>OW964836.1:15507797-15842794 GCA_943142095.1 Ophonus ardosiacus
TATATATATTTATTTATTTATTGGGCTTCAACTTCAAAGGTTATTACCCTATAACAAATTAACAATAACACTATACAAATAACAACACAATATAAAACTATAACTTATAACAATAAATAACACAACAATATAAATAAAAGTTTGACAATACACAATATAAAGTTACAAAAATTTGAAATTAACAATATAATTGTAATTAATTTACCCTTTTGAAGAAAAACTTACAATTTTAAATATCGTCATATAAATTCACTGCTTTTAAAAATTTCAAAATATTCCTTAACTTGTTATGATCTGTCAAAATAAGAGAAAGGTTCTGGTCAATTTTATAAAGTTGCCTGATTTGGTCATACTCTGGACATGCAACAAGGATGTGATGTATAGTAATTATAACATCACATCTGTTGCACATAGGAGCGTTATCCCTACTTAGACGATAACCATGCGTCAACCTTGTATGACCCAATCTTAGACGATGAATTTTGACCAGTTCCCTTCTCTTAAGATCACTGGGAAGTAGCACTGGTGCAACAGACGGCTTGATAGATCGTAGATGGTTCTGTACCTCATTCCATGTTCTTTGCCAAATGGACAATACCTCTTTCTTAAGGTGGAGACATGTGTCTGAATGTTTTATCAGTGATACATCAACAGAGTCATTTTCTGCCGCAATACGTGCTGCTTCATCAGCCATCTCATTTCCTTTAATCCCAAATATGACTGGGCACCCAAAGAAATGAAATATCTTTTCCTATATCTTGATAATACTTAATCAGGGATAAGATATATTGTATTATCGGGTCAATTGTAAAAGGATTTGAGATAGCTTGAAGAACGCTTAAAGAGTCGCTTATTATTATGAACTTATTACAGGTTCCAACAAACTCACAAAAATGTAGTGCTTGCCAAATAGCATATGACTCTGCTGTGTATATGCTCGTAATAAGAGGCATTGTCCATGCATAACTTGCATTGCTTACAACAAAAGCGCAACCAGTTCCATGTTGAGTTTTTGAACCATCTGTATATATAACCAATCTATCCCTGTATTTGTGCAAAATTTCTTGAAATTTCGATCTAATCATTACCGGTGGACTATTTGACTTGTCAAAACTAGTTAGGTCGATATTTATTTCCAGTTGTGGTATTTGCCACGGAGGAACTTCAGTTTCGCCTAGGGGAATTGGTAATGGTAAATTAAAACTAATTTCTTCTAAAAATTCTTTTGCACGGGTACCTACAGGTTTTGGTTAATATCTGTCGTCGATTGCACCAATTTCTGTTGTTAAAAAGTATTTTGAAATTCTTATGATTTGGGCAGTGCTTTAATTTTATTTACATATATGATCAGGATTTTCTTCCTTCTAATATCTAGTAATGTCAGCCCTGACTCAGAGTACAGATTAATTATGGGAGTAGTTGGGAATGCTCCAAGAGCATATCTTAAGCCCTGATTATGTAGTGGATCTATCCTGTTCAGGGTAGTACGTTTTGCTGAACTATAAACAATACACCCATAATCAATCTTAGATAGAACTAAAGATTGATAAACTTTCACCAAAGTCTTTGGCTCTGCCCCCCACTTAGTTCCTGCCAACATCTTTAAACAATTTAGAGCTTTGAGACATGCAATTCTTAACTCTTGTACATGCAATTTCCAAGTGAGTCTAGGATCAAAGGTAAGCCCTAGGAATCTGACACTATCAACAATTTTTAATTATTACATCTCTCATAAATAAGAGTGGTCCATTGTGAGGACGGTTCAGCCTACAGAAGTGCATGCATTGAGTTTTTTCTCGAGAAAACTTAAAACCTAGCTCGTCAGCTTTATCCATTGCACTGTTAATTGCAGATTGTAATTTATTATTGATGTCTTCCATCTTCTTGCTTGAACAGAAGATGGTGAGATCATCAACATATAAACAAATACCAACAGAATTACTTATTGTCGATATTAACTCATTAACCGCAATAGCAAACAAAGTTACGCTTAGTACTGAGCCTTGTGGTACTCCGTTCTCTATAATCCTGACAGAGGACAGGGATGTGCCTACACGTACACTAAATTTACGGTTAGAGAAAAAAGATGATAAAAGCTGAGGCAGATTTCCTCGAAAACCCCAAACATGCAACTTCTTTAGAATATTGTACCGCCACGTCATATCATAGGCCTTTTCCAAATCAAAGAACACTGCAACTAAGTGTTCTTTATTATTAAAAGCAGTGAGAATTGCATCTTCCAGATAGACGAGATGATCAATAGTGGATCTGAATTTCCGAAAACCAGCTTGATGTTCTGATAACAGATTATTGATTTCCAGACACCACATAAGACGTTTATTGATCATTCTTTCGAATATCTTTCCGATGCAAGACGTAAGACTAATAGGCCTATGATTTGACGGTATCATAAGATCTTTTCCTACTTTAGGGGATAGGAACGATAATGGCTTCCTTCCACTTTTCAGGATAAATTTCTTCTTCCCAAAGCTTGTTGTATACTGAAAGCAAATGTAGTTTATAATCATCTGAAAGATGTTGTAACATATCATTTGTAACTCTATCTGGACCTGGTGATGATGACTTAGCTTGATTAAGTGCATTTTCCAGTTCCAAAAGTGTAAAAGGACTATTGTACTCAAAAAATTCAGTAGTGTTAAAATTTATAGGTATCTCACGGTTCGCTTTCATATTACGAAAGCCAGGATCATAATTTGAAGTACTACTTGCACTCTGGAACTGGTCAGCCATAATTTCAGCGATAGTAGACGGATCACGTACGTACGTATCATTATTCAGTTTTAAACAATTCACACCAGAAGAGTTATTATGCCCTATGATACGTCTAACCCTTGACCAACACTCGTAAGTTGTTGTATTAGACGATATTTTCGACACGTATTCATCCCAGGATCTACGTTTGCTTTCAAGTATACATCGACGAGCTAATGCTCTAGCTCTTTTGAAAGAAATTAGGTTTGCTAGTGTGGGAAACCTCTTAAAGTGATTGAAAGCCATTCTCTTTCTATGGACCAACTCTTTTACATTTTGGTTCCACCATGGAACAGACTTTTTATAAATTTTGGATATACTCCTTGGTATTGCAGCTTCCGCTGCTGTTAAAATGTTGGCTGTTAGTTCCTCTATATTGATATTTGAATCACTTTTTAGTTTTGGAACATTAAGGGATGCAGTAAAACATGGCCAATTGGCTTTATTTAAAAGCCATCTTGAAGGGGATACTTGTTCAGTATTAGGAATATCTGTAGTTATTACTATCGGAAAATGGTCACTTCCATACAGATCATCAAGTGTCTTCCAGGAATAACGCGCAGCAAGACTTGAAGATACTATAGTTAAGTCAATATATGAAAAACTCCTTGACCGAGCATTAAAATAAGTTGGCGATCCTGTATTCATCAGGACAAGATCAAGATTATCAAGCAGATTTTCTATGATTCTTCCCCTTGCATCAACATGTTCCGAACCCCAAATATAATTATGGGCATTAAAATCACCTAATAAAACAAAAGGAGTTGGTAGTTGCCTGATAATGTTTTGAATATCAGCCAAACCCCAATTAAATTCTGGTAAATATATGTTACAAATTGTAACATTTAAAGGGGCTGACATTCTTACAGCTATGGCTTGTAAATTAGTGTTTAACTTAATCTGCTTGAAACTCACATCTTTCTTTATGATGATTGCAACACCGCCACTCGCTCGAACTTCAGGTATAGAATCTTTCCTAGCGATACTATAGTTCATCAAAGAGTATGCTTGGCCGGTTTGAAATGTGTTTCCTGAAGACACGTGCAAATGGGATCATACTCCGATAGCAACATCCTCAGTTCACAATAATGATAAATACACCCCCTAATGTTCCATTGAATGATTTGATTCATACTTACAAATAAAATAATGTAGAGGAACTAACTACGCCTTCCTGGGTTTTCTTTTATGCCAGCCTCTCTTTCTATTCTCTTGAGTTGAAAAGTGAACAGGATTACAAGAATCTTCTTCAGAAGAGGAATGATCACTTTTCTTCTGTGAATTCTCCGATGTAGTTTCAGCTGATGTAGGAGGAGCACTATTACTGCGTGGAATGGATGGTACAGATTCAGGTTCTCTTGGCGACGTTTGAATTTCAGAGACTGGATTTTTCATAACAAAAATTGATTTTAATGCTTGCACAAGCTGGGGGATGATTTCTTTCACTATATAGTTGTTTGTATATTCCTGTCTTGAAGATTTAGTTATATGGGCATAAGAAATTTCGTTCAGAGTTGGAGGAATTATTTTCTTTTTTGCTTCGAAGTACGATAAATTTTCTTTTACTCTTAATTCTTGAATTGCTACTTCTCTTTTATATATTGGGCAACTTTTAGAATTAGCCACATGTTCACCCTCACAATTTACACATTTTATTTGTTTTTGACATGGTTGACCATCATGAATTTCCTTGCCACAAACACATAGCTGATGATTATTGCAACGCGCAGCAGTATGACCGAATTTCTGACATTTAAAACATCGCATGGGAGAAGGCACATATTGTCGCACTGGAAGGGATAAATATGCTATTCTTATTTTAGGTGGGAGCTTAGGTGTATTAAAAGTAATTATATGATTTGGAGTGTCTTCAAGTTCACCATTTAATTTAGACTTTATTCTTCTAACTTCTATAACACCTTGATCTTTTAATTCAATTAATATTTCCTCAATACTACAATTTAGAAGATCCCTGCAGAAAATTACTCCCTTACTCACATTCAGCGTTCTGTGCGGTGTAACTTCTATGCTCATCTCGCCTAAACGTTTAGTTTGTAACAATTTGTTAGCTTGAGCTACCGAGACTGTTTCTATTAATAACGTATCTTTTAATCTTTTTACATTTTTTAAATCTCCCACTAGACCAAAGAGTAACTTTTGTATTTGAAATGGACTCAAATTTTCAAAATTTCCATCATTCCTCTTTATGACCAAGAACCGGGGAGTAACCACCTTTTCTTGGCTCATAATATTATTCGCGTTATGTGCTGATTCCGCCTCACGATCTTTGTTTAGTGACGTGATTTTCTCCCCGTTATCTTTCGGTGTCGCTCCTGATAAGTTATTCTTGCCGGGCGGACGCCCATGGCGAGGTTCGTGACGACCAATCCTGTATTCTGGTTGCAAATGCCAATGATATTTTATGAAAATTTTATAATAGACAGTTGTCAACTGTCAGAAAAAAATCAACTCCAAGTGTCAGTTATATTACTTGAATGTATTTCTAATTATAAGTTTATATAAACATGAAACCATATAAAATTAGAATAAGGAAATATATCTTTATAAAGTCCAAGAACTCTTTCTTCTAAACGGTAACTAATAATGTTATAGACATTTTAATAGTAATCATAAGAAATAAACTTCATTATCTTACCAGAATTTCGAAACAGCACACAATTACAAAAATGAAAAACAATACGGCGAAATTCATTTTGTGTTGTCGCGTAAACTAATGGTTCAACTGAAGTGATAGCTGTACATATCAGAAGGCTTATATACTATTCTGATTTATAGAAAAAATGTTCAATTTAATGAATATAAAATAACTATAATAACAACATCACAATGTCAAATTTTCACAAAAAAAAAATATAATATAAATGAGTCAATTATAAAATTTGGTTTCTGTATAGAGTACTGACAATAATTTGGATAAAAAATAAATAAATGTACCATTATGGCTTATTACACATATTTCATATATTTTTAACTACGATACATATTAAGGTATTTGTAACAAGTCATTATGAATACAAAATATTAACATGCATGTACACACATTAAATAACTGCATGGTAAAAAAATAATAACAGTACATAATTAAATATTACAGACGGTAAGGAATTTTTGTTTGTTGAAGATATTCATTTGCTGAATGAAACAGTTCTTTAAAACTTAAATTTTAATTTTAGATTTGAAAATTTTATACTGCAGATTCTTAATTGATTAGGTAAAACGTTGTACAAGCTCAGATTCAGAGAATTATTCCTTGATTTACTTAATCTAAATTTAGGAACCTTCAACAGATTGGAATTTCTAGTGCTATAACTATAATGCTCTAATGCAGTCAAAAAATTACATTTATTACGATGAGTTTCTAAAAGAGTAGTATAAATAATGAACAGGCAAGATCGAGGCATTATGAAATAATAATTATCTCTGCAATAAAGTCCAATAATAATTCTTATGACTTGTTTCTGTGCTTTAAAAACCTTTGCATGCGAAGAGTCACCCAAAGAATAACACTATAACATATCAATGAATGGAATAGTGCAGAGTATGTCATCTTTAGAGTTTCAAAATTGGAATAAATTTTTAACTGTCTTTAAACAACTGTAACATTTGAGAAATTAGGTAATAATTCATCAATTTATTTAACCCAGAACTTTAATAGATTTGCTTTGACTTGAAGTCGAGTGCGAAGATATTATTACAAATTTTTCACTATTTAATTTTAAATAGGACTCTGCTAATTTGCAATTTAATTCAGTCTTGTAGAGACTTGATGTCGAATGATTTTCAGGCCTTAATGTTCCATATAGTTTATTTAAAAACGTACAGATTAGAACGTTTCGGGCAACAATTAGCCCAGCATCAACAAAAAGACAAGATGTTTTTTTTTTCCTTTTTTCAAAATCCAATTATACGTATTTATACTTGACTATTTTAAATCCAGGATTTATTGGTAATTGTAGTAGGAGCGATGAAATAAAAACTGATGTAGCTTTCAACATGGCGACAGGTGATGTTAAGTACAATGTAATAGTAATATGTTTGATTCTAAACTTCTAAACTAAACTATAAAAGGGTTTGTAGAAATAATATATTCTCCATCATACATAAATATTAGATGTACATGATGATCCGATTTAAGTTTGCTATGTTTGCAGCATTATAAATAAAACAGCTGTCAAAGTGTCAAATATTAGTTTACAACTACACATTTGCGTGGGTCATGTACAGCGGAGAATTTATACACATTGCGTTTTAGAGCACCAGATATTTGATGCTGTTTTTTTTTTATATATTTTATAGATAAATATATAAAATAATCTATGTTATAAATCCTGGAGCCGATGTATTTAAAATTCCTTCGTTACACAGTTTATATTTGAAATGTATGTAAGAGACAGATTAATGTCACTGCCAAAAAACCTATCACTTCAAATTAATAATGGCAAGGTTTTAAAAAGAAAATAGTTAGTAAATAGAACAATAGTTATAGATATTTTATACGAATGCAAAGGGACATAATATAGATTCCAGCATCAATAAATATGTATGTAGGTATGTATTTATATTAATAAAAGTTACGTTAAGTGAATACGTTTATTTAAATATTTGTGTTTTAAATATTTCTTTCAGCAAAGTTTCTATGTCGGTCCAATTTTGTCGATCTAGTCCTGAACAAATTTTTGGAATGTTAATTTTGTTAATGTTATTTTGAATTAAGTAGTCTCTTAATTGTGTTAGACATCTTTCTATGTTTTTATGAGAAGGAATTTAGTCGTATTTGTGTTTTGTCATTAAATGAATTATGAGTCGTGGTGAAATCTGAATGGCAATATCATTTTGTATAGTTATTTTATTTATATTATTGGTCGTTTGGAATTTTTCATTTATTTGTTTTGCAAAACCCTTACCCATTTTAAAGTATCTGGATATGCAGTGTACTATAGGTTCGGTATGAACACAAATATTATCATTTCTGTAATTGATTTCGAAAGGTTTAGGGATTCTTGAGAGGTAATCTGCAACAACATTTTGTTTTCCTTTTTGGTATTCTATAGTTGTACTCTGATAATTTTAATTTCCATCTAATAAATTTCTGATTAGATTCTTTTAAGGTATTCAGCTAAATTAAGGGTTTGTGATCCGTTATTAATTTAAATTTAATTCCGTATAGATATCTGTGAAAGTGTTTGATTGCCCAAATAATAGCTAGTAACTCTTTTTCAGTGGTGGAATAGTTAATTTCGTGTTCATTTAGTGTCCTACTTGCGTATGCTATTGGTAAGTCCTTTCCGTCAGTGTTTTGATAGATCTGGTTGAGAGTAATGCTTTACATTTTTCAAAACAGGAAACATATTCTTTGTCATCAATATTAATTTTTACTTTTTCTTCAAACATCGTGTAAATGGTTTTGTTAATTTTGCGAAATTTTTAATAAATCTGCAGTAATAACCGAGTAGGCCTAAAAATTGTTTAATCTCTTTTTGAGTTTTTGGGATAGTGAATTTTTTAATAATTTCTATTTTATCAGGATTTGGACGTACGCCTGCAGTGGTAATTCAATAGCCAAGATAAGCGACTTCTTTTCTAAAAAAAACTCGCTCTTATCAAGTTGTAATCTGAGGTTTGCTTCTCTGAGTCTATGGAAAACAGTTTTGATATTATTTATATGTTCCTGCAATGAAGTGCCTAAAATGGGGGATTACGGCTCAATCGAATTAAAGGAAAATAGTAAAAAAATACGAATGTATATGCTGAATAACGAATATTAATAAAAAAATGAAATGGTATAATTGAGATATTTCGGAAATAAAGGGTTTTTTGTTATAGCGCTTCGACACTAATAAGAAAATATTTTGATTGACGACCGAGAGACCACCTATTCATGCATTACAAATAACGTGTTAGGAGGTGGGGATTACTACCAATGGAAGTTAAGAAATTCAAATTCGAAAGGAGGGGCTAACATTCCTGTACAGCAGTTTTCAAACAGTTTTTATTTTAACATAAATTTCTTGCATTAAACTTAATAATTGAAATACACCTGTAATTATAAAGTATGTAGACTTATACAGTGTTATAATATTCATTTATTTTTATGTAAATATAACTTAAAATAGCATATATTTCAAGAACATTTAGGTCCATGATGAAAACAGTTTGATATAAAAACACATAAATGTGACGTCACGTTCGGGAGACCATAACTCGCTTATTAATAGAAATTTTCTCACCCGATTTTCATTAATAGTCTTAGTTTTCCTAATATTTATTAAAAAAAATGGTGTAATACCCCATTATTATATCATCTAGATAGACAAAGCAAATTTTGTTTACAAGATCTTTCAAAACGAAATTCAACAGTCTCTGGAAAGTACTAGGGGCATTTTTTAAGCCAAAGGGCATTCTGAGAAATTAAAAATGTCCCTGGCCGATGGAGAAAGCAGTTTTTTCGATTGAATCGGGATCCATTTCTATTTGGTAAAATCCGCTTTTTCAGTCAATGGTTGTAAAGTAGTTCGATTTTCCTAATTTGTCCAATAATTCCGTAATATCGGGAATTCGAAATTTGTCGTCAATAGTTTTAGAATTTAATTTTCGGTAGTCGATGACTAATCGAAATTTTTCTTTGCCAGAAGCATCCTGTTTTTTGGGTACAATCCAAATTGGACTACTTCACGGTGAATATGAATGTTTAATGATTTTTTGGTCTAATAATTTGTTTATTTGAGAATTTACCTGTTCTTTATAAATGTATGGGTACTTATAAGATCTTTGGTATAATGGCGCCTCATTGGTAGTGTTAATTTTATGTTTTATTTTGTTAGTAAAGGTCATGTTTTGATTATCGGGTAGAGTCAAGTTTTCAAATTCTTTTATTAAATTATTTAGCTTGGTTTTTCAATGTCGTTAAGATGGTCAGTCCGGAGATTTAATTTTTCGGATATTTCTTGAACATTCATTTCTAATTTATTTTTATGAAAATAATTGAAATTAAATTTGTGTTTTCTTAGTAAACTAATTGTTTCGTCGGGATTGTTTATTTTTGCGTTTAATAATTTCAGGCCTGAGTTACCTATTACAATATTAAAATCTTTATGAAATTCATAAATATAACATTTCAGTTTTACCTCCCGCTACCCTAGGTAAGGGAGGTATAGGGATCGTGCTAAAAATCGGATATAGAGATTTTAGTGAATAAGCACGTTTTGATGTCCCCAGAATCCGATTTTAACATTTTTACAATGATGTCTGTAGGTATGTATGTGTGTGTGTCTGTGTGTGTGGATCTTGTGGACACGATTACTCAAATACTATCAATCAGAAAAATTTGAAATTTTGTATATCCATTCTATACTAATGTGGGAAGAGCTCATTAGTTTTGAGTGTATATCAGATAACCGGAAGTATCATTTATATAAGCTTTTAACAGTTTTTCTTGTAAAAAATTCATTGAATATAATTTTTTATCAACTTTTACCAATACAAATTGAATATAATGGCACAATCTTCAATTCTACGATAATAGCATTTAGAAAATAACTTGAAATAACTTTATATTATATTATAAAATAATTTATTTTTGTACATCACTTTGCCTCTGCGTCAAACAAAAACAATACTTTAATAACAAATTTGACATATTTAAACAAATGTCACTGTCACGAAGCAATTTACATTAAAATTAATAATGAAACCGTGTTAAGAAGAATTTAGTAGTTTAAATATGATTCTAATGAAATTAAGGTTTGTAAAAATAATATATTTTCCATCATACATAAATATTAGATATACAGGATAATTCGATTTAAATTTAATGTTTGCAGCATTATATATCAAACAGCTTTCAATAAGAACGTGATTTCAAAGTGTCAATAATAGTTTGCAACTACACATTTACGAAATGGATAATGTACGGTGAAGAATTTACACAGATTGCGTTTTAGAGAATAAGGAAGTTGGTGATGATTTTGACAATAATGTGGGTGTGACAATTTTTTCTTAAAATATATTAATGATCCAAAACTTCGCAAAGTTGGTATTTAATACTCTTATATAATTTGAAACAACATATTAGATTTTGACTGTATATGATAAACCGGATGTAGTACTTAATTTGAAGCTCTAACAGATTTTTCAGGAAAAACATAATAAAATATAATCCAAAATTTCGTATTACAAACTTTTCTATTTATTGAAACAACAAAGTAGATTTTGTTTACAAACGATAAACCGGAAGTGAAACTTTACTTAAAGCTCATTGCTATTTTAAACATGGAATTGGCGGGAGGTCATGTGCTGGCCACATCAGATTTTTTATTAAATAATTTTACAAAGGTGTAGTGGTTTCCATGAGAGGTAGCATTAGCTGTTTGAATTTCGAAATATTCGGAGAAAATTTTGAATTTATTTTTATTTTGCATGACAAATTTTTTACTGATAAAATTTTCGGATGATCCTGTGTCGATTAAAACTACAATTTTTAAATTGAAGAAAATGTAGTTTGGAAGTATAATTTGCTAAGGATTCGAGTTTTCCAGAAGTTCTAAATAAAAATTTTCGTCACATTCTTCTGTTTTCTCTGGATTTTCAATCATTTCTGTATTGTCCACATTTTCGAAATATTCAATTTCAGTTTCACTGTTTGATTCTGTGGGGTTATCTAATATTTGTAAATCTTGTCGCTGTATTTTTAATTGTGGTCTAAATGATTTTGTACTAATAATCATAGGTTGTGGGTAGTTTTGTCTTGCTGTTACCTGAATGGGTTGTCATGGGAAATTTTGTAATTGAGGATGTCTCAGTAGTAGGGATCTGTGTTGGTTTTGATTCTGAGAAAAAGAATGTTTGTATTGAGTTGGTGCGTTTATTTTGTGTTTTTGTAAATTTTGTTTGTTTATATGTGCGTGAAAATATGGAAAATCGATTTTGATTAAATTTTGTATCTCCGTCAGTGTTTTTGGGTTTCTAGCCGTTAGTTGGCTTTTGTATGGTTCTTGACAATTTATTATAAAGTTATGTGATGCATAACTGGACAGAAATGTGGCTAAATTTTCGAAACTGGCGCCAATCGGCCTTATTCTGGTGACCATTGTATCCCAAGCAATATTGTAATCTATACAATAATGATTTCAATGCTCTATAAGACATCGTATAGATTTGGTATTCTGGTGCACACATCGTATTCGTATGAAAGTGTTATTGTAATGAATACAATATTGTATTCACCTATTTGCAGTGATGTCACTCTATAGAAAATTGTATTAAAATTTTAATATTATTTTGTGTAAATAAATAAATTTTACAATGCCAGTACATTTACATTCGCAGGATTGATATTTGAAGTAAAATAACGCAAATATTAATTTGTATATTGATAAATTTTATTAAATAAATATGATGAATTTCATACGAAAAATTGGTAACAGTGACTGACACCTAACCTAACATTTGCTTACATTTTGAAGTTAGCGAATGACAAATGTGTTTGTGTCAAGTCAAATATCCACAAAGAGAAATTTGTGTATAATAGTGTAGTCTAATCATGAGTTCTTCTAAAAAGAAGGTTTCTAAAAGACAACTTCAAATTTATTTATATTATCACAAGAAGAACAGCTTATTACGAACAGAAAAATTAACCCCAAGGATGCCTCAAAACGTACTACAAAACTCAGATGTTCAACAATAATTTGTGTCACTTCTTTTATGCTGCGACTGACGGACTCCTGACTCATAGAAATTTAAAAATCTTGGCCAACTGCTTTCTGGTAGATTCCTTGACCATAAAATTGTAAAGCTTTTAGAATCTTTATATTTGTAAGAATTGCAATTTCTTCACGCTCCGGATTAGGAAAGAATGGATCCAATTCTATAATTAAATCAGAAACTGACGCGATAGACTGAAGATGCTACTGAACACATTCTCTGGAAGAGTTAAGGGATCTAGTATCGCGCAAAACTCTTTTATTTATACGTAAATCATGTTTAAATAAAAATATTTTTTGTAACAAATTACATTTTTATTAATTAATAACTTACCGATTTCTTTCATTTTCGAGCAATTAAAATAAAACCATTATTACCCATTTTTATTATTATTATTTCTTTATTAGTTAATATATTTTAACTAAACTTTCCAAAAAAATACTGTTACCGAGTTAATTTCATGAAATAGTAAAACTTTTCTACTATACAATGTTCTTAACGCGAACTAAAATTGGACGTTACCAAAACCATGAATCTATACGATAATTGCTTCGTATACAATGACGTTTTAATAAAAAATGGTTACCTGGATACTAATTTCATACCATATCGTATAGAATATAATTATTGTATTGGAAACAACATTTTATTAAAACCAATGGTTACCGGAATACCATTTCGGAAAATGATTGTATTGAAAACAATAATGGTATTTTATACAATATTGTATTCAATACCATGGACACCAGAATAATATTAATAAACTGACCATCCTTTTGAAAATATCTTCGTATTTATCAAAGTAAGTAAATATGTCTTCATTGGATTTTTGTTCGAGATGTGATAGTTCTGTTAAGAAGTGAACTTCATTTCTTTTGTCTCCATATTCTTCGATTAGTAATGTTTTTAACGATTTCCAATCTGTATAAGGTTTAGTTGCAAGTTTTGTGTTAGCCTCTTTAATTATTTTCTTTCGAATTGTATGTAAAATATTTCGTTCAACAATTGCACATAAATTTTGTTTATCGATAATTTCAATTATTTCATTACAAATATTAATAAAGTGTGACAGCCCTATGACTATATTTACACCTTGTATATATATATATATACATATATATATATATTATTTTTATTTCTATTTATATATTTATTACATTCGTTCATTAAAACTACGCTGAAGTGTATGAATTTATTAGTAACTGGCTATTCCCTTTTCAGTTTTACTTATTCAGGCGTGGCGACGGTGAGTAGAATTATTATTCTATTGTTTGAATTTTTAAATTGGTAATCAATTGTTACTAAATTTCGACTTCTACACAACCTTCAGAAGACTGATGAACATGCACTAGTTCAGGGTAGGAATAAGGTATGGGGTGACATATTATTAAAGCTAGCTACAACTAGAAATACCATTATAAAATAAATAAAAAATCATTCAGTGTCAAAGATACAGTATTATTAACTATATAAAGTATCCACAACGAAGAGAGATATTTAAAATCTTTCTTAGAGAATTGGGCTGAATATCTACTTAATACTTTTTATAATTGTTAGGATCCGTATTTTTCTTATATTTTCCTATGAACTATATCATTATTAACAATATGTTTTTACACATTTCAATTTGCTAAAAAGAGATAAATTAATAAGTTTGATTATCGCGTATTACATGTTTTAAAACTTACGGTTAGAAATATCGAGAAATTTAATGTAAAGACTTTCATTAATTTAAAGATTGGCTTGCGGCTTTTTGCTTGTAATAATGTACTATTTTTCTGAAATAAAAAAGAGGTAAATATGAATATTTATAATATTCGTAAAAAGAAAAATAACGTACCAACAATGCGCATTCATGGTTGTAGTATACAATGTTTAAATGTGCCATTGTAATTATTACTTCTTTTTGCTAAAAAAAATATTATCAATATAATACGATATATTCCATTAGTACTTAAAGAACATCAAATGAAGATGACTGACATAAACGTTTTAAAGATAAATGCACATTGACTTTGACTTCTTAATCTCGGTTAACCCATCATCTCGGGATATTTCCTTACCTGATAGGCTAGGAGCGGATTATTAAATTTACAGTACAAATCGGCAGATATACAGTTAAAATTTTTAATGTACCTACTTCGTCTATATAAATTTTGCAAAACTTTGTTTCACGTTTCTTGTTTCATGTGTTTATTTGTAAACAAATGAAGTAAAATGTGGCATCCGTGGGTGATTTTTCTGATGAAGAAAATAATTCTATCATTTTATGTGAAGAAGGAGAACATGTTGAATAAAAAAAATATTTTAAATGTGTATAATTTCTTAAAAAGTGTTGATGGAAGTGGAAGTATGCAGAAAACGGCAGAATTAACAAAAGTGAATTATTACACTGTACACCAAGAAAACGTAGGTGTAACGCTAGTACATTACGAGTGGTCTGTGTGTTTGAAGCTAATATTATCCGCCGGAAAGTCTACAAAATGTACTAAGAACAACTATTTCCGTCTGTTAGAATTTTACATCAGAGACTAATCATTGATAAATGTGAAGTAAATTGTTCGGTGTTAACTTTACACAGAGTATTGTGAAACATTGGTATTTGTTTTAAAGAAATTAATAAACGATAAGTGATAAAATGTGTAGAAGAATACGCGAGTGGCGATATAAATATTTAGTAACAATTATGTCTATATGTTTTTAATATTTGTAAAATATGAGGGAAACATTATGTAGATTATTAATTTATATGATTGTTGATTGTTAATTTATATTATTGTGGATTGTTAATTTATATTATTGTTGATTGTTAATTTATGTATCTATATGTTTTTAATACTTGTAAAATGTAAAAAAAAATAAACATATTATTGAATAATAAATTGTAGTAACTTTATTCTGAAATTTAATGCCTAATTCGTGGTAACTCTTTTAAATTTAATAATTGAAAAAAATTGTGAGTAGCTCTCTGCTTTCCTATTCTTGCAAATCGTAAGCAAATACACGCTGAGATGTGCAGAAAAATCAATGTGCATTTATCTTGACAAAACTATACAAGATGTATGTTTAGATAATCTAAACTAAATTGAATTGTACAGTAGTACATTAAAAAAGAAGTATCAAACCAATCTATCAACGTACGAGTTCAAGTTTAGAAAACGACCCGCTATTCTAATTGAGGTAAATTTTACAATAAGGTTTTTAAACAATGCGACATGTCATCAAAAGTGTCACCTGGTATTTTTTGTCAGTTACGTTGGTAGTGTTTTCCATTAACAAATGAAATTTCATATGTTGACAGTTTATGTATTGTGTGTTTTTATCTGATTATATACGTTAATACATAATATCAAGTTTTAGATCTTCTCAACGACGTATTAACAGTGCTCTTACAGATTGCAACGGCTAAATTTTCTAGTGACAGATTTCCCATATATTAAAATTATGTTTCTTATTTTCCTTCTTCTATATTCAGTAATTTCGGGAATAAGTTTGTTACAACGGGAGAGCATGCGAAGAAAGGATCACATTGAAGGCCGAAGTGGACAGCTTCCTTCTGGCTCGGGCAAGCGTTAAGAAAACCATGTGTTTTGAGCAATTCTCTGGGTTAAGGTTTTTTCTACGTACATAGTTCTGAATATATTGAATAATTCTTTTCTGATTTCTTTTGGTTGTCTGGAAATATTACTTCAGTAAATATACTGCTAGCTTTATGATTTATTCTATACTTAATCTTTTGCGAATTTAAAACGTAGAAAATTTTTGACGAATATTTTTAACCACTGTCCAGCGTAGTTTAATATCAATTTCAGCTGTATATGATTTTTATCAGTGCGTATGACGACCTACTGTTTTTTTGCGCATCATATTCCATCACTTGTTGTAAGTACTTAATACTTTATGCAGTCCTGAGAAATAATTCTTACTGGTTTATTTTAACATTAGTGGAATAAGCTAAATACGAGCTTTGATGTTTAAATACTTTATCTTGCTATATTTTCTTTGAATAAAG
The DNA here is from genome assembly GCA_943142095.1 of Ophonus ardosiacus. Taxonomy (NCBI): domain Eukaryota; kingdom Metazoa; phylum Arthropoda; class Insecta; order Coleoptera; family Carabidae; genus Ophonus; species Ophonus ardosiacus. Next base: position 15,524,302 of record OW964836.1, read on the forward strand.
ATTTTCGGACATTGTGTTTTTACACATGTTTGCGACCATTAGCTTAGCTCAGCTACCTTCTTTAGAGCCAAGGTCATTCCTCGTCCCCATCGCGCGATTTCACTTTTTGCCAAATTTATCACTTAAGTAACTATGTTTAAATTTTTAAGTATGTGGCCTAACCTTGCCAAAAATGGTTATATTTGTGTAGCAGTAAACACTTCAAAGTTTGCTTTTATACCATTAAAATTCTTTTTATTATTACATTTGTCACCATTTTCCTGTAATTTAACCCTACTCATATCTATTTCTTTCTTTTATTAACAGCTCGGTGCGTTATGATTATTAACTTCTACATTCTATCATCATTCTATCAGTTAATTTGATAATCTGATAGTAAATTGGTTCAAGTCGCGTTTGCGAATTTGTTTTGTTTTCTAGTCCTTTTAGAAGTTATTTATTTGGGTTATTTTGGGATTTTCTTTACTGTAAAATTATCTTTTTGGCTACGTAGTTTTTTTGGTTGTTCTATGCAACGACCAAATATAACTAGACAAAACTTCGTTTGGTTTGTTTTGATTTCGACTGGTCAGACAGAGAAAATAGAGACAGAGATCTGTTTTATCTAACTCGATCATTTTTACCTCTCGCTAAGAGAGGTATTGGATTCATGCTGAAATTCGCATATCCAGATTTTATTGAATAAGCACGATTTAAGGTCCCTACAATCCGATTATAACATTTTTAAAATGATATCTGTGTGTGTGTGTGTGTGTGTGTGTGGATGTGTGTATGTGTGTGTGTGTGTGTGTGTGTGTGTGTGTATGTATGTATGTATGTATGTCTGGATGTTGTAGTCACGATTCCTCAAAAACTATAAGACTTAAAAAATATTTAACTGCAGTTTCCTCAATCTGACATTCCTGGGAAGAGCTGAAAAGGTTTTGGTAACAATTGAACAACCGAAAGTAGTAGTTTCTTATAAAAAATCTTTTAAATATAATTTTTTGGAAGTTTTTTTTATTAAATATTGAAGAACATAAAATTCTCCATCTAATACACTTAAAAATTTTATTATATCTTGTATAGATTTAGAGATAAAGACTAATTTAATTTATGGAGTAAAGTAATCGCAGAGGCCAAGGCACTAAGGAAACCAGTTGACAAATTCCAATGTTTATAACATGACACATGTCATTGTCAAATATCAACAGTTTTAGTGACATTCTGATAGCTTTTTCTGGGAAGTATATTTAACTTTTCTTATTGTTTTATTAATTAAATATTTGCAGTTATAGGTAAAATTGTGGTAAAATGCATATATCTATCAGAAATACCGCCAATCTGGTTAATGAATTGGAACAATATTTGACATTTAGAAACTTCCTCATACAATGAAAAATAGATATAATTTGAATTATATGTGTGCAGAAGACATACTAGATATAGTAAGAAACAAAATTTGGGTAATGTTCTGTAAGATTTTGTTATAAAACGACGGCTCGAAAGCGAAGTGCAATACAATACTTATATAGCCTAATATGGAAATGGCGAGAGGTCTTGTGCTGGCCACAACAGATTTTTTATTAGAAGCAACGTAGAATGTCAGTGTCTAGTTTAAACGATGTTCAGTAGAGACCACGTAGAAATATGTATTTAAGAATAAAAATTATTAGCTTCTTTTCTCTATTTTTCCAAATGATTCTAGTTGTACATAAATTCTCTGGCAACATTTGGGAATCATTAGCATATTTCTCTAAAAACTTTTTCTTCTGAGTTAAATCACTTATTCCGAAGAAACCAAAAAAAAAAACAGATTTTTTTTTAGTTATATTTAAATTATATTTGCCAGCTCTTAAAGAACTAATACATGTTAATTCGTCTTCCTACGCACAGATGGCGTTAGGATCAAACTTTCATTCATTTACGCTGGACCATTTCGTGTGATAAAACGACAAAATAAATTTTACACCATCGATATTAATCTCATCTCAGTCTCCATCGACAGACTGAAACAGGCGTATATGGATCCAGTGGAGTATGGACGAAGACTGAAGACACAATAGAGGTCTCTGGTAGTGGATTCCATTCGTCCGAGGGGAGTTCCGTGCCGACGCGGATAAAACGATTTCAAACATTTATTATCGTAATACCTGAGCCGTCACAGGACACACGTTTGCTCTATATTTATATTGTTTTATAAGCAAGTAGCAGCCTATGTTTGTATTTATACTTTGTTTTATATATTTTATACAGTAGCCTTGGAGTATCCAGGGCATTTGGTTATTATTTATTAATTAATTCAAGAAATCGCAAATACGTTTTGTCCCCAAAATTATTCATCTTTAATCCTTCATCATTGATTACCTTCGACTACCTTCTGAGAACAAGAGTTTTGTAAAATGTGGTAAAATATACATTACCATTTGCTCACTATTTACATGCCTTCACACTTAGCCGTTATGCCATTATATTATGTAACTTCGTTTTTGTCTCAATATAGTCTGTATTTGTGATTTTAAATTTTATCATTGTTGTTTCCTTCCCGTTTCTTGCGTTCACGTTCCCGAGAGCTTGTTTCTAAGCTGTACGTATGAGTGACTGGTGCTGTCCCTTTACCACTTTTATTTCAGCAACGTCAGACCACCCAGTCTTCACTGTTTAGCTAGTCGGAGCCCAAACCTAGCTCGGATATTCAGTCTCAGGACCTAAGTTTGGTTTTTATAACTCAGTCACTAATAAATTTTCATTTGTGAAATTAAAATTGTTAGCGGGAAGCGCTAACAGCATATTATTAACAAGTCACATTTTTTAAAAAAATAATAGAATGCGAGCTACACCATAGTAAAATTTTAACTATCTTAAATAAGGAAGTAAAAATATACGTAAATTAATGGTTATTAATAAAGAAAATTTGTTTAAATATGAACGAGTTTGCAAACTACAAGCCACTGGTCTGATGTAACATGTTCTAAGTAATTTGATTAGTTGCCTGATTTTAAAAGTGCGATTCACGCATCTGTTTCACCCGCCCATCAATAAAACATCAATAAACAAACAGTAGCCGCCATAATTAATAGTCCTAATATTGTTAAATAATGGTCGAAATTTTTCAATGTTCTACAATTTATTAGAAAAAAAAAGAATTTAATTTATGTAGTTTATACTTAGTAATAATTGCTTCTTGATTATAACGTATAAATTCATACCGGATGACGCTCGAAATCCGTCACATAGCCATTTAACATGGTGGATAAGAATATTATGATATTTGCCTCACATTTATTTTTTCTAATTTATTTTTATATAATTTTTTTTTCATATAAATAAATTAGAATAAATAAAAATTTAAAAAATAAGGAAGTGTGTTGGGTTTGAACCCAATATCCCTGGAACAAAAAGATAGGAAGCTACCATTGTGATACGGAGTACTCGAATGGTGCTCTTTCTTTTACAGAGAATAATAAGTATTATTTTAAAATTCCTGCATCATTTTCTTATTTTCTTTAATTATTTCTTACTAATTTTAAACAATTTATAAGTTATAATTAATATGATGCAATAAGTGTTCCAAACATGTGTGCAAACTTTTACTACAATAAGTTTTTATGGGAGGCACAAATTTAAAATATTCTTATTTCCCATGCTAAATGCCTATGTAACAGATTTCAATCGCCACGCGCTATATTTTAGCTACGTGAATATGAAAATTTTGTACCCTCTAGAACTAACAGCTTGTGAACCACTAATGAGGACATGCTGCATCACACGCCAAATTCTAAACTTTATTATTATTGTTAGAAATAAATTATTTAGGTTGGCGTTGAAAAGTTGAAGAACAGTAGATGTGACATATAATTTGTGATGTATGACAGATATATGTAAAATAAAGAGAATAAAACCTAAGTGGTAGTTTTAATGAACAAGTTTTTAACATTCAAAAGTGGGATACATGTGAATGATATCAATTTTCACATTATCTGCGTGTTAAATGTGAATATCGGCAGTGCATTAGATATACAGAAATAAAAATTGCAATGACTCACAACAAGAAAAATAATGTTTGTGAAGAAGACAATAATATAGATAACGATAGTCTGTTAGCTGAAGAGTTAACTGGAACAATCGAAAGAAATGACGTATGTTTGAGGATGATGGATCTTTTCGTAACTGAAAATCGTCGTCGTGATGAGGAAAGTCGTCGACGTGATGAAATGTTTATGCAAGTAATAAATAAATTAACTCCTCAAATGTCATCAAGTTCGACTAGTTCTTTTAGTAATCCAACGAGTGCATTTCATGTGATGCCAGATTTATCAAAAGTGATTGGATATTTTGATGGTGATAAAGACATTATTAATGCTGAAAAATGGTTAAAAAGTATTGAGACTAGTGCTTAACTAAATCGTTGGCCAGAAAATTATATTTTGGAAACTGCTAGAGCTCATTTGAAAGGACCAGCTACTCATTGGTTGAGTGCTAAGCAAGACTTAATTAGTACATGGGAAGAATTTAAAATTCAGTTTAAATTAACTTACTTTACAGCCGAAGGATTGTCGCAGAAATGGGACAGAATGAGAGTTCGCAAGCAAGGAAAGCAAGAATCTGTCATAGCTTATTTTTACGAAAAGGTAGATTTATGTAATAAATTAAGTCTGAATTTTAGCGAATCCAAAGAAGAAATACTAAGTGGATTAATATCTGTATAAATAGCTATGAGTTTAACAGTAAAGACACACTTAGATTTTTACTCTTTATTAAAAGATATTCTAGCTGCGGAAAGAATAAAAATATGCTTCACAGAGAAATCGAAAGTGCTACAAATGTGGGTTGAACAATCACACTTCAGAAGAATGCAGACGTGAAAACGCAGTATGTTTTATATGTAAACAAGAAGGACACCAATCTAAAAACTGCCCAAGGAAACTGAACAATCCATCGCAAGCGTGTTTTATTTGTAAGCAAGAAGGACATCAATCAAAGAATTGTCCAAGAAGATTAAGCAGTTCATATCATGGAGGTGGAAATAATACAATTATGTTAAAGAACAATGAAAAACATGAAATTAAAACTACAAGCGAAACTGAATCTTCATGCGAAGTAAATTCCTGTAAGAAATTTTTAAAAACTGTTGTTATTAATGGAACAATAGTGTTAAAGGGTTTTGTTGATACGGGAAGCTCAGTGTGCACTATTCGCGAGAATGTTGTAGAACGTTACAATCTTAGTTCTTTTTAATATTTGTTTGTTGCTCAGGATTATTCTGTTTATTAAGTAGTAGCTTTTATTAGCGGCGAGTATTCTTTTGTTTATTTTTTGTTCCATGCCTCCTCTGTTTTCTAGAGTTACTTCTAAATATGTAAATGTTTCTACTTGTTCTATTTTTTTTTCATTTAGTGTTATGTTTGTTGTTATAATCCTCTTTTGATATCACCATTATATTTGTTTGTTCTATGTTTTTCTTCATGATGTGCCTTTTTAATTCATCATTCCATATGTTCAAGTTATGTTGCATGTCGTTTTCGTTCTTTGCCAATATTGCCAGATCGTCTGCAAAAGCACATTTTGCTATAGATAAAATAAATAAATATAAATATATCATCACGGCATATTACCCATTTCTGGGTGTGCCAGTATCTACAACATATGTAGACATCGGTAATGATGACGATATATTTTACCGTGTGGGCGCTTACCAGGCGTCACCTCACGGGTACTCATAGCTGGCGTGGAGAGATGTTATAGAGAAATTGTGATATCCAATTTCTACTTTCTTTGTTTCGTCCTTTATATTTTTTAGTATATTGTCTATGAGTACTATAAATAGTATGGCGCTTAAGGCTTCTCCTGGTCTTACTTGTGTAGTAATAAATTCTTCTGAGTTTCGTATGTAATTAGAAGTATTAATATATACACTTTTAATTGCATTTATTAATTCTTCAGTGACTTCCCTTTCTCTCAGTATTTCCCACATTTGTTTTCTAGGTTGTCTATCGAAAGCCATTTCTAGATCGATGAATGTTATGAAGAGTGCTTTATTTTGTTGCAAGGTTTTTTCTGTGAGTGCTCTAATGGTGAAGATTGTGCTGGTTCCATTATTAAATCTATTACCGGTCTAAGTTTGCTTGCCAATATTGCCTGAAATTTTAGCCGTTGTACATAGGAGTGATATTCCTCTACAGTTATCACAATTTCTACTATCTTCCTTTTTATGTATAGGGAATATCATTACCTTTTCCCAATCTCTTGGGATTTTCCTCATTTTCCATATCCTGTTAAGCATGCTAGTAAGTATTATCTGATCTTGTTCACCCATATATTTCAACTGTTCTACTTTCATCATGTTGACCTGGTGCTTCACCCTTTCTGTTTTTTTTAATGATGTTTCTATTTCGTCTTCTGAAATATCTTTTGTTTCGTTGTTGATGATATTCAATCTTTGATTTTCACTGTTATTATGCCCGGCCCTTCTAATAATTCCTTAAAGTGTTCCTTCCATCTTTCCATTATTTGTTTGTTTTCTTTTAATATATTTCCCTGTTTGTCATGTGTTTGTTTCAGTACGATTTGTTCTCCTTTCTTGCATGTATTAAGGGTCCTGTAAAATAATTTTTGATTTACCTTAAAGTTTTCTTGTAGTGTGTTCCCAAATTCTTCCCAAGGCTGCCTCTTGAATCGTTTTATAACTTGTTTTACCTTTACTAGTTGTTTTTTATATTCTTCATAATCTTCTTCTTTCTTCGTTTTGAGATATTTTTTCCATTTTAGTTTTTTATTTTTTAATTCCTCTTTGACTTCATTATTTCACCAATGTGTTTGTCTGATGTTTCTTGTATTTCTAATCATTCCTCAGGTCTGCTTAGTTGCCTCATTTACTCGTTTCTGGTTATTTTTTGTACTTGTTTTATTGCTTCTTTTATTTTTTTTATTTTCGCTACTGTTAAAATATAATCACTTCCGATTTCGCTTCCACGCTTAACTTTCACATCGTTGACGTTTCTCTTCTGTGTTTTATTAGTGATGAAGTAATCTAATAAGGACCTTACCTTTCTGCTCTTCACTTCTTTAGTGTATTTATGTTCAAAAAATGTATTTAATATTTTTAGTTTATTTACAAAACAAAAATCGATTAGTCTATTTTCATTATTATTCTTGATTGGTAGTCCATAGTTTCCCATTATTTCTTCTAATCCCTTATTTTTGTTACCGACCCTTGCATTAAAATCTTCAAGTAGATATACAGGTTCTTGTAATTTTTCAAATTCTACTTGCAGTATAGCCCAAAATTCGTCTTTTATTGTTTTATTGTCGTTTTCATTTGGTCCATATATTATCACTATCTATCAGAATCCTACAGTTCAATAATTAGTAATCCTTCATTCACACATTTCCATTCCTTCAGTGATTGCTCCATATCTTTATGTATTATATATCCTAAGCCGGCTCTAGACCACTCGTTATTTTCTACACCGCAATATATTAAAATATGACTATATTTTAACTCTTTTATTCCTTGCCATTTCTTTTTGTTTCCGTTATAGCTAACAATTCCAATTTAGCTCTTTCAAACTCTTCCACTAGTTCTATTTCCTTAACATTTATACTTTTAATATTCCATGTACCATTTGGATTATCCTTTTCGAATGCCTGTTCGTTTCCAATTTGTCTGTGTGTATTGAGTTGTTCTTGAATAGTGTTTCGAGTAATTTTTGTTTTTTGGCTTCTTTTCGCCTTCTTCATTTTCTTTCAGTGGAACAGCATTGTCTTAGTCACCAGCTATGAGTGCCCGTGAGGTGACGCCTTGTAAGCGCCCGCACGGTAAAAATATATCATCATCATTACCGAAGTCTACATGTATTGTAGATACTAGCACACCCAGTAATGGGTAATATGCCGTGATGATATATTTATTTCCTGTTTTATTTCATTTTGATTTTCATCTATTTTAAGTATCATTTGTTGGAACATTTTTTTTAACTCATCCATGTCTTCTGTACCTATAATATCCTTATCTATGTTTTTATTATTTCTTTGTTCACTTTCAAAATTTTGTTCTCTCTTTCTTTGTTCTGGCATCTTATCACCTTTTTACTACTTCCAAATATTTTATCGTATTCCTGATCTACTTCTCTTATATTATTCTTTTACTCATACCCAAAATAACACTTCAAATTTATAACATTTATTTACAATTTATTTTGAATTTAAAACAAAAATTTTAATTTCACTACGTTACTGGAATTTTAGTTCGAATTTGGCACTCGCGCGCTACTCGACTAACATGAGTCACCTTCACTGGCTGTCAGAAGACAAAGTTTATATGTATTTCAAAAGTTTTATTTATATTTACTAATACTGTTTTCTTTCGTCTATAGTATACTTCATGTGTATCACCTTACTGTTTTAAACTTCACTGTTGTATTAAAACACTTTTCGTTTAAGCAATAAGTCCCGAAAAAATGAGATTATTATTGGCCGAACTAAAAGCACGTGCTATCACGACTAGCGCACTCATATATCGATACCGACTCAATTCTGAACTTTAAAAATTTGCTCATTACGTAAAATTTTCAAGTCGCGTTTATACTAAAATTAGTTTATCCTGTTCTTCCAGAAAAAATAAAAAATTGATATTGAATCCCATTATAAATGATGTACGAGTTTTTAAATAGGTATATTATTATTAAAATTTACGTTTTAACTTCAATGATTACTAACTGAATGCGCATAAAATAGCACACACCTCTGTGGAATGCTCATTCCATCCAAGCGCTTATAGCTGACCTCAGTATACCTCGGTCATCTAACTCAACACTTGGCTGGAATGGAGCAACTTCCTCCTCGGTATGTTTATACTTTACTATTACTGGAGTATTTACTTACCATTATAACTACTTTATTGGCAAAATAATACACTAATCCCATTAGAATATTAGGAGACAAGAATAGCAATATGCACAGCGCATTTGACAGCTGATCTATACCTCCAAGGTAAAACACTATGACTACGTATATAATCTGCACTACATTCGCCAAAATATTAAAAAGGAGGATAGATTCCACAGCGCTACAGAAATAATTTGCTACATCACATAAATCTCCATGTAATTCCCCAATCTTTCTAATGATATATTTCGGCGAATGTTTCGTATTTTTGAATTTACATTTCTTTGATGCATTATCTCTTTCTTCTAAATCATTCAATATCGAAAACATCGTTACGAAATGGTTGTTTATACCATATAATGCAACAAATACTATATATACAAACACATTTCGAACTATCGTAGGAATTCCTGAAGCAGCAAAGTCTATTAAAGTGGCATCTGTGAAATTAGTAAGTAAAATAACAATTATTGCCACAAAAATTACGAAGAAATAGTATATATAGTATGATGTTCTATGATTCTTAGTGTTGTCTCCCATTTTTCTTAAGTTATATTCTAAATCTGTGTAACGGTTAATAGCCTTAATAATACTTTCAATATTTATACGAAATATAAATATGGATACAATTGCCATAAATGCTACGAATATATTTAGGAATAATACTCCATAGAACGATATAATATTGTTCTTATCCAAAGTTGTGTATTTTAAGTACTGGGCAAAGAATGTAGCAGAAAATATGACTGAAACAGATATACACATAATTATTTAGTAATATAAAACATGAGTCCAAAGTGGCACGAATATATGAAAATTTGATGTAATCTTCATACACATGAAAGAAAAGTTTCTGCAAAAACGAAATCCCTTTAAAAAGAATCTGACGTGGCCAACACAATACCTCCCGCCACTTAACTTTTATTAATTTAAATACATACCTAAATATTTATTGATGGTGGAAACTGTATTATGTTCCTTTGCATTCGTATAACTATAACTATTGTCTTGCTATTTTCTTTTTAAAACGTTACAATTATTAATTTGAAATGATAGTTTTTTTTGACAGTGACATTTATCTGTCAGTTACATACATTTGAAATCTGACCTATACTTCGTTTTACGTAAGAAAATAGTGACGGGAAGATAGGTGTAGTTTGATGTTGTTTTTTGATTGGATAATACTCCGATATTATCCAATCAAACAGCATCTATCTCCCCTTCACTATTTTCTTACGTGAAATGAAGTATATGTAACTAAGAAATTGTGTTTATATTTAAAACATAGGTTCCGGAATTTATAAAGTACAGAGTGATCAAAAATAACTGTTTCAGTTGGCAATACAATTCTAGGGATCTTTTTATCCAGCAGTTTACACAACATCAGGTGAAGACGGCAATACCATTTGACATGTCATTTTGAAAATAAATAGAAATAGGTTACGCCAGAGCAGGGGCCTAACAGTTAAAACGATTTTTAGTGATTAATTGCTTTAGGTTATTAGAGTATGGGTAATGTAAGAAATAAAAGTAAGTAGGTAAGGGAAACAAAATCTATTTAAATAAAAAGTTGTAAATGTACTCATTTTAAATTTTTCAAATGTCACTGCCAACAGTGTCAAAAACGGGACATAAATTTATGTATCAATTATTGCCAACTAAATCAGTTACTTTTGATCACGCTGTTGATTTTTTATAAATTTATTAATAAAATTTATAGAAAAAGTATTACTGTGTACCTATAGAAAACTTAATCATTTTAGTTTTTATAAACATGTCGCGAAAAAGTTATGTTTACAGGTAGTTTTCCAAGAAAAACTAATTTGAGCTTTAAGTAAAGTGCCGTTTAGCGTTATGCGATTTAAAAAAAATATAAAGGCTTCTTTGCATATTAAAATAGGGTCGGAATATTAAGGGTAGCGGGTGGTATAGGGATCGTGCTAAAAATCGGATATCGAGGTTTTGGAAACTGACTGAACATTTGTCGGCCTGTGTAGGTATGTGTGGATCCTCAGCCTTCCAGTGGTCGCGCGCGGACTCACGCTCAGCAGACTATTTAATTTTTAGATATTTTGAAAATATATGCCTATATCGGCTGAGCTGCATAGTTCATCGGTTCATTTTCTATTAACAATTACCACTACTGACGTTATATAATTGTCCATTTGTTAAGTATATAAAAAAATATATTTAAAATATTTTTTATTATACATCACTAATACTTTTAATAAGTATATATATCCTACAACATATTTATTATTACTATTATCATTATTATTACTATAATTATTATTTTTATTATTATTAATATAAATTGTTACGGTTCAAAATCTCACTTAACATTTCTAGCCTATATTCTTACTTTTCTGTTTACTTGCCCTTATCATCGAAATCTGGCTACTCTTTATCATCGTACTATTTCTTTCCTTTCTGTCAGCCCTCTATATCTTTTGTCAACTACATGTTGTCTGTTGCTTGCGTTCCGGTCCCGTAAATAACTTCGGTTATTCTACTCATTTACTTTAGAGGTTTTATTGTGATCCAGTATTTCTATAAGTATTATTCTACGTAACATATGTTTCACTACGACTCATATCTTGTATTTATTTCGACTACTATTGTAGGCTTCTTTCGGTGTTATTTCATATTCTTAAATACCCTGATAACCTTGCGAGAATTTATTTAAATTTCTTTTGACAAGCTGGCCGGCTTCGCTGGTTCACAAGTGCCACGTTTGTTAAACATTTTAAAATAGGTATTATTTTATTTATAAAAGCCTCCCTGTTCGTTAGGATGATAGTTTTTTGAGTTATCCTATAACAGAACACTTGAACAACAATATTCTTCATTCTGTGTTTGTTTTCATTGTTATTCCTCTGGTGTTAGTGATTCACATGAATGTATCTCTTCTTATTGTTATTTTGTGTATGAACTTCCTGTGGCAATTTTTAGGCAAAAAAATCCTAAAAACCTCGTGTTTTTCTTCTTTAAATACGATTGTTGTTGAAAAACGGTTGTATTTCTGACTATCGTGTTGGCACGTGGCTAGAGTCGTCGAGATTTAGTTTCGACGTAGAGTGTTCGATTGTTGTTTAGTACCAGTACATGGTTGCGCATTGTTGCGGATTTACACAACACCTAAATTGCTGTGACTTTCCAGTGTAGTGTGCTTTCGTGGATGTCAACGTGTTGTATCATGAGCATCCGTTCTCGGGTCTTGGAAGTCATCTCCTCGTGAGAATATAGCATTCTATCGTCACGTCTTCATTCTTGGGAATACCTACCACCTGGACTTCCTTACGCCATCCACCAGGCCCTGCCATTGCCCATAAGTTCCCGAATGCGTCACTCGATAGAAGTTCATTCTTTCTTTAACGTCGCTCTTCCCAACTATTCTGTTTTATTGTTGCGAGGAAAAAATAGATTATATTTTAAGTTATAGTGTTGTATGGAATGCCGTTTTAGCATTTATTCCCACATTTTAAAACAGTCATACAAATTAATATATCGAAAAAATAAACTCTCATTAAAAAGAAAGATTTAAACTGATTGTTGAATTAAAATGTTTGTTGATAATATAATTACAAATTTTTTAAACAAACATTTTAAATCAATAGTCAACACACAACCTTCATTTTAACATTAGTTTAATTTTATGTTTATTCAATTTATATGATTGTTGTTAGTCCCTAAACAAACGTAGAAATGAAATAACGTTTATATGAAAGAATTAATTTTGGTCAACTGAATACGAAAAATTGTATAGTTTGCAATAAATTTTTGGGAATTTATTTACTGTTTTGCATACAATATTGTTTCACAATCACGTAAATTTCAAAATTATAATTGATTGTATACCAAGCAATAACTATTTTAATTACAATATCGTCGACTCCGGTGGCTCAATGGTTAGAGCAACGCCTCTTGTCATGAATGTGTTCGGGGTTCTGGGATCAAATCCCACTAAGGCATGGATGTTTGTGTATGTCAACCTACTCAGTAATTTGGATTTAGGGCCAGTTTTACAATCTCTAGTTAAAATTTCAACTGTCAGTTAAATAAACAATATTGAATCGAATTATTGATAGCAATAATAAATCTGCCATTTGATAGTTCATTTCGTTTCAATTTTGTTTATTTAACTGATAGTTAAAACCTTAACCAGAGATTGTAAAACTGGCCCATAATCCTGTTGAGAGTTGATACTACTTGACATTTTTCGATTAATTATTTTCATGGCTAGCTAGACAATATAAAAATATCCGCTAGTATTTAGATAGCCAGATTAAGATACAAGCCTAGGTCACATATTGGTGAGCCTTTGGGCGATGATAGGTGAGCGAAGAGCGGCGAGCGATGTTATAAACATTTTCAACAAAAACTTAAACTTTTACACGATAGTATGTACATTAACATGAACGGTGTTAATGTACGCACTATCGTGTAAATAATTGTTTACGTACCAAGTGCGGGACCGTTCCCAGATAAGTGTTTGCTTGCAAGCGTTATCATACAATTCCGGGAAGCAAGTTTTCGCACATGGTTTCTATAATATATTTTGTACGAAAATCATGAAACTAATAATATTAAAATTTAACACATAGAAATGGCCTTAATGGATCAAGGTCAATGCGAGGTCAATGTATTTTTCAAAATTTTATCTTCGTGCATAAAATTTTCCCCCTGATCCATTAACGCTATTTCTATATGTTAAACTTGTCGGTAGGATCGCAATTAATTTATACAATATACTGCTTTGTACCTAGTTTCAGAGTCATGTGTCATATTTAATCATGTTATGTGAATTAACTATTACTTACCAATTTAAATTTAATATGTTATTATTATTATTAATTATTATACTTGCCACATAGATACAGGCTGGAGATTTCTAAGAATTTCATTGGTCATGTTGAAAATGAAAGTTAAGAAGAAGCGGCAACACCGCAGGGCAAGGGACATGGTAAAGAGAAGACAAAAAATTGAGAATCAGTCCATATTTATTTTTCGACGAGTATAATTACTAGTATTAAATATTATTATTCTTATTATTACCATTCTTATTATTATTTTTTATTATTATCATTATTATTATTAATCTTATTATTATTATTATGATTATTATTAATATTATAATTATTTATTATTATTATTATTATTATAATATTACTTATCGTTATTAATCGTTATTATTAACTACGATTATTATTATTAATTATATTTTTTTTATTATTCTTATTATTATTATTGTTATTATTGTTATTCTTATTATCATTATTATTATTGTTAAAGCTGAGTGTAAAAACAAAGAGCACTAATTTGAAAATTATATTGTTAAACCAACTCACATAAAATTATCCCAAAACAAAATAACAATAAATAACACTACAATAAAAGAAAATGGAAATTCTCTCTCGCGTAGCAAGGCAATCATTTAGCTCCTATAAAGAACAAAATCGTAAATAAAAACTCAGTGAGGAGTTAAACCAGCATTCACACATCATGCACACAGTTGGCAACTACGGGCAGTACCGCCAGTTACTATAGCCTCGCCCGCTGCTACGTTGGCGACCCCCGGGTCAACATGGGAGGCCACTACGGAACCTCTGCCGCTTCGGTAGTGATCCGGAGACAATCCTCTTCACCAACTTAGTTGGATCAGATCACTACAGCCCTATAAATAAATTAGGAAAGAGTGAAAAGATAATGTCAGCCACCGGGATTTGAACCCAGACCACTGTCTTGCCGGGACAACGCTCTACCAATTGAGCTATAGCGGACTCTTCCCGTTGGCTCACATTATCTTCCACAAATGTTAGACTGAAAGATTCTCATTTGAGAATACTCAGCGGCACGTATTGATGTGGGGTTACAACTAACCACTACATTTAAACATCAGTGACTTGTCATAATTTACTCATGCGCCTATCGACACAAATATTGAAATGAACGTAGAGTGTGCAGCCTATTTATTATAAATAAATTAGGAAAGAGTGAAAAGATAATGTCAGCCACCGGGATTTGAACCCAGACCACTGTCTTTACTACAGCCCTAACTGCTACGTTGGCGACCACAGAGGTGGGTCACTACAGCCTTCCCTGCTGCTAACGTTGGCGACCCCCGGGTCCACACGGGAGGTCACTACGGAACCTCTGCCGCTTCAGTGGTGATCCGGAGACAATCCTCTTAACCAATTTAGTTGGATCAGATCACTACAGCCCTAACTGCTGCTACGTTTGCGACCACAGAGACGGGTCACTACAGCCTTCCCTGCTGCTAACGTGGGCGACCCCCGGATCCACACGAGAGGCCACTACAGTACACGGAACTGCTAGCACACAACCAAATCACACACGCGCTACATTAGCTATCTCACCCGTACAAAACCCATAAATCCAAAAATCCCAGACTTCAATTATAACTAAATCACTACTGGAGCACACTACAACTTCGCTGCATAAAAGTAAGAAAGGAACTAACGTAAGAAATTTGGCGATGAATAAAAATAATTGACAGTTTGCGTAACCCCGTATATTTATTATAGTGCTTCATAATTAATTAAATAGAAACTATTATACTACAACAAGAATTCTAAAATTAAATGCTTATGACATACCATTAAATAAATAATCTGTGACATTATTCTTATTATTATTATTATTGTTATTATTATTATTAATAATAATAATAATAATAATAATAATAATAATAATAATAAGAGTTTTTTCACCTCTCAACGGTCACTTCTCACCGCCCGTCAATATGTACGCGACCTGGGCAGGCAGTACACAGAAGAAAAACAAATATCTAAATTGTAGTTAAATTAACTAAATAAATTCTTTATTTTTCTGCCTACTAACATGAAAGTTGATTTAGTTTAAATATAAATTTATAATATAATTTATTTTCATACATCATCTTGCCTATGCGTCAAACAAAAACAATATTTTAATAACAATTTCGACATATTTAAACAAATATCACTGTCAGGAAGCAATTACATTAAAATTAATAATGAAACCATGTTAAGGAGAATGAAGTAATACCTAATATATGTGTATTTGAATCTAATAAAATTAAGGTTTGTAAGAATAATACATTTTGAATCATACATAAATATTAGAAGCACTATTGATTTGCTTCATTGTCTTCCAGTGATACGGCTCTGAAAAGACTTTGTGTAAAGATGCGAGTACTATTTTGATTTTTGTTAAGTTTTTAGGCATACAAAACAGGAAAAGAATAGTACTAATATAAAACAAGATATAAAGATTGGAATTTGGAACGTAACCTCGCTAACGGGAAAAGAAATTGAAACAACTGAAGAAATGGAGAAATTCGGAATTATTATAATTGGAATCTCAGAAACAAAAAAGATAGGAAAAGGCAAAATACAAATAACAGCAGACTACAGCCTATACTACTCAGGAGTAAAAACAGGAGATAGAGCTAAAGAGGGAGTAGAAATAATGATGAGAGAGTAAATTAGTAGAAGAGTAAGGAAATACGACTATGGAATTACAATGGAATGGAATATTGCAACTAATTCAAATATATGTTCCGATAGAAGGAACGAATGAAGAAAATATGAATAAATTCTATGAAGAACTACAAGGGACTCTGGATAAACTAAAAGAAAATAATGAATGTATAATTATAATGGGGGACTGGAATTCAAGAATTGGAAATAATATAACAAGAGGGCTTCGATGTACAGGAAACTATGGAGAACCGACAATCAATAGGAATGGAAAGAAAATGCTACAATTTTGTCAAACAAATGATCTCATAATAGGAAATACCTTCTGGGACCAACCACTTGAAGATAGATATACATTTGTAGCGGAAGAGAGAGATGCAAAAATATAATTGACTACATAGAGTACTTAAAAGAAATACAAAGTAGAATAGGACAGATCAACACGGAAATAGAAGCAGAACTGTCAACACAGCATAGGGTACTAATGGCAAAAATTAAAAACGCAGAACTAATACCAGAGAAGAAAATAATCTACGAGAAGATACAGATATGTAAACTGAAAAATGAAGAAACAAAAACAAAATACCAAGAAGAAACGGATAAGGCGCTCCAAAGACACAAGCTGAGAATACAACAGTATAATCTGGACAAAAAATGGGAAACATTCAGAGATACAATATACAATGTAGCAGAGAAAATATGTGGGAAAAGAAAATACAATCCTAGCTTGAGGAAAACAAGATGGTGGAATAACGACGTAAGAAAGAAAATCAATAAAAAGAAAACTGCCTGGAAACGATATCAGGAGACCAAATGTGAACGAGATAAAGAGGAATATATAAGAAGAAGAAATGAAGCTAGCCAAATAGTAAAACAAGCAAAAAGGAAAAGCTGGGAAGATTTTGGAAACGAAATAAATGAAAGATAAGGCGAGAACAACAGACATTTTTGGAATACAATCAGGTCGCTGAAAAACAAAAAATTTAGACAAAGAAGGTAAGCTTAAATCAACAACCGAGGAAATAATAGAAGAGTGGGAAAAGTATTATACAAATAATTTCAAGAAAGACACAATAAAAAATGATACAGACAATGAATATATGAACCAGGAAAATAACGAGACAGTAGAAGAGGATATTAGTAAGGAGGAACTAGAAGAGGCATTTAGGAAAATAAAAACTAGGAAAGCAAGTGTAGAGGACAAAATAGAACCTGAAATGATTAAGTTCTTAGGAGACAAAGGCAAGGAATGGCTACTGGATATATACAAAAAAGCGTGGATGACAGAGACGTTACCGAGACAATGGGAAAGAAATATAATCCTACCAATACACAAAAAATAAGACTACACTAATTGCGATAACTGTCGTGCAATATGTCTCTCTTCCACATGCTTCAAGATATATACAGCAATAGTAGAAAATAGACTAATGCCCGTATTCACCAACATCAAATAAATCTTCGAATAGTTTATTCATTGAATAAGAGAAAAATATCGCATCGATACCATAACACAAATGAAGGTATTTATTCTAGATGTCATATTTTGATGCGATATTTTTCTCTTATTCAATGAATAAGCTATTCGAAGATTTATTTGATGTTGGTGAATACGGGCATAAGACAATAATTAATAGATAACAAATTAGCAGAAGAACAGGCAGCATATAGAGTAGGCAAACAAACGAATGATAACATACACATACTAAGAAACATAATAGATAGAAAAACAGAGAATGGACAAGAACTACACCTAACATTTATTGACTTAAGAGCTGCTTTCGACTCAGTTAACAGAAATTGTATCTGGAAATACTTAACGCAAATAGGAACGCCTAGTAAAATACAGAGAGTAATAACGAGTATTTATAAAAAAGTAAGAGGCATAGTACAACTGAATGGCAAGATATCAAGGAGCTTCGAAATTAAAAAAGGAGTCAAACAAAGAGATAGTTTAAGCCCGCTACTTTTTATAATTTTAATGGACAGAATAATGAGAAACACTAGAGAAAAGACTTGTAAGATACAGAAAATAGTAGGATATAATAGAATGATGCCCGTGGAGATAGACAATTTATTATATGCAGATGACATAATATTAATTGCAGATACACACACAAAAATGAGAGCACTAGTACAAGTATGGACAGAAGAAATAAAGAA
This sequence comes from Ophonus ardosiacus, assembly GCA_943142095.1. Taxonomy (NCBI): domain Eukaryota; kingdom Metazoa; phylum Arthropoda; class Insecta; order Coleoptera; family Carabidae; genus Ophonus; species Ophonus ardosiacus. The sequence continues at coordinate 15,542,811 of OW964836.1, forward strand.
GATGGGAATGGAAATCAACATAGGAAAAAGCAAAACCATGATAATAAATAACAAATCCCAGAACGATAATACAAGAATTGTTGAAATAACCGGACATATTATGGAAAGAGTCTCAACTTACGAATATCTGGGATGTATTATAACACAGGATGGAAAAATAGATACAGATATAGCAAGTAGAATAAAGAAGGCAAATAATGTGTACTACGCAATTAACAAAACAATACTTGGAAAGAAAGAAATCGGAACAGATATAAAGCTAAAGATATATAACGCTGTAGTACTCCCAATAATAACTTATGCAAGTGAGTCCTGGACAATACAGAAAAAACATGAATCAAAACTAACAGCAATAGAAATGAAGTACTTGAGGAAAATTATGGGGAAAATAAAATGGGACAGAGAAACTAATGAAAGCATCAGGCAACAAGCAGATCAGGATCAAATATTATTAAAAATAGAAAATAAACAACTGAATTGGTTTGGACATATCAGAAGAATGGAGCAAGATAATCTAGTTAAAAAAGTGATAGAATCAAAAAAGACTGGGAAAAGAACAAGGGGAAGACCAAGAAAAACATGGGAGGGACGAACAGAAGAGATAGGTAAAAGAAGAGGAAAAAATATGGAGGAAATGAAAAAACTAGCAAAGGACCGGACAGCATGGAAACAATGGGTCAAGAACGAGTAGCAGTAAACCATATCCGACACCCTATAAAGGGTATAAAGGATTTGTGAAGAAGAAGTTACGTTTTTCTATTAACTTTGTCAATATTTTTGAAAATTATTTTGGGTATGATATATTGGTTCAATGTAAAATAAAGATTGTTATGTGTGAATATCAAAATATTTGAACATAATGATTGCTTGCTGCGTGGTTAAATACTCAGCGGGAGGTTATGGGCTGGCCACATCAGATTTTCTTTCTGTGTACGCGACAATTGAGCGATGCTCAACAGAAGCTTATAACAAATTGCGAATTGCACGCTTTACAGAAATAAATAGTTAAAAGTGGTGCTTCATTTTTCTAAACGTACCTTAACTTAACCTAACCTAATGCACAATTTTATAAATCTACATAAAAACACATTTATCACATTATCGCCTTGTGAACGACGCGCACTTGGCTATCGTCCAGTTGATTATTTATCCATCGCCCATTTGTCGACGCCCAGTTGACCGTGCTCCAGCAGAAAACGTATGTATCAATTTATACCAGCTGTAAAAATAAAATTATAATTTTATAATGATATTTCTATGCCGGTAAATAAATCAATTTAAAGTACTCATGTTTGACATTTGGATTGGATTACCCTTACCAAATTTCATCATTTGAATTCTATTTGGGACTTGTATACAACTGTCGCCATTTACCCTCTCACCAGACTCATCGAGCCGCAGTGTTTTATCACTTCTGTACTTCCGGTTGAATTTCAGCCATTGCTATATTTATATAAGATGTATAAGGGACCAGCTAATAGCATCGGAGTGTGATAAATACAAGTAGCTATATTTATTTTATACGACAAATTACACTTACCGGCCGACGGGATTCGAATGCACGAGATATGTGCTAACCTGCTCGGCCACCAAATAGAGTTATTTGAATTTTATACGTATATAATAATTTGACAATTTTATTTCCCATATTCAAAGCTGACTGGTAATGACGGTAATAACTACGCGAAAGTGATATTTTATTAATGCCCAGATTCACCATAACACATAAATTTTAAGTTAACTCCAGTAAAAAATACAGATCGAAATTTTTCTGACTATAATATTCAATTTCCTATTAGACATTACATTTCAATGTGATACTGCAATATAAGGAACTTTTTTACGGTAATTTAAGTGTGAGTCCCATTTATTGGGTTCTCAAAAACTAGTTGAGCTATGATTTCGATTAAATATAAGTAGCGTTACCAACTGTTCTACTTTTCGTAGGACAGACTTACTACTGTGTGTCTTAAGCCGGGTTTACATTGGTATAGTAATTGGGTTAGTTGCTTGTACCAGTAACTTGCAAGACAGTTACTAACCTAGTGTAAACCCTATAGGACAGTACTTGTACCAGTACTTGCACAAGTAATCAGGACAGGCAAGTGGATAGCTTCCCAGGCTACCTACTTACCACTTGCAAAGCCACTGCCCTTCCCCTACCAGCGTATTTGACACTAGCCTACCGGCTTATATCTACTATACCAATGTAAACATTTACTTGCTAGTGTATTTGTAAGCTAGAGCCAGTAAATTTCTATTTCGTACAGAGTGTGTATAGTTGCCGGTGTTTTTGATTGAGATTTGAAAAAAAAAAATGAAAGATGGTCTGAAGGGGAAATAATTAAGTTTGTGGAACATTATCGGAATTTCCTGACCCACACTCTTTTTGAATGACATTTTTCTTTCTCAATTTCTCTAATACGTTCTTCAATCACAATTTGTGTAATTCGCACATATATTTCTTTTAATTTTTGTTTCTACGAGTAGTATGACGAGAAATTATATACGTTCTCTCGATGTGATAGTGAAGTGGACAATAATACTTTTTAAGTGTAGACATCCAGACAGTAGGCTAGCCAGGTTAGCTACTAGTACAAGTAACTAAGCTTAGTTACTATACCAATATAAACCCGCCTCTACGTCTTTCATTCACAAATTGAGTAAATATTTTTAGAAAAATTATAGTCCAGTCAATAGAGGTTTTTACCCTACAAAAGGCGGGGGAAAAAAAGATTTTAACATATGTTGTTTGGGTCGAGACGGGGATGAAAAATTCTAATTTGTGACCTTCAGGAGGCTCGGCGTTAGCCGCCATCTTGGATCAAAGATGCAAAAAATGAGTTTTTTAGCTATTATCTAGAAATCAGTGGCTCGTATCAAAATTTTACAAGAATACAAAATTAAACTCGTTACTTTTTGTGCAAAAAGAGTTTTTGCATTTTTTACCTAGGATGAACTCTCAAAGAGTTATGTTCAAAAATAGGTAACCAGAACAACAATTTATGAAAGAAGATTTAATCACTCAAAATAATATTAATTTTTTAATACTTGGTCTAATAGATTTTGTTATTTGTAATAGTTTACATTTGTCGTGGCATCAAAAGAAGTAAATTATCGATGATTTTTAAATAATTGTTGTCAGCGCTTTCTCACAAATTCATCAACCACTCTGACTCGGTTAAAGATTTTGTCTGTCTAAAACATCCCATCTTCACCTATTCGTCGGAAGATACTATAAAAAATTATAAAAAAACAAGATTTTTTTCTTTTGCACAATTTTTTGTACTCGTCTAATAGTATACAATTTTTTAATATATATTTTGCGATCATAAAGAAGTCATTATGAAACCCAGTCTGCATTTCGGTAGGTAATTTTTTGTTTTAGAAGGTTGGTATTAAAATTATGTTCATAAATCATAATTGAATAAATGGCAACCCAATATCAGCAATTACAATAATACAAATACAAATATCACTAAATCAATTTGGTTATTATACTTAGAAGCTTTTTAAAACTACTTTGGTACTTGAAAGACAAAAAGTATAAAAAATTGCATAAAGGACTCATTTTATAAGACTTTTCTGGCACTTCTCATTTAGAAAACTCGCCAGGGCTCGTGCGAAAAACATGTCATCAAACTAGTTCTTCAATACATGTACGCACTATTAGTTTTTTTTAATCAAAGCATATTATTTGATTTTAATTTTGAGAACATTGTCACAATCATTGTTTTACCCCATAAGTTTAGTAGCTGTTGCATTTTTGGAAAGCTAAAAAATTCTCTTTTCATCGCTGTAACTTTTTAATGGTGTACGTATAATAATCATAACTTTGCCTTATAACTCGAAATCTCACAATGGTAAAGTATTTGTGCATCGTCGTTCAAGTGAAAATAAAAAAGTATCCTAAAGTGCAAACAAAAAAAAAAGATTCGTATAAATAAAAATTAGCAATTTTGAATTTTATTAATTATCTAGGGACCTGTGATTTTTTCAGGAAAAACAAAAACATTTTTAAATTAATGGAGTAATTTCATCCTAATTTAATCGACTTCGTACCTCTTATAGTTTCCGACATCCCAATGGTGAGTGAAGAAAATCACCCTGTATAGCTTATAGCTAAATAAAAACCATATTATTGTTATTATGAAAAATAAACAATATGTAATACTTAACTGATAATTCTATTTGTTTTATTATCACAAGCATATTTTAAACAATGGATTTATGTAGTTTTTTCATTTTCTATTTCACAAAATTAATGTAAATCAGATACACGTAAAAAACTGCAAAATTAATATATTTTTCTATATTCAGTGACATGCAGGGCGTATACATATCTCGCATATAACATACTATTTAACACAGACATAGAACAATAAATATTTATTATAAAAATAACACTAATCTTAAATATTGCCGGTTATGCCAATCTAATTAAGATATTTTTAAACTTAGGGTATATCAGCCAACGAACGTGAGACGACGGCAACTGCGCGAATGCTATTTGGGTGATGGACAATTGAGCGATAAATAATAGATGTGTAGAATTAAAAATTTGTGCGTTAGGTTATGTGAAAGTAAATATATTTAGAAAATGTAGCAGGAATATTTAAATTTCTACCATTCAAATAACTCAAGAGCATTTAAAAGTGTTGTAGTAAATGTAGCACAGGATTCACTTATGTAGGACAATAATTTTAAATAATTGTTCTTAGTTGGATTCAAATTTCAATGTCAGTACTGAGAACAAGAAGTATTTCTATTATTATAAAATCTTTCAGAACTCATAATAACAATTAGAATAACACTACCTTTTAGTTTAAGTACTGTGTATTTTATTTTAAACCATGGTTTCGGCGGCAAACATTTTAACCTTTTTTTAAATTTTTTATGTTGTTTTTCTTGTAGAAGGTAGCAATGTACACGGTCGAAGCGTTGGTTTAGAATAAAATTTATAGAAATTAAACTAAAAGATAGTATTATTCTAATTATTAGAATTATTTATTTGGTGCATTCAGCTATGTATATCACATTGACTATGGCCAATGAAGATGAATATACTCGTAAATTTGCTTATACGGATACAAAATTAAAAATTATGGTGTGTATAGTAATATGTCTATCGCACGGAAATGAAAATGAACCTAGTGTTACAATCTCCTCAAACACTATTAATTCCCTTAATAATATTTCGATATATTCTCTAATAAATAATATAAATACCTGTTACTTCCAAATTGTGTACTATTTTATTCTTCATTAGTCGCATTTTAAAGTAATGTTTAATATTTTTTTTCTAAAGTAAAACATTTATACCCAAAACAATGAAAAAATATATTACAATTATCTATTAATTCAATTCCTGATATTGGATACCACTTTACACATTTCAGGAGTTTTTTTCCAAAATTCCGTAAACAACCCATTTTTCAAAAGAATATCTAGCAAGCAATGAAATACTTTATGAACGAAATTATAATATGAGAATACATATATTTTTAGTATTAGATAATATGTAATCAATCACTTTATTGCCTATGTTATAAATTAATGATAAATAGATGACTTTTGTTTTATCAATTATGTCCGAGTTTATCATAAATAATTATCTTAATTACTTCAAGAAGTAGATTATATCCAAATTATACTTTTATAAATACAATAATCAGGATGTACGATATATAATATTAATATATGTACATATGTATATAAAATGTAAAGACAAGAGATTTTAACGTTAATAGATGTAGAATTTAAATAAATGGGATTATTAATTAGTATAAATTTAACTAGTTATTTGACACATAAATCTACTAACTTATTGAATGGAATTATGAAAATTCATTTGATACGTTATGACGATGAGGATGTTGTGTTTTTGTACCCAAAAAACTTCTTCTCTGATGGAAATCAAAACTTTGTGAAGAGGTGAACTAACTTTATAGAATTGGAAAGGGACTACCGGAAAATATAATATAATTTCTAATCTTGATTGCAAAATAAAGAAAAACAATTTTTACAATATCGCTCTACTTTTTGACTTTTTTCGTATTAAAAGCAGCAACGTGTACAAGTCCCGACCCCAACAGTTGTCCTACTTATAAAAAAGCAATTATAATTACTTAAATAATAGAATTCGTAATAATACATAAATATTTATTTCATAATACATACCAATAACAAAAATCGATATGCTAATTTCATATTATATGTCATCATTGTAGCAACAAATTGCTTCACTGGAAACCAAGTGTCAGGATGCTATTTTTGTATTCTATCGCAGATTTCATTATAAATTATTAAATAATATCTGTTTTATACGATCACAACATTTTGTTAATAAATTTGGTAATAGTTTTGTACGACCGTGTTATACGGACTTAACAATACTTGTTTTTTTTTAGAGATTTTATTATCACGTACACTCATTTCAAATTTTGGGTATAAAAATATATTGTCGTTTTACATAGAAACATGAAATAGTTTAGAAAACATATCTTGTTATGTACAATTGCGGCAAAAAAAAATGGAAACACCTATTTTTTATTTTTGTAATTCAGTCTTTGCCAGGATATTCATACATAGGCGTCGTAAATTTTCTGTAATTATTTACATAAATGTCAATGTCACATTAAATGAAAATAATTTGAAAGCACTAAAATGCCTCGACAATTGAATGAAAAAATGGAGTCCCCATAAAATATTAATTCTTTGTTTTTAATTTTTTGGTTTATAATTTTATGTTCAATGTTTTTCATTATATTTTATTTTTGATATAAGTAATACACGTTTTTCTTTCTCTGTTTTGATTAAATTATTTAATTAGTAAAATAAAAATTGAGTAAATAACAAGTTTTATAGATTTCATAATGAAACGCCGCTGCTTGTGTGACATCATTTGATGTCATTTTGACATGGAAGTCAAATTACAATGTTAAAAATTCATAAAAACAGCTAACTAGATAAACGTAGGTGGTTTCCAGTTTTTTGGTCGCAATTGTATCTTGAGAACAACAAAATACATATCTAAAGTCCGTTTGACACAGTTATAATTGGTAAAATTTTGTGATCGTATATAACAGATTAATAATGAAATTTGTAATGGAATTACATAATATTTGTCATAACAATCGTCCTAAGTAACCAATTTGTTACCAAATTTATTAGGAAATTGCTTAACAAATTTGATAATAATTTATGATCCTGACAAACAGGACACAGGCTTCATTTTAATAAAATTTACCGATAATTGAAGTTAGTTATTAATTTTATCATATATTAACTAAATGGAACGAAGTAAAGGCTGTGCTGACGTGAATTTGGTCTCGTATAGTCTCACATAGCGATATGTGCCCCTGGCCTTGGTGCGGAAGGCACGCGCTGACGTAAATACTCCACCAATAACATTTGAGAATTTTGCCGCGAACGCGTAATTACATACAAAATAAAAGTGGAAGTGTATTGGCGGCGACAGGCGTACTAATAAATGAATTATGGAGAAGGTATAATATGTATATAATAAATAACATTTAAAAAAATGTTTATGTATTTCATTTGTGTTTTAACTAAATCCATTTCATAGAGTAGCTAACGAATAAACCGCTAAAATTTATATAGAAAACTTCTGTCTCCGAATGTACTGTTAATGATAACGCCACCGTAGACCACGACTGCCAAGTCGAGGTCAGGGGCACATATCGCTTGGTCAGACAATAGCACATATTTTTACTGAAAAGCATTTTATTTTTGTTTTCTTTTTTCTTTTTTTATGAAAACAGTACTATCATCACAGAAGATATCTTATTAAAGAGACAGATTTTTTTATAGTAGAATCGGATGCAGCGTGAATCAATAAGTAGATTTTATTTAAAAAAAAAATTTTGTTACTTTAGTAGATGGCGCTGCAATCAACAAAATTGTTTTCATACACAATTTTCCGGAAACAATCAAAGCAGCGTGGGTGTGTCTTTGTGTTTGTGTGTGTGTATGTGTGTCGGTGAGGACATCCTGATAACAATTTAGCGCCAGCATTAGCATTACCAGAGACGTACCACGAGGAGGTTGCTCGGTCGGATTTACGTCTCTTGTGTATGTGTATTTGTTTATGTTTATGTATTGAAAACAAAGTTGTTGAATGCAGCGCCATCTACTAAAGTAACAAAACATTTTTTTAGATAAAATCTACTTATTTTTTCACGCTCTTTCCGATTCTACTATAAAAAATAGGGGTTACCATTTAAAAATTTTAAACTACCCCCACTCCAGCCTCCCTTGGGGGTAAGGGGTTGAATTTCTTTACAGGATGTCCCCCTCCATATCGTGTAAAACAATTTTTAATACGGTACATGATCCTGAAGATATTCCAGGTGGTACATTAAAATGGGACACTCAGTATATATTCCCTATTTTCTAAATTGTTTCAGAAAATCATTCAAATTATATATAAAATTATATATTTGGCTGTATCGTATCGTGGGTGACATTGTCGAGAACATGGAGAGAGGTTGCCATATACAAGTGACCTTATGCGATTGCGGCGCCCATGAAAAATTATTATTAAATCTTAAAAATTCTGGTGTAACTGATCAAATCTTACTTAGGTAATAGTAAACAAAGTGTGTACAAAAATAATAGTTCAGATACCATTTATTCAAACATGGAATTCCACAGGGGTTTATCTCAGGGCCCTTTTTTATTTGCAGGTCATAATACTCTAGTAGCATCAGGTAAGAAGCTATGGTTCATTCCAGTAAAGAATGCAGAAACAAGAAGCCTGATTTACACCATAGAAATCGTAAATTTTCGTTCTAGCATTAAGCGTCAAATTTACATATAGTGATATTTAATTATGAACGGCGATAAACAGAAAAAAAGATTTATTTAAATATTTGGCTTTATTAATTAAATCGGAAAATCAGTTTTATGAATTAGATTATTTTCAAAAACTACGTTTTAATTTACATAAGACCATATCGTTACAGTAATGTTTGTTTCTAGAATCTAATCTAAAAGTAGGAATTTACTTCCAAATATAATTAACATAAAATATAACGTTACCACGAAACTGATAGATGAATAGTGAATATCTTAATTGGTGTGCGAACAAAAATTTGCTTTAAAGTAAAGAAATACTTTTGGCATAATCGCATTTCAATATATGTTATATCTAGTAGTTTTCAGTATAGTATTATTTACATATATCATACAAACTGAAAGGGGACTAACAATTTTTTTAAAAAATATACTTAATTGGCCGACATCCACACGTAATTATGTAATACGTCGAGAAGAAATGGGGAACAAATTGGAGCTATTAGTAGCGAAAAGTATGCTGAACTGGTGGTATAAGATACACCTCATGCCAGACAATAGATACGTAAAAATGTGTTGACAAGCTACTTCGATTAAACAATAATACTTCAATTCCAGACTCGAAACAAGAAAACTATAATTGGATTAGAAATATACAAACCATTTTGGAAAAAAACTAATTTCCTATGGATTATGGAAAATCAAAACTTTTTGGAAAAAAAAACAGAAACTTCGAACATAATCAACGCCTACAATCAATATCTTTATGATATTGACATTCAAAGAATTATCAACTCCTCATGTAATCGCACTTCCAGACATACCTTTACAATAACATCTTCACAACACCAAATGTCCCATTCAAAATCCTCAAATCTATTAGTCAATTACGCCTAATGAACAATAAAAATCCCATCCTGTTCCAAAATGATACTGTTTTCAGATTTAACCCAGAGGAATCCTGTTCAATATGCAACATATATGAAAAAGACGACCTCGACCACTTGCTATTCCACTGCCCCTTCTACAACGTAGCAAGAAAAGAATTCATAGCGAAGTACTTGGACAACGACAACCCAAATAACTACAACAGAAACTTATGCTGTTTTCACATTAGAACTTTAAAACACATGAACTTTAAGTTCATTGGACTTAAAGATTCGTTGATGTTCACGCTAGATGTTTAAATCGCTAGTGCCGCCATCTATTATTATAATTTATTTTTCCAGTTGGTATCAAAAAAGTTACCAATTTTAGTGTCGTGTCATGTATCAAATTCTCATTTCTGGTCTGGTGTGTGGTACATTCATATCGTACAGGGTACATCATTACTGTGATTGCGTAGAACGCAGATAAAAGGTATTTCCAGTCTCTAATATTTTTTCTTCGTTCAAGTTCCTTATTTTTTAATCTTCTATATATTTCGATTAAATTTTGAATTATCAATGAACAAATATTTTTATTTAATACACTCATTTCTACACATGACCTCCAAACCAAACACTGACAATCACCGAAAATTTAGAATATGTTGGCAACGAAAACCACGTGACCACACTTTAAGACGCAAATTTCTGTCTTAAAGATAAGGACACTTAAAGTGTATACGTGCGTAAACACACTAACGTTTTAAGTCCTCCTCACTTTAACATCCGATCTTAAAGTTCTAATGTGAAAACAGTATTACTCTCTGACCTAAACTATTATAAAATATACGATGTATTTAAATATATTAATACCTCTCTTAAACTACGAGCCTTTGCACTAAACATGTAATTCAACTGTAACTCAACCTCATTATAAATATTTAAACAAACTTGTTACCAATCCTTTGTATAAAATTATTCTTGAGCAAATAAATATATTATTATTATTATTAATTATTATTATTAATTATTATTATTATTAATTATGAAAAGAACAACGATTCACGTTTAAAAAGAGTCTATTCTAATTTATTACCGTACCTATATGACATTTTATTTTCATCCACGAAGAATTAACTTTCATAATACAGCCTACAAATTGACATTTCTCTCACAGTACCCCTTCCACTGAAATGAATGGCTCAGATCATTTCGAATTTATTTCGCGGGTGATGCAGGTTCAGTAAGAGGGGATATGAGTAGCACAGAAAGAACAAATTTTTTCTTAGTTTCTGAAGTGAGCTGAGACGAACTAATATTCTGATTAAAAAGAATACATCTAAGATCTGCTCCCCAGTCAAAGAAGTATGCCGCGTCGGGTTTCTTTCAGTATTGTAATAGTTATTTATACACCAATTGTGAGAACGCTTAGTTCGCAGCATAGAATGATTCCGGGAAGCAAGTTCGCGCAAGTGGTTTCTACGAAAATAATAATAATAATAATAATAATACAAGTAGTATTTATCATATTATTTATTTATTATTATCATTATTATTATTATTATTATTATTATTATTATTATTTTATTTTAATTCGTGCTTTACAGAATCAAATTTTTACAAAAATGGTACAATTTATATTGAATGGTAGGTTGCATGTTAAATCTCAAATTACATCTTTATATAATTATAATTCTTCTGTACATGTGTTTGTCACTGGATGGTTTAGTTTCACAATTGGACCCGGTAGATGGATTGGACCCAACGTTTCGGCACAATAAACTGGTGCCGTCTTCAGGGGAAATTGACATAAAAATGTGAAAAAACAAAAAACAACAAGTAACCAAGGTAACATGAAAAGTACGTAAATGTTACCTTTTTTATGTATACAGTTTTGTTTTCTCACATTTTTATGTCAATTTCCCCTGAAGAAGGCATCAGTTTATGGTGCTGAAACGTTGGGTTTTAATAATAAAAAATACAGAACTTAAACTAAAATAAAGTAGTAGTATTACAATTATTAGTTGGAGTAACGATGATCGACTGGAAATTGATGTGTGGAGAAGAAAATAAAGTACTCGGAAACTGCAGTCAGTATGGTTTTATTTGATTAGAACCTACGTTTCGGCCATTACCCTGAGGAAGACCATTGTGATGGTCGAAACGTAGGTTCTAATCCAATAAAACCATACTGACTGTAGTTTCCGAGTACTTTATTTTCTTCTCCACACATTACAATTATTGTTGAACAACTCGCATTAAAATAAAAACAAAACATGGAGAATGTTTTTATGCGATACCCTTTATTGTAAGTCGCCACCTCTTGGCGCTGCAGTATATCAACTTCTATACCGTTCAACCAATCGCTATGAAAATTGGTAATAATATGTATTCGAGTATGGATAATATTTTCGCGCTATCTACTTTATTGTTACTTGCCACAAGATGGTGCTGCAGTATTTCATCTTCCTACCGTTCAAACAATCGCCCTGAAAATTAGTATGCACATATATGGAACATGGAGAACATATTATTCTCGATATGTAATTTTCTACAATGCATGTTTTGGCAGAACAACGTATGTCGGGTTTTGCTGAACCAATTTTGTGTGTTTGAGTGGGACCCTCGAGGGTTTAGATTCACAATTGGACCCGGTAGGTGGCGCTGCAATCGGGTTCTAGTTTTTTTCTTTATTTTATTTTCAGGGCAGGACAACGTCTGCCGTGTCCGCTAGTGTAATATATATTTTTTCTTTCCTCTTCTTCTTAAGCACCTTGGCCCATGACTCTCCGTTACCCAGTGCGTCTAGGGCGTAAAATGGACTTTATGTTTGCCTTGGAAGTTCCCTGCAATTATATAATAAATAAATTATATTTTTGGCCTTCATTGCACAATTGGCATGTTGTTTCTTCTTCTTTCTTCCAATATTTATTTCCGTTTTCTTCATTCCCACATCTTAGCTTGGCTATGAGCTTTATTGATTTCCCGCTCTTCTTTTCGAGGTATTGGGGTGTTGATATGGGGCGGATTCATTTATTTGTTTTGTTATAACTTGAGTCTTTTAAGTTATTATCTTGGTGTTGTTTTTGTGTGTCTTGGTCTCTTCTACATAGTTCCCCGTTGATATCCATATTTTCTTCCCGTTTTCTCTCTACTTCCAGTGGTGCATAACCGTTTCTTTCATAGTATCCTGTTCTATGATTTTCCCAGTTATATCTTGGTAGTTTTTTTCTTCTTTTTTCTTTATTTCCTTCCAGCATTGGTACAAAATTCTATTTGGATCACATCTTATTTTTTCTTCATATTTTGTCGCTTTTAAACCTGGCATTACCCGTATTTTTTTTCTATTTGTTTCTTCTAAAACTATACAGGGTGTCTCATAAATAGGGGGACATGGCTTAACCACAGATTCCTGAGACTAAAATAAGACGATTTAATCAAACTTGCTTCTACCGGAAAGTATACTATTTAGCCAGTATTCTGCTTCAAAGTTCTTCGAAAAAAAAAAAATGCTTATGATAACAGAATGCTTTATTCGAATTGGATGAAATTTGGTATGACAGTTTATATGGTTATAAGTCATCTTTTATGATGATACTTGCTATTATTAGTGAACCACTAGTGTATGAAACTTAGGTGTCCCAACATTAATTAAACGGTAACTTTTTAATGGCCACGCCGATAACGTGAAATTATTATTATTTTTTTTTTTCAAAAAGATACATTCATTAGTAAACTTTTCTCTCTGCGTAATTTGTGATATCTGTTACGGTTCACACAGAAAATAATAAAATCTGAGTGACTGCACCGTGCATTTTTTTAAATAAATTTAATCTAGCAGTTTATCCAAATGTCAAACAACTCATTTTTAATGACAGTAACAATTTTTTATGTGTTGTTAAAAATTTTCTTCGCAATATTCTAAAATTAGTAACATCTGTTCGTTCGGCCTAATAGTATTTTACTACCATTATTATAAATCACACGAATAAATATGTTAGCCTACACCTAAACAAGTTGAGAAGATTGACAACTGTGTTATGAGGCCTCATTTTCCAATAAATAGTGTGGAAATAACTTTTGCACAATTAGCAGGGGCTAAATATTTTTCAAAAATAGATTTAAATAGCGGTTTTCATCAGTTAAAATTAGATAGCCAAAGTCAAGAATTAACTTGTTTCATAACACCCTCTGGTAGATGGAAATATACTACACTACCATTTGGGATTGCATGTGCACCAGAATTATTTTCCTATAAAGTGGCAGAATTAATATCAGGAATACCAAATGTTGTATATCATATTGATGATTTTTTAATTTTTGGAGCGACACAAGAATCTCACGATAAAACTTTACATGCCGTATTATCTAGATTCACTAATGAAGGAGTCACGATAAATAAACAAAAATCTGAATTTAATGTTAAAAAAGTTACCTTTTTAGATCATGTAATATCCGAAAAAGGCGTTTCTCCTACCAACCGTAATGAAATTTTACAATTTTTGGGTATAGTTAATTTTGCTGATCGTTTTCTTAAAGATAAATCAAATATTGTAGAACCTCATAAATTTGCTTAAAGACAATGTACAATCAACCACAAAAATTAGCTTTTGAAAAAATAAAGTCATGCTTGACAAATGCTCCTACTTTATCTTTCTTTGATCCATCAAAACAAATAATTTTGAGTGCAGACTCGTCATCATATGGTTTGGGTGCTTGTTTGTTTCAAGTAAACAATGGCTCACGTGAAATTGTTGCATATGCATCTAGAACACTACGCGAATCTGAAAAACGTTATGTTCAAATTGAAAAGGAAGCATTAGCACTAACCTGGGGAGCTGAAAGATTTAAGGATTTTATTCTTGGATTAAAAAATATACTTGAAACTGATCACAAACCACTTTTAAAATCTTTCAGACCAAACCATTAGATGATTTATCTCCTAGGCTAATGAGATTCAGAATTAGAATGATGAGATATCATTATTCAATTGTGTATTGTCCAGGTAAAGATCTAATTATTCCTGATTGTTTGTCACGTAATCCAATTAAAGATATAGATCAAGAAGCTAAGGAATTTGAACAAGAAGTAGATTATTTTGTTTGTCAAATAGTAAATTCTTTTCCAATCAAAGAAACATATCTTAAAAAAATATTGAATGAGCAAAATAAAGATCCAATTTGTGAACAAATTAAATATTTTTGTTTAAACGGCTGGCCTAATAGTAAGAATAATTTATCAAATGAAATAAAAAATTTGTTTCAATACAGAAATAATTTTAGTTTAGCTGAACAATATTTAGTTAAAGGGACAAGAATTTATATCCCGCCAACTTTACAGTTAAAATGTTTAAAATTTATTTACAATGGACATTTTGGAATAACGAAATGTCGCGAACGTGCAAAAATGTCTGTATGGTGGTACGGATTATCTAAACAATTAGAAAAGCTAATTATGAATTGTCCAAATTGTGTACAAAATAGAGTGAATTCTAAAGAAAGTCTTATTACACATACTATCCTTTCTCGACCGTGGCAAAAATTAGGAATAGATTTATTTAAACTCAAAATGTGGTATTTAATTATTACTGATTATTATTCTCGGTATTTTGAGATATATCCACTAAAATCAATTACAGAATCTAAGATAATTGAAAAATGTAAAGATTCATTTTCTAGATTTGGCATACCAGAAACAGTTATAACAGATAATGGTGGCCAATTTCAAACTGGTTTTACTCAATTTTCGCGAGAATTCGATTTTAATCATATTACAAGTTCTCCATATTACAGCCAGTTTAATGGGGCAGCAGAAGCTGCAATGCAAGTTGTTAAAAACTTAATTACTAAAAATTCTAATGATCTTGCAGCCGGTTTACTTGCATATAGATCAACGCCACTAGAAAATGGATTTAGTCCGGCTGAACTTTTATTTAATCGTAAAATTAGAATTATATTACCTATTTTGCCAGATAAATTAGAAGTTGTAGATACTTCCAGTTTTGTTCGTAGAGAAACTTTAATTGAAAACAATCAGGCTAAAAAGTATAATAAGCGTCATAGGGTAGTTAAAAAATTATCCGATTTAAAAATAGGAGATTCTGTTTGGATAAGTGATAGAAGACAATACGGTTATGTTAGTCAGGTAGGCCCTGAACAGCGATCTTATATTATTAAAACAGAGGATGGATTGTTCAGACGAAATAGATGGTTTTTGATTCCATCTCCATATTATAAGGGTAACAAATCTATTTCAATATCACATGATTATCAACCAAATAAATCTTCTATGCAAGTTTCATTATCGGAGTCTCCAGACATTCCAGACATTCCAGACGCAGATAATATTATTGAAAACACAGAAACTCCTAATTGTTTAACTGCAGATAATACACAACTAAATGACAATAATAGACCAGTTAGAATTAAGAAAAAACCCAGGCTGGTTGGCTGATTATGTCACTGATTTTTAGAAAAAAAATTGTAATTCTAACTTTAAAATAATTTATTGTATTATATAAATGTTTATGTATATTATAGAATTATTATGTAAAAAAAAAAATTGTACATAAAAAGGGGGATGTTCCAATAGTAGCTTGATATGAAAAATAATAAAATGTAGTTACCATGTAAGTGGTTGTTATTTGGAACAGCTGATTTATGAGGATATATTGGAACAACTCCTAAATGTCATTAAATAACTTTAAACCTTGTGTTTCCTTATTATTATCTATTATTAGTACAGTTACTGTCACTGAAAATTAGGTGTTTGACATTTGGACAGACTGCTAGATTAAATTTATTTTTAAAAAATTCACGATGCAGTCACTCAGGTTTTATTTTTTTCTGTCTGAACCGTAACAGATATCACAAATTAAACAAAGAGAGAAAAGTTTACTATTGAATGTATCTTTCTGGAAAAAAATAATTTTACGTTATCGGAGTGGCCATTAAAAAGTTCCGGTCTAATCAATGTTGGGACACCTAAGTTTCATACACTAGTGGTTCACTAATAATAAGTATCACCTTAAAAGATGACATAACCATATAAACTGTCATACCAAATTTCATCCAAATCGTATAAAACGTTCTGTTATTACAAGCAAAATTCATTTTTTTTCGAAGAACTTTGAAGCAGAATTCTGGCTAAATGGTACACTTTCCGGTAGAAGCAAGTTAGTTAAATCGTCTTATTTTAGCCTCAGGAATCTGTGGTTAAGCCATGTCCCCCTATTTAAGAGACATCCTGTATATATATTATGGCTTAAATTAATAACTTAATTTTAATTTAGTTTAGTTTATGTTTTGTTATACAGTATAGTATGAATTTTTGAATCTTTGTTTTATAATTGTTTTTGGAATATTTTTGTAATTTTTTGGTTAGGTGGTAGAACTGCCTTGGCTGAACCTCGCCTTTGACGTTTGTTAATAAAGTTTTTTATTAATATTATTATTATTATTATTATTATTATATATATATATATATATATATATATATATATATACAGGTGAGTCATTGAAATTCCCTTCTTCGATAGCTCTCTTGTCGTTAGAAATACAGCATGAATTTATTGACATAATTTTTTGGACTACTAAAAAGCATAACGTAAAATTATTTTGACATATGCAGGATGTTGCATTACGGCTTGTCAAGAATTATTTGTCTTTTTTAAATGGAACACGCTATATATTTTTACACATTTTGATTAGTATTTCATTTGCCTATATGCACCTTAAAGGTTTTTGTTTTCAGAGGCGCTGACAAGTTATTCCGCTATTTCCTTAAAAATGACCTAATACATGTATAGATTTATAAAGGCGCAGTAACTTTATATTAATAGTAAAAATTAGGATTTTTTTTGCATAATCATAACTATACTCTACGTTCTCACAGATTTTTTTTTTTAACATTATTATATAGGGTAGTAAATAAAGCGAATCAAATATACGCATACTCAAATGACTATAACTCGTCATTTTCAATTGGAACACCCTATATTTTATTATTAAGTTGTGTTTAGTTTTGTATTAACATTATTTTTTATTAAAGGTATCCTATGCCTAGAACCAATAGTTTCGGAGTTTTTCACCATTTTCACTAAATTTACTCTTTGTAATTAAAAATTAAATTGGACATAACAGTATATTTGCGGTTAATTACTTCCTTGTACCAAGTAGTGCAACCACAAAAAACTTCGGTTTTCAAATTTTAACGGAAAAATCCATTTTGAGCAACCCTTAAACCATTTTTACTAGTTCCGGCGTGACGCCTGAATGTACATAATGTATCTCGCATAACTCAAAAACTACTAGCCGTAGAATGTTAAAATTTTGTATTTTTAACTACTCGAACATCTTGTTGTGCACGTCCTATTTTTACTGCAATCGACTGGGCCAAAAGGGCACTTTGCTTGAAGGGTTTCTATGAATTTTTCGCATAACTCAACTAGCCGTAAAATGTTGAAATTTTGTATAGGAGACTGTTATACCATCTAATTATTCACCTTCATTTTCGATTCTAATCGGCCTTTCCAAAAGGGCACATTACTCTAATAAGCGTATAAAGGAGTCATACGGTGTCCACATCAGATTTGTTATAAATATAATTTAGAAATAGCATTATACTCTTACATTTAGGTATAAGAAGAAAACAGTTTGAGGTGAAAACTTATATTCTTGACGACGCATATATTTTTTAAAACTTTGGGGGACCATTTATCGCTTATTTCCATCACATACACAATTTAATTTTCAATTAAAACGAATAAATTTAGAGAAAATGGTGAAAAACTCCGAAATTATTGGTTTTAGGCATAGGGTACCCTTAATAAAAAATAAAGTATTTCCATACTTCCATATTACTATAAATATGTCGAATTACATTTCAATATCAAAAAATGTAAAGCTATGTCCTATTCTGTAAAAAACACTGTTGCCTCTTACGCTTATAAAATGGAACGACATCTACTTGATCGAGTTACAGAATTTAAAGATTTGGGAGTCATATTTGATGTTAAGCTCTCTTTCAATGCTCATATAAATTACACTGTAAGATCTGCCTATAAAAATCTAGGCTTCATAATTCGTAATTGTCGTTCTTTTCTTAGGTTAAGAACTTTAAAAATGTTATATTTTTCGTTCGTGCGTTCAAAATTGGAATACTGTTTACAAATATGGAATCCATTATATAATATATATAGCAACAGCATTGAAAGAGTACAAAAAAAAATTGTAAAGTACTGTTATTATAAAACATATGGTGTTTATCCTACTCATGATATGTCATATAATTACTTACTATCCATTTTCAATTTGGTGTCATTAGAAAATAGAAGACAGTTGCAATCTTCGATTTACATATATAAATTAATCAACAATATTATAGATGATCCTATTTGTTTAGCTCGTATTCCATTTTCTGTTCCGCGCCTATCTTCTAGAAATAAGTGTACATTTCATTACTCACATATAAGAACTAACTACGAAGCAAGATAGCCCATTCGGCGAATATGCTACATTTTTAATAATATTAATGTAGATATTGATATTTATCACTTGTCACTTGGACACTTCAAGCAAGCACTATTAAATAGTTATAGTCTAAGTTGATTTTCTTTATAGCAATTTTGTTTTGTATATAATTTTTTTTTCTCTTCTCTGTTGAAACATTGTAACCTTTATGTATTTTTTTTTTTTTTTTGTGTATCCACCCCGTAATTGGGATTTCGATCCTGTGGGATGGATGGGATATATTAAATAAATAAATAAATAAATAAATAAATAAATACATGTAGTGGTGTTGCGTATGCGGAAGAATTCAAAGAAATCTTAACACGTATACTAAGTGACACCACTTTTATAGACGAACTAATCTCAAAAGTTCTAATTCGGTTCAACGAGAAATTAGAACAGAATTTTTTTATGAAAATAAAATCAGTGTTCTGACATTCGAAAATAAAAATTTGGAAAATCTCGTGGACTAGCTTGAGCAATATTCCCGCCTCAACTGCCTACGTATCTCCGGAGTTCCTGAGACAACGAATAAAAACATTGATGATGTTGTGACCAATATTCGCAAAGAAAAACTTTCCCTCAATGTATCTCCGGATCACATAGACCGCTGCCATCGCACAAGTAGTCGCAACTTCGCTTCTTTATCTGCTCCCTCTAGCCAATGCCGAAAACCTCGTCCTATAATTGTGAAGTTTACTTCTTATAAAATTCGTGCATCTGTGTTAAAGAATCGCGAAAACTTACGTGGTTCCAACATTTCAATTAAGGAGGATTTAACCAAATATCGACTCGAACTTTCAATTATACTCGTATACTTATTGAACGCTATACTGTAAAATTTTATTTACTCTTTTATGTTATTCATAACAATTTAGCATTTCATCATAATGAACATTTACTAAAAAAAAAAATTAGAAGATTGAATACCAAAATTAATACGTTATATAATAACTGCTGTTCATCTGATTTTGATCTCATTTGTCGCAGACTTGGCTGAGTAATGGTGTTTTTAATAATGAATTATTTTCATCATTGTACAATGTTCAAAAAACCGACAGAAATTTATTTACAAGTGGCAAAAAAATAGGTGGAAGTGTTCTATGCGCTGTCAATAATATATATAATATATTTTGTGTTTAAAATTACTTGCTTCTCCCGGCTCCTATCTTTATGTCATTGTTGTATATTGTCGCCCTCCTATCGCACTTGAACAAATTAGTTTTATATTTTAGGCTACCGTATCTTTTTACCACTCTTAAATTGGTAATTGGTGACCTAAATATCGCAAATTATATAAATAAAATTCTTTCTCCCTCTTTCAATAATAATATTACAAACGCTTTCGAAAATAAACCAACATTTTTAAATGCCATACAGTTTAGCCGCATCACGAATATAAACGATAGAATACTTGATTGTTGTTTCCAATGAATTATGCTCCGTCGCACATCATATTGATCCATTGGTTGATGACGATCCTTTACATTCAGTCCTAATTATAACACTACATCTTCCAAGTACTAGTAAGCTCAATTGTGCTACTACTAATAACTCTACGACTTCATACTACAATTTTCGAAAAGGACGTTGATAAGAAAATTTATGACATACTCTACGATATCATAAACAAATGTATTCCAAGAGTAAAGCTCAAATACTCTTCCTATCCTCCGTGGTTTAATAATATCATAAAAAAATTAAAGTTAAAATACAAATATCATAAGTTATATAATAGTCATGGAGACAGAAAATATCTCATTGAATTTAAAAGATTGCGTGCTTCAATTAAAAAGGACATTAATATTGCTCACACAAAATATATAGCGTATATGGAAAACCAAATTCTGTCCGATGCAAGTAAATTTTGGTTTTTTATTCATAACAAAAAGCGTTCCTCTCGAATTTCGGGGTGTATGCCTATGGACAATAAAGATTACAATAGTACTGCGGAAATTGTTGTAGGTTTTGCTGATTATTTTTCTAAAGTCTATACTAATGATCCGGTTCACCCTGAAGAAATAATAACTCATAACAATATAGACACTACAATAATTTCAGATATCTCTGAAGATGATATAACTTTTGGTATAAAATCTCTCAAACCATCTCGAAATCCTGGTCCTAATAATCTCCCATCTTATATTCTTAAAGCCTGTTCTTCCATATTTCTCAAACCCTTGCACTATATTTTTAATTATACCGAAAAATTTCCTTTTCCAATATCACTACATCGTTCGGCATTTTTAAATTTACAAAGGTGGAGTTTACTTTATAATTTTTATAGTCACAAAATAATGACGTTTCATCTAACTCTGTGTGCGAATTTGAATATATCACATACTTTGCAAGTAGAACAAATTTCTTATTGTTTGTATTGTCTTACATTACAAACTGAATTAATTCCGTTTTCCTTCTCTACAAACCGCACTTAAAAAGTTTGAAACACAAGATAGATGTAAGTATACAAAGACAGATGATTACTTCAACAAAACTGTCGCAGTTTTAGGGAGCCTTGGCAGAGGCTTCTACGCCACTGACTTCGCCGCCAGGTCCGCACACGTATTCCAGAAGGTGTCACTGCAGCCTAGCAGAAAGGCGCAGCACGCGTATTCGAGTATGAGCCTCTACATTAGGAGAGATTGACAGGTACTGCATCGAGATAACGATCTGAGGTTATGAAAAGAGATTTTCAAGATAAGAAAAGAGATTAAAAAAAAGGATTTTGGAGAAATTTTAAAGATAAGGATTTTGTGACGTAATACAAGATGGTTGCTATAACGTTCTTATCGAATCTTGGGATTTTCACTAGCTTTTAAGATTTTTTGAAGATTGCTCTTAAGAGTTCTTAAAATTTCTTCAAGATGTTCTTATCAGATTGTAAGATTTTTCCAAGACGTTGTTATCAGTTCCTAAGATTTCTTTAAGACGTTTTGAATATTTTTTAAGGGGGTCGAGTGGGATGCATTTTCAAACTAAACGGGCGCGTAGAATATTATAGTAGTGTTGTTTTTACAATAAATATATAATTTCATAAAATTAATTTATTTCCTGTTGCAGATAACATAATTTTATTTCACATGCTATGTTTTTATTATTTCTTAAAGAAGGTCGAGTCAGGTGTCTTTTCCTACATTATAATAAGAAAAATATTAATTAAATTCATTACAATAACAACATGTAACTGACCAATGCCAGCGGAAACTTATAATTCAATTCCAAATGAAGTGATGACAAAACTAAATTGTATTACTATGAAGGAGATAATTTAAATGACTATCTTCGTTCTGTGGTGGATGATCCTGATCACCGTGATGTCCGTCGGTATCAACAAAATGGACAACATGTCAAATTTAAATTTTCACTTCAACCAAATATGAATACATTGAAATGTAAAATTTTATGTTCTACAAAACTAGATTTCACAAAAAAAGATAGTATTGGACCGCATTTGGGTTTTGGAAAAAAAAAAAAAATCTTGAAGCAAACAAGCTACATGAATCAGATGATATCGTTAATATAATGAAAGTGAATAGCATACAAATTGAATATTTAATCTGGATCGTATAGGAATAATACACAAGCATATATCTTATATGTTTTCTTTCCAACCACTCCTCCCGGGTATAATATAATCGAGGTATCAATGAATGTCATTTATTTACCAGTTAACGTTTGAATCATTGACAACATAACAATAAAAGTAGTTGATCAGCCAGGTGACATCTTTGACTTTAGAGGTGAAATAATTACAGTATGTATATATTTGAAAAAAATAGGGAATTGGAATTAAGTAAATTTAGTAAAAAAAAAAGATTAGTCGTAACTAAAGTACGAGTCACTAAGTTATCACTGGCTAAAAAGTTAACATCCCGAAATAGAAATTTTCTTATATTACAAAGTTACAAATTGTGTACCATAATGAATAAAATTTTAAACATAGTTGAAGATATTTCATTTAACGAATCCATATCTCGTGTTAAACAACACCCATCAACCGTACATTTCGACTACGTTTAATAGCAGTGACGAAATTCGAATTCCTATACTGAAGCAGGGTATTTTCACTTTTCCGTCACACAGAGCTATAGTGATTGAAGGTCAACTAGTCAAAAAAGATGGAACAAAGGTTGCAGATACTTCAAAATTTATAAAAAATGGAATAGACAGAATGGACAGATATAAAAATGTAGGACTTACTTCAATAAAAGGTTACATCTCTTTCAATGAGGGACAAATTAATATGCTTGAAAATGCTGGTTGGACTTAATATTCTATAATAAATAAAAATAGAAAATTGAATAAGTCTATACCATTAAATAAAATACTTGGATTTACTAAAGAGTACAGAAATATTTTAATGAATGTTAAACAAGTACTTATTCTTATTAGATACAAAGTGGACACTAACTCGTATGTAAGTCATGATGAAATTAAAGTAAATATTAAAAACAATTATTGCCGAATGCCATATGTGTATGTAAATGATAAAACTAAATTAAATTTTCTCAAAATACGACATAATAATAAATTAATTTTCATGGCATTCCGATCATGGGATCTTACATAGTACCCAGTTTCACCTGTAGCAAAAACAAACTTGGGATATCAAAACACCTTTACAGCTTGAAAAACCAAGATATGTAATTTTAGCTTTAAAGCTTAAAAAGAAGAAATCATGCTGATAAAAATGCCAGCGAAATAACTGTCTTATATCAGGCATTGAATTATTTTTAAAATCCGAAAATTATCTTTATGAAAGCTTAAATATTAATGTAAATAACCAATTTTTATTGTTGTATGATATGTACAAACAATTTCAACAAACCTATTATAATCAAAATACGATTTAATCAGTTTTGAATAAAACGGTTTTTTTTTTTAAATAAAGCACCACTTAGTGTATAGGATTTTTCACATCAATATGAAACCTTGAAAACAGCTCTAGTTGATGTACGAATCGAATTTGAATCATATGAAAACTTTCCTGCAGAGACTAACGCATACTGTCCTATTATCCATAACCGCATGATTGAATATAATCCTTTCACCATTCTGTAAGAAAACTTATTTAATGCTTGGAGAGTTAGTATGGCGATGGAGTTCATTGTAGACGTGCAAGGTTTTGATGATAATTGTTGTGATTTTATCCCGAAAGATATCGCAGTGGTATCAAGAAATGGTGAACAAGTGTTGCATCATGTGTTAAAACCTCCGTTTCCTTGGAATAATTTAAGCCTGTGAAGAAAAAAAGAAGCTCAGTGGTTACTACATCATTACCGTGGATTTTTCTGGAATTCTGGTTGCTGCAATATTATAAAGACACTTTAGCACATATTAAGAAGATATTATTTCCGACTACCAAAATTTATGTTAAAGGATTAAGGAAAACAATTTACAACGTAGGTAAATTATAAAAACTTGTACCCATAGAAGATTTAGTGCAGTACCCAACTTTGAAAACTGCTAATTTGATACACTTTACCATCAAAAATTGGTTGGATATTAGGTTAAGAAATGGAGAATGTAAATAAAGAATTAAAATCACTTAATGAAAAAAGTGGTTGTATTTAATGAGTAAGGAAGATTTTAATTATTTACCAGTAGAAGTTTTAATTTCACATGCAGAGCGTCAACTTGATGATGCATATCATTTATTAAATAAAGACTTCAAAAACAATCCTGAAATAAGAAAATGTAAATGACTCTAGCAGTAATGTAGAAGGTGGAGATTTGATTGAAAGTAAACCACGAATGAAAATATTTATATATATATATACAGTGTGAACACTGAAAACCGAGACATATGCGTTTACCATGGGAAAACAGTTTTTTTCAAATATTATCTGTCCCGCAAGAGTATAGTGGGAGTTTTTGATATGGTTAGAAAGATTATTTAATTTGGCATCGAAGTGTATCTAAATACTCCTAATTTAATGCCTTATTATTGAAATATTTACGAAAGTATAATCCTACTTGACAGTTATTACTTATAATTTACTAAAAACAGTAATCATGGAAACGTATCCGGTAGCTGACTTGGTTAAATCAAGGCTCCATGATAATTTTTCACTAGTTCAAATCCCTCCCGGTTCAAGTTAATATTTTTATTATTTTTATATTTATTTTATACAATGTATTATTAAATAAATTACAAAATTAAAACAAATAATTTTTGGTACATCAAGTATTTTATTGACTGAATGTACAAGAAGTGAAACAAATATGTAAATTTAAGCCAAATAAAAAATTAAGTTTAGTTTTAGGTTCGTCATTAACGCAACCGGTTTTTTCAAATTTTAAAATGATTCGTCTAGTTCGTTCATGGGATGCAATTTGTCTATCATAATATTTACTAGCAAAAAAGTCTCGAAATTCTCGTAATCTCATCCCTTGATTGTAAATTTTAATTATACTATTTTTCTCTTCTAATGAAAAATCCATTGGAAAAATGACAATAAAAGTCTAACACAGGACAAACCTGTGTGAAAGTTTATTTATTATTGATTACTTTTTGTGTTTTGCTTAATACTATTAAGAGTGATATAACAAAGAAATAATAGTATAGTAAATTCAAGAAAATACTTGACGTACCAAAAAGTTATTTGTTTTAATTTGGTAATTTATTTAATAATACATTGTACAAAATAAATATAAAAATAATAAAAATATTAACTTGAACCGGGAGGGATTTGAACTATTGAAAAAATAACATGGAGCCTTGATTTAACCAAGTCAGCTACCGAATACGTTTCCATGATTACTGTTTTTAGTAAATTATAAGTAATAACTGTCAAGTAGGATTATACTTTCGTAAATATTTCAATAATAAGGCATTAAATTAGGAGTATTTAGATACACTTCGATGCCAAATTAAATAATCTTTCTAACCATATCAAAAACTCCCACTATACTCTTGCGGGACAGATAATATTTGAAAAAAACTGTTTTCCCATGGTAAACGCCTATGTCTCGGTTTTCAGTGTTCACACTGTATATATATAATGCAATGTAAATAAAACAAATAATTAATTAACTTGTTTTTATTTAGCATATCATTATTCAGTTTCTGTCCTTTACAAACATAATAGCTCCGTAAAAGCCATAACATGCAAATCTAAATTATTATTCAAAACAGTTTCAATACATTGTTGATCACTATAGTTTAAATTTATAATTTTACAGTTATTTGCTGCTGTTAATATTTAATAAAATCTAAATTACTGAACACTTCCATACAGTGTTTAATAACATTTTTTATACTAAATAAAGTGAGCACATGTCGTATCTAGAACAACAATAATCTCATTAGTATGCCACGAAAGAGTTAACAACTTTTTCACTTGAACATTGTTTAATATCATATTATGATCACTTTTCAAGTTTTGATATTGTTCAAAATTATATATGAGTTTTAAATACCGAATTTGAGAAGTTTTAGATCATATTTTATTATATTATTTCAAGAAAATCTGTTCAGAGCTTTAAGTAAAGTACCATTTCCAGTTTATCAATTTTAGAAAAAATGTAATAAGTCTTTCTCATTAATACAAAAGTCTTAAATACTAAATTTGAAAAGTTTTGGATTATATTTAAAAATAGTTTTTATTGATATCTGTGCATCAAATAAAGTACCACTTTCGGTTATCCAATTTTACCCAAAATCTAATCAATTAATGCGGAAAGCTTAAATACGGAAAATCGAAATTATTAAAAGTTTGATATGTTATCTTGGACGAGAAAACTTCACACACAAACACGCACATACATTGTAAAAGTAGCAAAAACCTGTGAAGGGGGCCCAAATTAGTGTTTACTCACTGGAAACTCTATCGAATTTTTGTACCAAAAACATTACTACCCTTACCCAATGTATGGCGAGAGGTAAATATCTGATGTGGACACCACATGACCTCCTTGTACGCCTGTTACTCTGTACTTATTTTGTTAATAATTAAAATATGTATTATAACAGACCCAATCATATTTGACATTGACATTAAATTCTTTATTTTTTTGTTACTTTTTGTCCTAATTCATAGCAAACTTAATTACATAAACCAAAAAGTACATAATTTTTAAATTTACATATCTCGCTTATATAAAGAGCTAATTTAATCATACTTGATGTTTTTGACGCAGAATTCAATTCTCTAAAATTTTATTTGAAGCATTATTATTAAAATCAAAAGAACACCATTATTTTTCAAGAAAAACTGATATTATAGGCTTCAAGTAAAGTACCACTTCCGAAAGTTATGTAATGACCAAAAAGGGAGGTGCACAACTAAATGTTATAGCAGTCCTAAATAAATAATGTTAACTTTCTACGGCTCCCCGTTTTTCAGTTATGCGAGATACGTACGTACGTACAGAACGTCACGATGAAATTAGTCAAAATGGATTCAGGGATGGTCAAAATGGATATTTCCGTTGAAATCTGAAAATCGAAATTTTTCGCGATTACAATACTTTCTTTACTTCGTACAAGGAAGTGAAAAACAACAAATAAATAAATAAATTTAATTTTCGAAAGATGGTATTTACATTTTTGCATGATTGAGATTTTTAGAACTTTACTGATAGGGTTTCCAAGGCAGTAGTCTCTATTTACAAATTATTGATCGGTAAATGATGTGAATCTATTACCGATCAGGAGGCGGAGATTGTAAGTAAATAAAAACAACGATCAAAGCTGTAACGCCGACGTCGGCCCTGGTGCCGGCATAGTCAAGACGTGTACGTAGCTCGGGCGCCAACGGCAGGAGGTGCTATAAATAGACTTGCGAGGACGACACGGATAGCTCTGTGCAGTGTAGGGTAGGGTAGTTGTACAGAGAAGCGTTAGACGTCTTAACTAAATAGTTTACTGTATTAAAATATTAAAATAGACAATAAATAAAGAGAATATTAAACCCACTTCTCTCTGAACTGTGACAATTGTGAGGTTCTCGTGATACGGTAAAAACTATCGATAAGTAAACAATACAAATTATTGTACTCGAAAGGTAAGTGAACGAAGTAAATATTTCACCCAAAAGTAAATGATGAAATATTCATAAAATACGGTAACAAAACTTAAACAAATAAACTATGGTGCGGCGGCTTTATCTCGCTGAAGATAAATATCGGCGGTTTTTTCACGGACGATAAATAACTTCGGTTTCTGTTACGGCGGCAGACTCATCCAACTAGACTTAAAACTGCGATTCGGCGGTCTATCTCTCACGGAGCAGTCTCTCTCGCGGAAGATGAATGACAGCGGTCTCTACCACGGTAGCAGACTCGCTAAACTCAGACTCGCCAAACTCGACTAAAACTGCGATTCGGCGGTTTATTTCGCGATTGAAGACTTACAGACAGGTAACCTGGGAGATCGGCCCAATAGGCTGAACTCACCTTAAAAGAACTGAGGAACTCCGCAACTGCGTAACTGATTTATGCATTCCTGGCAGTGCTGTTTATATAGGAGAATTTCGAATTCTTGCAGAAACAAGCAAACTTTATGGTGAGGTATCATAATTGAATGGGGTCCTATACCATAGTCATATTTTAACTATCTTAAATAAGAAGACGAAAATATACCTAAATTAATGAGTATTAGTGAAAAAAAAATTTTTAAATATTGACTAGGTCACAAACTACAAGCAATTGAAGCTGATTACTAATTGGGTATGACGCGTTAGGTACTAAGAATTTGATTGGTCGCCTGATTTTAAAAAGAAGATTCGCGCGTCTGCAGAGGTCACCTTTGAAAGAATATGAAATGTCATTTGTTCTATAACCTAACAAAACATTTAACAATTTTGTGTTTGATGAATTTGTTTAATTATAACATTTAGTAATATTGGGCCGAATTCAGCACCCTTCACTAATGTAGTGATCGTCTCTAGTAACTATGGAAACAGCTTGCATCTCTTTCGTATTAATGTATTAATGCATATGTCTCTCTTTATTTTGTTATTTTTAGAGAAGCTTCTTTAGTTAAACAAGAGTGCTGAATTCGGCCCATTAACAATAACCATGTATTTATAATTAAATCAATTTGTAATATGAATTAAATTAATAATAATATTAATTAAATTAAAAACTTCAAAACAGGCAAACATTAGCGCCATCCATCGTCATACTTTGTGTAATAAAATTGTCAAACTGTTTCAATGTTCTGTAATTTATTAGGAAGAAATCCTTGTTAAATGCTTATTATTTATGTTATTTATACTTAATAATAATTTCTTCGTGAATATAACGTATAAGTTTTTATATAAAATCATTTCAGCTATACAAACATGAAAAAAATTGTTTGCAGTATAACTAACAATTTGTCCCATTGTTTGTCGATCACTTGTTAGTACCTGCTACGTCACGCACAAATTCTTAAACTTTAAAAATTCATATCTCGCTTATTACGTAAAATTTTTAAGTCGCGTTTGCACTGAAGTTCTTATTTTATCCTGTTCTTATAGGAAAAAAAAAATTAAAAGAAAAATGGTATAGGACCCCATTTAATAAAATTTATACCATTCACAGTTCATCATAATTCAGTTTAAAACTTACAATAAATGTCAGTACATATTACAACATAATATTAAATAAAATAAATATATCATTACGGCATATTACCCATTACTGGGTGTGCCATTATCTACATTACATGCAGAGCTGGGCAGTAACTAGTTACTTTAGTAACTTAGTTACTAACTAGTTACTTTTACGTAACTTGTAACGTAACTTAGTTACTTTTAAAAATATGGTAACTGTAACTGTAACTTAACTTGCTGCGGTAAAGTAGTTGGTAACTTTCCGGTTTTTAGTTACTAGTTACTTGAGTAACTTAAGTTACTAGAATATAACTTAAGTTAGTCAAAGTAACTTAAAAAGTGGAATGTAACTTAGTCATAAAAAGTAACGGGGGGATTTAAATTTCTAAGAAATATTTTGTTGAGGGCTTTTTTATCAGATTTTTGGGCCCTAGGCCAAATTTTTTTTCGGGCCCCCTCCCTCTTTATAGTAAAAAACAAGTACGTACAAATATTTGTATAATTATAATGTAAGTTTATTTATTAAAGAAAAAAATAAAATTGCCTGCTGAGAGAAAAGCTGATCAATTACACAGTACTGCATGCTCGATTCTAGTTTGAGGTGAAATTTTAGCGTAATATTTTGTTACTCCTTTCTAGGGACGGTTGGCGATTTTGCCGGTTCTCGCGAATATGTTAGTAGCGTAGCGGGGCCCCAAATATTTATAAAAAGATACTTTTTCATCAAAATTTCTTATATATGTGAGCGCGGGGCCTCAGATTGAAAATCGACGTCTGATCCGAGGTTTCCAATAAATTAATCATTATCCACTAATAAGTCTAGGTAGGAAATAATGTCTGCATGTTTTATACATTATAATGGTCATGTCATGTTAGAAAGAAAGTAGATTCTTTATATCTTGGTATAAGAAATCAAAATTGAAAAATAAATTAATAAATTTTAAAGAAATCACAGCAACCGGGCCCTGCGGGCCCCTTGTCAAAGCGGGCCCTAGGCCGTAGCCTCGTGGGCCTAGGTGGTAATAAGGCCCTGTAGATCCGTTGACATTAACAATAATAATCTGATTGGGTGTTGCCAAGCAATAACGTTAAAATTTAGGTTAACGTAGTTAGTGCAAAAACTCCCTGATATGTATCCTACACAATAACTAAGTCAACAGTCTAAGTCTATACTTCACGCCATTAAAAGTAGTTAGAAAGTAACTCAAAGTAACTAAGTTACTTTTAAATAACTTAGTAAATAACTTAGTTCTTTCACCAAAGTAACTGGAACTTAAGTAACTTAGTTACTTTTTTTTGGAGGTAACTGTAACTGTAACTAGTTACATTTTAAAAGTAACTTGCCCAGCTCTGATTACATGTAGACATCAGTAATGATGAATATATATTTTGTCATTTTTAATGTAAGCTTTGTTACGAACGGTCCCGTATTCAGCAATGGCTTTATGTCCTTTTGAGAATAATAATAATAATAATAATAATAATAATAATAATAATAATAATAATAATAATAATAATAAAATAATAATAATAATAATTTATTGCCCAACAGGACAATATATAACATAATATACAAAAAAAAATATAATATAAGTATTGAGATAAATACAAAATGAAGTTTTTAACAAAATATATCTGGGTACAGAAGATTGGCTGCACGGGAAGCAATATAAATTGGGGATCGCTGTAATATGTCTGTGCGCGAAGTCGGCAGATGAAAGGACCTGGCATATCTAGACTGTTGTCGAGGTACGTGGATGAACACCCGGGACAGGAGATATGAAGCATCAACTTTGTTGGTTATCAAGCGATTAAGAAATCGAGCACAGGACCATTCTCTCCTCTCGGCCAGGGACTGCGTGGAATGACGTTGTAATAGGGAATCCTGGTCTGTACCTCTTACTGGATAGAACCTATCTTATTTAAATGAGAGATATTTTAAAAATCTACGATGGATTTGATCAAGAACTAGACTTTGATAATTATAAAATGGATACCAAATTAAGCAAGCATACTCAAATTTGCTCATTATGAATGCTAAATATAAGGATTTTACAACATTGATATCTGTAACCATATTAGAGATCCTCATAAGAAAACCTAGTGTCTTGCTAGCTGATTTACAAGTATTATTTATATGAGAATGTCGATATTGTACAGCCGCGACCGGAAGTCACGGAGTTGTGAGCAAACGTGATCCCTACGACGTATATATTTTTACAACACTGTTGAGCATATAAACAATACATACCTGTTTAAGAATCTCCATCGACAATCCACAAAGCGAGTTTCAGAGCCGTACATTCTTAGGAAATCTGAAATCCTGAAATCGTTTAACCTATAACTGCTGCTCACAAATCCTGTGTTTTATGATTGTTTACCTGTATATGTGAGGTTGCCTCAAGGACCGTTATGATGTGTAGAGACATTCAAGTTTTGTTCAATATTATTTGCTCACTATTAATCACTGTTCATTGTTTAAAACTGTACTTATGTAGCTCGAGATACAACTGACAGCCGATCGGTGAGACATGAGGTACCAGTTCACGGCCAAATGGGAAACTAATATATTTTTATTATAAATATTAGGTATGTGACACGGGTTCGATCCCGACCAGTGCAGACTTTTAATCGCACACAAGTGATCCATGTGCTGCACTCTCCACACCAGCTGTGAGTACCCGTGAGGTGACGCCTGGTAAGCGCCCACGCGGTAAAAATATATTTTTCTCTCATATTTATAATTTATCTGGTTAGTATTCATACAAATACTAAGTTTGATATACATTAAAAAAATATCAAAAATATTAATTTAAGGGTAATGGTGTTAAATCGTTAAAAGCTGATTTAATATCCGTGTGTACTATGCTTGAATTAAAATATATTGGTACTTATGAGCAGGTAGTAAATCGTACATGTTCCTTTTTGATTGACATACAATACGTCGATTTAATTAAAGACGAGGAAGATCAAGCAGATGAACAAGAAGAAGCCGATAGCAAAGTTGAAAAGGATGATAGGGACCAAAGTGAAGCTACATCTTCTTCAGTGTATCCAGAAAGACGAAACAAAGCAGAAAGATTTTTTTAACATTTCAAGACGTAGAAGATAGTATAAAGAAATTTGATGGTAAAGATAAATACCCCATCAAAAAGTGGATACAAGATTTTGTAGAGATTACTAACCTAACTAAATGGAATGAACTGCAAAAATTGATATTTATAAAAAATCATTGATCGGGCACATATTCAACAGTAAACAACGTTTATTCATCAAGTGACATGAAAAGCTCAAATGTTTATACACATGTATAATGGCCTGTTACTGAGGGCCTGGGATGCCAGGAGTATGCCCTGGGCAGGGCCGTGGCTGGCAGCGGGCTCGAACGCGTAGCGGCACCGGGCGCAGAACAGGCAACGTCTCGCAACAGCCGTGTATACGGCGGCATGCATGGGCCGGTCACTGGTGCAGTGGTGCCTTGATCGAGGGCCGCGGACCTTGGTCAACCGTGGTTACGGCTGTGGATAGCTCCCCCAGGTGGATGATGGGTCCAACGTATAGCTAACCGCAGACATACAAGATGTCCGAATATATCTTTTTTTTAGCCGTTTGACCAGTGTGCAAATAAGTTTTCAGACACATGGTCATTTATGGCATGGTGTTACAATAATTATTAACTGGAATAATATAGAATATATATATATATATATATATATATATATATATATATATATACAGGGTGTCTCAGGACGAGCTTACGCTATCTATATTTTAAATACTATTTAATATAATTTAACGAAATTTGGTATCTAGGGGTTATCCAACATGCCCGTTTTAACTAAAATATTTTCAAAGCAGTAGCACTTCCGGTTTGACCGGAAATTAACCTCAACTTTCTTATTTTAAATGGAATACGCTATATTTTATTTTACCACTGAATGCAGCGGAAAATTTTACATATGAAGCAATAAAAACATTTTACTCATGATCAACTACTTCCGGCGTTATTCAACTTGTTTTGATTTTTTGTCTGAAATCCGGCACATTTTCAAAACTTTTTATAATCTGAAAAAAGCCTTTTATAAAGGAGGTTTTAAGCTACATTATCCATAGAAGAATCTTTGATTATTTATAAAAAATGTGACGGGTACGTTACACCAAAATTACAGTTGACAAACTTCGAGAAAGACAATTTTTTTAAATGGAACCCCTCCTTTTTTATTACATAAATGTGTTCTACGGCAAAAAATAAGGGTACTTTATGTAACATGTCCTTTGTTGAAAGTTGATAGAATTTCAGTAAATTAGAAAAACATGTAATCTGGGTATAATTATAAAAGTATTTATTCTATGGCTATTGCGGGGTGGAGCGCCATCATGCTGGTACCATATTAAATTCCTTTGATCCAACGGTAAATTATCTAAGAAATCAAGTAGATGAGTTTGTAAAAACATTGTTTTTCCATGGTTTACTTATCCGTATTAATAAAATAATTAATAATTAACCTCAACTTTCTTATGTTAAATGGAATACGCTATATTTTATTTTACCACTGAATGCAGCGGAAAATTTTACATATGAAGCAATAAAAACATTTTACTCATGATCAACTACTTCCGGCGTTATTCAACTTGTTTTGATTTTTTGTCTGAAATCCGGCACATTTTCAAAACTCTGTATCTCGGGAACGAGATCAAATTTTTATAATCTG
This sequence comes from Ophonus ardosiacus, assembly GCA_943142095.1. NCBI lineage: Eukaryota > Metazoa > Arthropoda > Insecta > Coleoptera > Carabidae > Ophonus > Ophonus ardosiacus. The sequence goes on from OW964836.1 coordinate 15,577,256, forward strand.
AAAAAAGCCTTTTATAAAGGAGACTTTAAGCTACATTATCCATAGAAGAATCCTCGATTATTTATAAAAATGTGACGGGTACGTTACACCAAAATTACAGTTGACAAACTTCAAAAAAGACAATTTTTTTAAATGGAACCCCCCCCTTTTTATTACATAAATATGTTCTACGGCAAAAAATAAGGGTACTTTATGTAACATGTCTTATGTTGAAAATTGATAGAATTTCAGTAAATTAGAAAAAATGTAATCTGGGTATAATTATTTTATTAATACGGATAAGTAAACCATGGAAAAACAATGTTTTTACAAACTCATCTACTTGATTTCTTAGATAATTTACCGTTGGATCAAAGGAATTTAATATGGTACCAGCATGATGGCGCTCCACCCCGCAATAGCCATAGAATAAATACTTTTATAATTATACCCAGATTACATGTTTTTCTAATTTACTGAAATTCTATCAACTTTCAACAAAGGACATGTTACATAAAGTACCCTTATTTTTTGCCGTAGAACACATTTATGTAATAAAAAAGGAGGGGTTCCATTTAAAAAAATTGTCTTTCTCGAAGTTTGTCAACTGTAATTTTGGTGTAACGTACCCGTCACATTTTTTATAAATAATCAAAGATTCTTCTATGGATAATGTAGCTTAAAACCTCCTTTATAAAAGGCTTTTTTCAGATTATAAAAATTCGATCTCGTTCCCGAGATACAGAGTTTTGAAAATGTGCCGGATTTCAGACAAAAAATCAAAAAAAGTTGAATAACGCCGGAAGTAGTTGATCATAAGTAAAATGTTTTTATTGCTTCATACGTAAAATTTTCCGCTGCATTCAATGGTAAAATAAAATATAGCGTATTCCATTTAAAATAAGAAAGTTGAGGTCAATTTCCGGTTAAACCGGAAGTGCTACTGCCTTGAAAATATTTTAGTTAAAACAGGCATGTTGGATAACCCCTAGATACCAAATTTCGTTAAATTATATTAAATAGTATTTAAAATATAGATAGCGTAAGCCCGTCCTGAGACACCCTGTATATATATATATATATATATATATATATATATGTATAGTTGACGGAATACGTCGTTGTTGGAAAATTGCAACTGGAACAAGAGGAGCGTGCACTTCCCTGTTACCAACGATGCAACCGTACGGTGAGTAAGTAACGAGGTTGGAAAATTGCAACTGGACCACGGAGTGGAGCGTGCACTTCCCTGTTATCTTCTCACCCACTGACCGCGCAATGCGTTCAAAAATATATGTATGGTTTAATGAAATACGCCGTTGTTGAAAAATTGCAGCTGGACCCAGAGGAGCGTGCACTTCCCTGTTATAAACGACGCAACCGTGCGGGGAGTAAGTAACGAGGTTGTAAAATTGCAACTGGACCACTGAGTGGAGAGTGCACTTCCCTGTTATCCTTTCACCTACTGACCGCGCAATGCGCTCAAAGAATATCCCAGTGCCGCAGCTGAAGGCTTACCCAACAACTGACAGCAATATATATGTGTAACACCAATACCACAGCCTCCAGGTATTAAATAAAATTAGTATATGGACCATAGAGGCTGAGAAATCTCTAGTAATATATTTATATAGAATGGTATTAATACCAGAGAGTGATCCTGGGCGAAACCAGGATGCCTTTCCGAGTGGCACCCAGTTTTAAACACACATGCGCCACCCTTAGAAACGGGTGGTGGGAATGATAGATTAGATGTCCATAGGTGAAACTGCAACAGACAGAACTCTCTAAGAAATCGTCTTAATACTTAGCATCTCATTTGCTGATGTCCTGACGTAGTAGGGTAGTTTCTGCATATGAAGATTATAGGTTGGACGGAGACAGCTTATAATTGTTGATCCCGATTCGTCCGTACTCATCCCACCTAGCCTCCTTGGGTCTCCTGTGCAGGGTTGTGGAAGGATTTCTCGCCTGTTGATTTGCTAATTAGTTGCATTCAAAAAGTCACATATGCCCTATACAGGTTGGAAACGAACTTAATGTCATAAATTTAAGGGTGAGTAGTATGACATGTATAAAGTACGAATCAGAAATAATTTTTAAAAATTCGCATATTTTAGGGTAGTTCCCATTAAACTAACATTTTTGGTACCGCTGGACCACTGACAACTTTAATTCTTGACATTAATTTAATTAATTTACGTAATGTGTCTGTATAATCAAATCTTAATGATTTCTAACGTAATTTATTTTGAAAGTTCAATGAACCATATCAGAGATTAATATTAATACTTCGCAGAATTATTTTTGTTAAAGAAAAAAGAAAACAGAATGAACTAACTGATAAATAGCAACAATACTAGAAACTTTTCAAGTAACAATATTAATGTGAAAAAAACTTACCTTAAAAATCAATTGAAAAATAAACACAAAAGTCATAAATCTTGTTCAAAATCTTCACCTCCCACAGCTACACACAGTGCACTACGTTGAATTAATGAGACACTACATGCCAGGTTCATATGATTTTCTTGTTTAATAATTTCAGCACAGTTTTGAATCCGCATCCTCAATTCTTCAACAGTTTCAGGGGGGTTTTGATTATCATACAGCAAGGACTTCAAATGACCCCACAGATAAAAATCTAAGGGATTGAGGTCAGGTGATCTTGGTGGCCATGATACAGGACCTCCACCTATTCCCATAGGTATTATTTAAATGCTGCCGCACATTTCTTGAAAAATGAGGTGGAGCACCATCATGCTGAAACCATGCATGTTGACGATGGAGTAAGGGAGCATCTTCTAATAATACTGGTAGAACATTTTGTAAAAATTCCAAATACTGGTCACCATTCAATCTATAGGGCAGTATGTATGGTCCAAGCAAATTTACATTTAAAATACCAGCCCAAACATTTAATGAAAATCTGTGTTGCAAACTACTTCTTACTACAATATGTGGATTTTCTTTAGCCCAATAATGCATGTTATGAAAATTATGGACACCGTCACATGTAAAAATTGCTTCGTCACTAAATATTATAAGTGAAGTAAAATTAAAATTTGCAGCATGTTGTTGCAGAATCCACTAACAAAGTATCGTTCTACCTTGGCGATCAGCAGGGATTAATCCTTGAACAAGTTGAAAATGGTATGGATGATAATCATTCTTGTGTAAAATTTTCAAAACACTCGTGTGAGATATTTCTCCTACAACACGAGACACTCCCTCTGCTACTAATTTCCGGGTTAGCATGCACCAAGTCTAAGATTTCATCTTCAATGTTGTGGTGTAGTCTGCGACCGCCGCCATCTCGTCCATTATTTCTTCTTAAATTGCCTGTGTTGCGAAGCCGTTGTGTCACGGTGATGTATGTGCGATCAGGCTGGCGTCTTCCAGGATACCGTTCGCATACAGACCTGCTGCTAAAACCGCGTTTTGTTCGACTTAACCATAAATCAACAACATATCCACTAATTCAGAATTAAAATACATTTTTTTTAACAAGAGCACAGCAAAAATCATTTGTCAATAACACTTCCGAGAATAATGAAATATTTTATGTACCTATTACACAATTATTTTCGGTGCAAATGGTATTTAATTTAATTATTAAGAATAATTTAACTTAATTATTAAAAATACAACAAATTTTAAATGTATTTTTGATAAACATATTTTTAATGAAATATAAATTAAAACAGCAGTAAAAAAAGTTTCCTTAAGAAAAGCCGAATTTTCGTTTTTCGAATTTTAAAAAATTCTTTCAGTTTCGTAATCTACATATGTCATACTACTCACCCTTAAATTTATGACATTAAGTTCGTTTCCACCCTGTGTATATATATATATATATATATATATATATATATATATATATATATATATATTCAACCTAACCTATGTTTCACTTAAAACGAATTTATGTTAAACTTCCATTATCTTTATTTGTAATACATATACACTATTCACAACGTTCCGAAAACGAAAAATTTGCTGTCCTCATCAGGTGATCTGATACTACTGACTAATTCCTTAACCTACGAGCTTCATATCTGGTGTTATGGCGGTGAACATTAGTGACGGGTGGCTGGTTAGGTTCAGTGGGCGTGTCGAGTGTCTTAAGTGTCTGGATCATAATGGTTAGGCTAGAGTCTGCTGTGATGTGATTCCTCCATATTGATCGAAGTTCCACGCTCGGTTGGCTGAACACTTCTACCCATCTAGAAAAGGGACAGTTGCAAAGTAGACTAACCTCCAAGTATTGCGTCACGTTCTATTTCGGCTAATTAGTCTACAAACACGGCTGGTGAATTTTGTCAACATTATTAGAATACGGTATGGAAACACGGGGACACGCAAATGGTTATTCCAAGAACGAAAACACCTAACATAGGAATTAAATATAATTCTAAGAAATCTCCAGTTATTTTATAATATACCTTGTTCGTATTTAAACTTAACCGTATTCTGTATATTATGCCTTACGTAAAATAAATAAATAAGGACAGGGCCGGCGCTAACTATTTTGCCGCCTGAGGCGAACTTTTTTTATTGCGCCCCCCGGGAGGGGGGGGGGGTTCATTTAAATATAAAAATAAATAACTACTTCTACAGGGTCGCCATTAGGATCTCGGAAACTAGAGATTCGAAGTCGGTTAAATTAGGATAAAGTTTCCCTATTAGTAGTAGATGTATTTTTCTCGAAAAATTCTTAAGTCTCTAGATACATGCAAAAAAACATATTTTTTAAATTTTTATTTATGCAAATAACTTCTAAGGCTGTGTCCGATGTTGCACTTTTATCACCCTAATATCTAAATCCTAAATTTATATGCCCTAAATCTAGTGATTATTTAGGATTTTAGGAATTAGATTTTAGGGTTTTGCAGGAGCACACTATGCCTTGAAATTCATGCGCACTAATTAAACAAATCATGTTCGTTGCTATAATTTGTGCAAAACGTCAAATTTGCTGTCAAAGAATAGCTTCTTAGCTTCTATTTTATGAAATATAATATTAACATTACTCTCAAGCATCAAATTGAATTGAATTGTATAATTAAATTTTTGTTGTTCAAAAGTGTTGCCATACAAACCAACAGATATCACTAGTGTGCCATTCGGAGTTGTATTTATGTGAAGAAGACCTAATTCCTAAATACTAAATGCCAAAAAGCGACATCGGACACAGCCTAAATCTGAAATAATATAGAAATACCACTCCTAATCAGAATCACAGCTTATGCAAACCTAAATTAATCTATTTCTTGCTTTAATTTGTGTACAGTTATCAACTATTTCATCATGTTGGTCGTTATCGTGCTTGAAAGCTATTATTCCAATCTTGAAGCAACGAGGTCCGTAAGTGTGTTAAAAAGTACAATTTGTTCACTAAAATGGGTTTTTAAAGTATGTCTTTTTTAACAAATAAAAGTGTGAAAAAAGTGCACTTTTTTAAACGCAAACGAGTGCATTAATGACCCATTATGGCCCTTTTTCACACTTTTATTGCAGACATAAAAAAAAATTGAACGGAATTCGTGTAACAAGTGTTTTATTTCACTCATAGGTTTTAAGAAACTTGACTACGACTTCTTTGGTCAATCTTTCCTATTTGTGAAATAAGACTGTGTTTTTTACTCTTGTTGCATAAATAACTATTTAGTAATTTTAAATTTGCAGTAATTTTTGTTTTTATTAATAAACAAAAAATTTCTTTCTTGCGATCGACCGAAAAAAATGCCGCCCCTTAAAAAGTGCCGCCCTAGGCGGACGACTCGCTGCCTCGCCCCTAGCGCCGGCCCTGAATAAGGATCCCAAAAAAACGTAGGAGGGCAAATTATATAAATGAAAATGGTATTAATATTTCAAATGGAACAGGCAGTATACATTCACATATAGAATTCTGAATTCAATAATGCAAAAATATTGTATTGCTATGACAGAACAGAAAGTTAACAATTTGAAAATACTACTTATATAGATATGTGCTGGGTGTTCATTTCATCTATTCCCCCTGAAATTTTAAGAATAGGCAACACAGAATATATTTCACTAGCCACTTCATACAAATTGTTAATACTGATCAAATAATCACAGTGGGTAAGAGCAAAAACGACAAAAATCAAGCCACTTATGAGAAGTAAAATGGGTTACCTATTCATGAATTTTCAGGCGGGGGCATATAAAATGGGCACTTATTTATACCAGAATAAAATTAATTAGATACAGTAACTAAATTGTAGCAAAATTAAATAAAAAATTCCTTATTTTTCAGTCTACCAATATGATTCAATAAATTATCTAAGTTGATTTAATTAAATTTTTTAAATTTATAATCAGGAAATATATGTAAATAAGTTTAAAAACAAAATTAGACGAAATTATTACTTTTATGCGGTATAAGTATAAACTATGAAATAATTTATTTTTTATTTAATTTATCTATTTTTTTTTTTAGATAAATTACACAATTAATGTAGACAAAAATGGTAAAGCTAAAAGATCAAAATTAAATAAAATAAATAATTAGAGTAGGTAACCATTTTCATATTTAAAATGAATTTTCATAAATTATTAATTAACTATTTCGAATTAGTTAAACTGCTAAAGTAATATTTGTAAATTATTAGATACATTGAATAAAAAAATATATAATTATGATTAGACAAAATTTCAACTTCTTTTTTACGTGTAGATCCAATCATATTACTAATTAATTACAGCAAACAAGACCATTTACTCAGACAACAATAATAAATACCTATCATTAACTAATTACCCCTATATTCACATTATATTAAAAATCTATTTTCAGGCAAATATCTGAATCGAAGGGTAATATGTATTCCAAGTTAAAAATATTACAAGAAATATGCTAAATTATTAACGTGTGATTTATTACAGTTGGAACACGAATAGCAAAGCGTTTGATTACACTGATTAAGAAGCTTATTTGCTAGATGTGGTTAATAATATAGGGTCATTAGTAAACATATAATTTCCGACACACTGTAATAGAAATTGTAAAATCATTGTTTTCATCTCGTTTTTTTATAGGCATGTTTACTTTTTTACCGACTCTTTCTGCAAACACTTACAAACCTGCCCCTTAGTTGGGCGCCAAGTTATAATAGAAATTACAAAATGACAGTAAATAAAACCTTACTTGTCTGAGTTCAGACAGTAATGTCAGCAAGATAAGTTTCGATAGAAAAACCTACAAAAATACGGGTTAGAAAAGAACTGCGTCTAATGAATTATGTAACATAAAACAATGATACAAATACTGAAACTTAACATCTACTTTACTTAACTTATATTAATCAACTTTAAATGTCATTCAAATATAAGGACCTTTTGACTCGTCCTATGTGAATTACAAATAAAGATAATGGAAGTTTAACATAAATTCGTTTTAAGCCAAACATTGGTTATATGTATTAAATATATATATATATACAGGATGTTTCAAGAAAAGTGATCAGCTTGATTATTTCTTTAACTAATGGATTTAGCAAAAAAATATATATAAAGAAAAAATATTCAGTACAAAGGGGCTGATTTTACTGTGTATTAAAAAAAATTGTTGTTCCAGTGGTCATCAAGCAGTGGCATAAAGTTACATTTTTTTAAATAGCAAGTAGTATATTTTACTAGCATATAAAATACAGGATTTTTTTCTGATTTCAATGATATGAAAATAGTGTAGTCTCACATAAGTGTTTTTTTGAGGAAAATGCAAATTATATTTAAATTATATTATGACTTTCACTATACGATAGATGCAGTAGGCCAGTGATAGACAATTGTTGATACAATTATAGTAATTAACGTATCAAGGGTGTTATAAGGACAATAACGCCTGAGATCAACAGTGTACTCTCCGAGGGCCTCTGACCTGAGGTGGGTACGTTGACCGAAGAGGTTATTGTCCGTTTAACACCCGTGGTGCGTTCAACGTTTAACGTCCGACCGATATATTATTTTAATAAAGATTTTTATCGATTTATGTCTTGTCATTGTGATTTGTGTTAGAGATATTAATCTACTTACTTAAACGCTGTAACTAGGAAACGCGATATTTTTATTTGTTTACAATACCGATTTCATAGCAACAATTTTATAACAACCCTAGGGTGTTATTTAGTATATAACAACCCTGAAAGCAGGGTTGTTATGATAAAATAACATACCAGTAGGACGTTAAATAAATTAACATTGTTATTTTGACATTTCTACAGTACATGTCATTATAAGGTAAACAATATGTAAGTAATTATGGCTGAAGAATACTCAAACAGAGATTTATTTAATTTACTATTGCTTTCTGGTGAGTGTCAACAAAATTCTGTAAGAACAATTAACGTTTTCGCGGAACGACATCCCAATAAACCAAGACCTGACCGAGGTACCATAAAACATATAAAAAACAATTTATTAAATAATGGCTCCTTCAAAATACCTAAAGAATACCGTACCGAATAGCGTACCATCACCAAGTTTCAAATTCAACCTGTTTGAAGATAGGTGGATAGGTACTGAGGGGCCATGGAATTGGCCAGCACGATCACCTGAGTTAACACCACTAGACTTTTTTTGGGATATTTAAAAGATCATGTTTACGCAGAACCTGTAACGACAAAAGAAAATTAAAAAAATAGAATAGAGCACTTCTGTGCTACTATAAGGCCCGAAAAAGTATTACAGGCAACGACTACACTATCATTTATTTATACTGGCTTGCCTACTTTTTCTGTAGATAAAATATATTTAATTTAAATTTAATTTGTGTTTTTCTCAAAAAACCACTTATGTAAAACTATACTATTTTCATATCATTGAAATCAGGAAAAAATTCTTTATTTTATAGGCTAATAAAATATACTACTTGCCATTTAAAAAAATGTTACTTTGTGCCACTGCTTGAGGACCACTGGAACAACAATTTTTTTTTGATACACAGTAAAATCAGCCCCTTTGTACTAAATATTTTTTCTTAATATATTTTTTTGCTAAATCCATTAGTTAAAGAAATAATCGAGCTGATCACTTTTCTTGAAACACCCTGTATATATATATATATATATATATATATATATATATATTTGTTGTAAGAATAATTTAAATTGCTGAATATAATGTAAATTTTAAGTATTAGTTATTTGTCATTTACATGAACCTAAATTTCAGAATTCATTTGCACCCATGCTTATGATATAATTTTATTTTAACATCTCTTTTTTCCAAGGGTGAAAACCACTGAAATATATACTAACTGGAACTCGCTTACTCTACCTATCAGCGTACGCTGCACTGAAGCTCATTGGACAATAATGGCTGGTCCTGTTCGCGCACGTTCGTGCCGAACCGAACCTAGCCGAAGAACTCGTATCATAGCTGATCGCTTTGTTTTCATATTATGCTTCATTTATTTAAACATGCGCCACACGAAATAATTTCCGTCTACTCACGAACTGTCTCGATGTTTGCCAACTACTCCAGCAGCAGGCTTCCGTCTACTCACGAACTGTCTCGATGTTTGCCGACTACTCCAGCAGCAGGCTTTCAATATGCTTCACAGTCACGGTTCGTACGCGCATTCCAGTTAGTATATATTTCAGTGGTGAAAACACCTTGTATTTGACTTTCATAATTCCTAGAATTGTTTTTCACTAGTCTGTCAGAACTAATTCAGCATTTTACACTTCTTAAGTTCTTAGCTCATGCCCAGTCTGCATTCGTTACATTCGTTCTTAGAAATGTTTATTCCAAATGACTTTCAGGGGACATTCTCTGTTCCCTCACTTAAAATCCTAATCATCATTTTTACCCTACCACCTTTTGGTAGATGGGCCGCGTAAAGTTGAACTAGACCTAGACATACGTAGACTCCACTCTATACTAAATGTAGAACTTCGTATATATAGTAAACCATCACTATTTAATAAATTAACAGAACTTTGCTTGTTCGAACTTACAAATTTAAGCTAGCCAATTGAAGAAGCCAGTGACGCTATAGAGAGGCAACTAATTCTGGTAAAGGTACAGACGAGTAAGTTTATAACAGTTGTAACAAAAATATTTTATTTATTTATTCGGTTATTAAAAATATTTTGACATTTTCAGTAAAACTGTGAGATACTATATGCTTAGTATTATAACTTGTTATAAGTATGTAAAATTTAAATAAAATATGTCATATAGATCCTGAGATATTAAGTAAAAGATAAAATTTATATTTTTAATTCTCCAAAAATTGCGTAATAGGTAAAATGTAAATTTTTCATGAATAAATAGCGCATAAAATTCTGAATTAAATGAGATATTTTCCAAGAAGATCTGTTGACTTTCCTGGTCTGATTTTTTTTGCAAGATAGAAGCGTTTGGCGCTCGTACTAAAATAAAAAATTATGCACGCCACTGAACAATTTATTAGAGGTGTGATCTGCAGAACCTAGTTATGACATACACACTCTGTCTCATAAATAGATCTGTTAATTCCTGAGATTCGAATCTGAGGTATGTTACTAAGATCCGGATCCGAAATCCGATACTGAAATCTGTATTCGATATTTGATATTGAAATTTTGATTCGAGATCCGGATAGTTCAACATTCAATATTCGATTATTTTTTGATTCTAAATTGAAACTATCGGGATCCATATTGCAACACTAATTTTTACCACCTGTCACCTATAGGTAGGAGAGGTATTGTGCTTTATCAAAAAAATATTTTCATTATATCTACATCCTCCATTGTATTTCTATTTTTATTGCATTATCTATACAAAACGCCGAAAGTTATCAAACGAATAATAAATTTACAAAACGCATTCATCCTCCATTATAATTTCATCTGTGAATTCTTCGACATATTCTTCATCCACAGCATAACATTTTTTAATCCGTTTTCATCTCTTCTACCTTTACATCGGTATCTTTGCCGTTGACTTGGCCATTTAACATAGATGTTAAGGCACGAAGATATTCCTTCATTTTTTAAACCCTGATCTTGGGGTCCTCTATTTATGAACATATCCAAACGATATGCCCCTGTTGGGAGAATGTAAGCAAAGCTACCTAAGTTCAATTGGTAGTTAACGACGTTGTAGGATTTTGGTTCTATTGGACAGTGTTTCGGAAAGTTGGAGTACCTTCAAAATATTTGTTGCACTTAACATACATACGTCCCATAAGCTTTGGCACAAACGGGCGTGTTCTTCCACAAGGCACAATTTTCAGCGGACACTTAGCATTAGCTTTTGGACAACATTTATATCTGCATTGAAGTTCGTTCTCATTAAGAGCTTCCCATCTCCCATTGTAAACTTTTCGGGAAAAAAGAGTTCAAAAATCTTCTATGAGACGAGCCTGGGGAAGCTTAGGGAGATTGTTGTTTAACCCTACAGTGCATACGTGGACTAAAATTGCACCATTGCACACCTTGGGCCTCACAGGCCCTTAGCTCTTAACCTGGAGATCGCAGAATGTATAGATACATTTAAACAGAATAACAACTAATTTTGAAATGTAAAATACTTAAACTTTCTTAAAAAAGCAGAACTTACAAAATTAAACAAATTAATAAACCAATATCCTTAAATAACTAAAAGTCATCGCTAGCGTTCTGTTTTTCATTATTTTCAGAACAATCTGGACAAATATCCCGACAATGTTCTAGACAGATACAATCGTTGCAATATTCACAGAAATAACGACTTTTTCTTCTTCTTCTTCATATGCAATTATGTTTATTTTATCACCAGGTAAAGGGTCCTCATCCTCTTGATCAATATCTTGCTCCGAATCGGAATCATGATCACTTATTTCAAAGAAGTTAGTATCAACAATCGAATCATCATCATCGTCATCACCTTCTTTAGCAATTAGTTCTTCGTACATTTTCTGTAATCTTGCCTGGTCTCTTTCGTAATCACAATCACCCATGACTAGATCTAATGAAATGTTCAAATTGTTCAAATTTTATATAAAATAAAATTTAAAAATAATCAATGATAGTGAATTCTTGTTATATATCTTCAAAATACAGGTATTCTGTCATAAAAATACTAACCGAATACGCCTATATGCGACTTATATATATGAGAAAATATACTAACGTCAATAAACATGTGGGGCCTGTCATATCCAAGGCCCATATGTCGGTAATATGTTTAACTTTTTAAAATTGTCTGTGCATATATCGATGCAATTTCAAATTATAAGAAGGTAGATAAAATATGTAAACATTGAATTAACTGGTTTCTTTTTAATTGTAAATAAATTTTTCATTGGGGCCTGTCAGGCCCACGTGTGCAGTGTAGGGTTAACAGAACAATTTTGGTCTATTGGCTGATTCTGAATTTGTCTTGCATAGTGAAAGGACGAAGGTCTGGCCGGAAGATAAAATCATTCCCAGTTTGTTCTTCTTTAATAAAATTAACTAATTTTGTTATCGATATAGTTTTGACTAACCAGTGCTTCACTTCACTCGGCACACATAAGACAGGATACGCCCCTTGTGGAAATAGCACACAGCACACCATTGCAACACTTTACCTGCGAATTTAGCTTTTTGTTTACATTTGACATTATTAGGAACCAGTGGCGGACTAAGGGAGGGGGGGGGGGGCGACAGGGGCGGTCCGCCCCGGGCTCTACCAAACAGAGGGGCCCCCCGTTTCCAGGTCAAAAAAAAAGAAAAACGAAAAGGTTCAGTCCTAAGATTTTTCACTAAATAACCACCTTCATAAATACTCGAGTTGGTTTTCTTAATGTCTCTTTTCTATCAAGAAACATTTAGGTTCCTGTGTGGGAAATTAAAACTTAAAAACACTGGTAACACTGTAGCTACGGCTCGGGAATCCCCAAATCGTATCAGTGATTTGAGTGGTAGCAGTATTGCGAATTTAGTGATTTTATCACTAAATCTAGTGAAGTTGATGATTCAAATACGATTTATTTTATAAATTTGCAACTTATCTGAGGTCTAGTGATTTTAATGTATACATATATTCCCGGAATGAAACTTCAATTTTAATATTTCTCCCGTCTCCCGGAATCAACGCTGTGGTACTTCGCCTACATATTTTTTGTAAAACTTTCTGTTCCATTTAATTCATTGGGTCAAATTTAATTTTTTTACCTCAACATTTATTACCGCGTTTATTTTCTACTAACCAATTTAGCTCGGATCATTCCGACGTCCTTTGACCTTGACCTTTTTTTTTCATCAAAATCTCCCGGAATGACCCTGCAGTGAGTTGGTAGCTCCAGGTCCCAATATAAGGGGCCCGGCATTAGAGGCCGCCCCGGGCCTCCGAAGAAGTTAGTCCGCCACTGTTAGGAACCTCTGTAATAATGTCAGTATAAAAACCATGATTTCCTTTAATTTCTGAGTTGCTCAATGTGACGTCTGAGAAATCAATGTAAATGTGTCCGTAGAAAGTTGTGCCTTGTGGGAAAACACGCCCATTTTTTATTACAAAAAAAAATATATAAATTTGTGCCTAAACTTAAGGGACATACGTTATTAAACTAAACTTGTCTTAAACATCCCAAAATGGAACTCAACGAAAACAAACAAATGTCAAATAGTCAAATTGTAAGAAGTGTTTCCTGTGTTGGGAAAATATACAGCGATCACAATGCGTATACGAATTCATTCGCGACTTGAAAGGTTGGACCTTGCTAGGTTTAAGCCGATGTGCATTCCGAACCGAAAATACGCCGGGTCAAAATTTTCGTTGTAAATGACTACTTGGAAATGCCTATGCTTAGCTTACAGTACTTTTAATATTATTAAACCTTTTACCTGAGTAAGTTATCATAGAGTATCTTATCGTTCTTGATAAAATGACATACTCCATACTTCAGTGCATTTCCGTATGGAACGTACTTCGAGTTATGTTTCTTGAACATAGATAGCGTTACAACAGCGTCGTTACTGAATTGGCGTATGTCAACGCTCAAGTTGAATCTGAAGTCAGATGTTCCCACGTTACTGACGGCCACGTCGTGCAAAACAAACCACGAAGAATTATACTGCAATATTAGACAGTCTAGTACTGGATGGATCAAAAGCTGTAAATAAATATACGATAGTCATGTTGGAGTTATTGAGAATAAGAAAATCTACAAGCTAATTAGTAAGTAGAGCGTCGCATCGAAAGGCAGCTCTGTAAACAGACATTGAGATAAGCTTAATTACTGTGAACCCGCAGGTGGCTGACGTTATCTTCCGGTTTTCGAATAATTGATTTCACCGTTTAATTTTCAAATAGAACACCCCATATATTTATTCAAATTTGAAAAGTACATGAAATTTGCTATCTAACAGTATAAAAACAATTATTTGTCATGTTATTAAAAAATACAATGGCGAATGAATAAAATATTGCATTTTTACCTCCCGCTACCCTTGATAAGGGAGGTATAGGGATCGTGCTAAAAATCACATATCAAGATTTTAGTAAATGATCACGTTTTAAGTCCCTAGAATCCAATTTTAACATTTTCACGATGATGTCTGTATGTGTGTGTGTGTGTGTGTGTGTGTGTGTGTGTGTGTATGGATTTTGTTTTCGCTCAAATACTGTCATACTGAAAGAAAAACCAATAGATTTTGGTGTAAATCGGACAACCGGAAATGACACTTTACCTGAAGCTCATAATGGTTTTTCTTCAAAAAATACCATTAAATGCCATTTTTTCGCATTTTGTCATTACGAAAATTAAAGATTATTGAATTTTGTTCATGTATACATTAATACTTTTTCTACATATTTTACAGATAAATTTAAATAGTTACTTACAATACAAATGCGGAAACGAGAACTTCTGTGCATGAGCCTTTGTTTGAAGTACGAGCGAGCAACGCGAGTGAGTATTTTATTTAGGCGAATGCACGGAAGATATTTCCGCATATGTATTGTACAAGATTTTTTGTAACGAACGAATTAATTGTAGAACTGTTCTACCTTCGATAGATGTTACGCAGAACATGTCGTAGCATCAAATAGAGCCATCAATTTCACTAACTAATTGTCAGATACAAAATATAAATATATAATAATTATTGCAATACCAAACTGTATATAATCGATCCAAATATAATGTATTAAATTTAAGATCTTATTTTATTTTGATAGTATAGTAGTTTGGATATAAATTTAGGAACATATCACTACCTAAAACAAATAAAAGTATGAATACATATTAAATTATCTTTAAATAAAATATATTCTTATACCTATTAATAATAATAATGTTGTTTTTATTGTATATTAATACCTACTAATATTATCTTTAATATTGTGTGCAACATACAGCCGCTATGTTCATCATTCTCGATTCTCATTACATTAGTTTCTAATAGATGGCGTATTGGTAGTATTAAAATGTCAAAATTACCAATGATTCTGATTTTATTTAAATAATTTTTATTCCTTCAACTAATTAACCTAAATTATTATGTTCTTATATTAAATTTGTTGTAATGTACAAAAATATTAAAAATAAAATAGCACTTTTAAGCTACTCGATCAATGTAGTTTCCATTGAGACACTAGTGCGGGAAGTAAAACAATAGCGCGGGAATATGGCCTTTCGGATTGTGAGTTGGCTGCGGGAAACATTAGTTTCTAGGCAGTGAATACGAAAAATATTTTTTTTTATATAAATCCCGAAGCCTAAGATAAACAATTCCTTTTTTACACAATGCATATTTCAAATGAATGTAACTGACAGGTAAATACTATTGTCAAAAAACCTATCATTTCAAATTAGTAATGGTGACATTCTAAAAAGAAAATAGTAGATAAAGCAATAGTTATACGTTATATGCAAAGGAACTTAATATAGTTTGCAGAATTAGTAAATATGTAGGTATGTACATATTTAAATTAATAAAAATTAAGTCACTGTCAAAAAACTAATCATTTCAAATTAATAATAGTGCCATTTTAAAAAGAAAATAGTAAATAAAGCAATAGTTATATGCAATTGAACATAATATAGTTTGCAGCATTAGTAAATACGTGTAGGTACGGATTTAAATTAATAAAAATTAAATAGCAGGAGGTTTTGTGTTGGCCTCATCAGATTTTTATTAAAATGTGGTAGGCATTTAAATTCACTTTTTTAAACAGAAAGTACCTACCAAATAACACTAGCTCTGTTCGATGAGAAGTACTTGAAGTGTAGAGCAGAATAGTGCAGTGCAGTGTAGTGTACACTAGTACAGTCTAATTCTTGTGGTTTCATAAAACACACTAGTGTATATTTGGGCAAGTTTGCTCAGCTGTGAGTAATCAAGCCAAGCATAGCCAAAGGTGTAAAAGGTTAGGTTGTTTATAAACACAGTCATATCATAAAGCTGCAAAAAAGTGACTGCAGAAATGTCTGTTTTAAAGAGCATAGTGAACTAATAAACGATTCTGACGAAGATCAATCATCACTTGATTCTTCATCAGATTCAGAGACAGATATATTAATTAATTCTTTATATAGTAAAACAAAAATTTAGGTTAAATAAACAGATGTGTAGATAGGATAGAATTAAAATGTCTACCGAACAACATTTAGCTACCCCCACTCCTAGTCTGCACTTTTTACACTACCTGGCGAGTCAGGTCAGAAAAGTGAGCACTAGTTCTTAAAATTTTTGTCATCGAACAGCCTGCCAGAAGCTGCCCGTTTCTCATAAAACATGTTAGTGCAAGAAAGTTAACACTAGGGCGGCCTAGTACATGTCATCGAACAAAGCTACTGTTGACGTTAATTAACAGGTATAATAGTTGTTAATCAGTAAATATGTTATGTATTAACGAAAGTTACCAGTACAAAAGCAAATCTAATGACGATATAAAAAATAAGAAAACGATCGCAGTTGAAGCAATTACTGCTGAAATTATTGAAAAAGCCACATTTTCCATCATTAAAAGGGTCCAAAATGTATTGAAGTAAATTAACATCAGTTTGAATACCTATTAAATAATAGTTATTTATGTAACAAGTGTAAAAAGTAGTCTTATTTTACGAATAGGAAAAATCCTATCAGTGAAATAAGATACTTTTTACTCGAGTTGCATACATTTTTTTACGTCTGCAATAAAAATGTGAAAAAAAGTGCCGTAACGTTTCATTATTTCACTCCGTAGCGTTAAAAAAGTGCACTTTTTTCACACTTTTTTGTGTTAAAAAAGACGTACTTTATAAATCCATTTTAATAAATATAAAATAAATGAATTTCAATACTTACTACATTTTATAAAAAAAGTTATATTTTGAGCATTCGCCATTGTATTTTTTTAATAATATGATATAATTATTTTTAGACTATTAGATAGCAAATTTCATATACTTTTTAAATATGAATAAATATATAGGGTGTTCTATTTTAAAATTAAAAGTTGTTGACCTACTTCTACTATTATATAGGGAAGTTTAAATACTGTAATTTATGGAAAAATTGGAAAATAATCAGACACGTAGTCACGTATAAATTATTTATTTCCTGGCCTACGTTTCGACTGCGACAACAGTCTTCTTCAGGCCTAGAAATAGTCAGTTATGTAAATTAATATATCAGGTCAAATTTTTAAAATTAATTTTAGCTGGAGCGCCACCAACCACATCAAATTTGAAAATCAAAGCTTTCTGCAAAATGCAAAAAAAATCTGTTGTGGCCAACACAAGACCTCTCGCCATTTCCATGTGAGGCTATATATAAGTATTGTATTGCACTTCGCTATCGAAACGTCGTTTTTTTATAACAAAAAAAATTACAGAACTTTACCCAAATATTGTTTTTATTATATTTAACTTGTCTTCTGCACACTTATAGTTCTAATTTCAGAGATTCTTCCAATCCATTAAAGATTGGCGGTATTTCTGATGGATATATGCATTTCACCTATAATTTTAAACATTTAATTAATAAAACAATAAAAATGATTAAAGTACTTCCCAGAAAAATCTTTCAGAATGTCACTAAAACTGTTGATTTTTGACACTGACATCTATCATTTACAAACAATGTTATAAACATTTGAATTTGTCAACTGGTTTCCTTAGTGCCTTAGCCTCTGCGATTAGATTATTCCATATATTACAGTACCTTTATCTCTAAATCTATACAAGATATAATAAAAAAATTAAATGTATCAGATGTAGAATTTTATGTTTTTCAATAATAGTCGAGTGAATTTGATCTTAATGTTCCATATATTTATTTCAACATTTAATACGAAAGTCAATTGTACGTTTCGGGCAAAAATTAGCCCATCTTCAACTCACCAAAAATTATATATAAAATTTCATATTTTTGAAATCCAATTATCAATACATTTTTACAGTTTGTGTGAAAAAATCATCTCATTTATTGGTAATCATAACAGGAACGATGAAGAACGATAGCTTGTAACAATTGATTCTTCATCGTTCCTGTTATGATTACCAATAAATCCTGGAGATGATTTTTTATTTATTTATTTTATTTATTTATTTATGTACAATTGGAGAACCAACAGTTTTATCCAACCAGTTATAGGTTCCCACCTATTAATAAATTTATATTAAGAATGGTACAATGCAAAAAGTAGCACAACAAAAAAAATAATAAAAAACAAACAATGAATAATTGAGAAAAAAACTATGAATACAAACAAATAAGCGTTAAAACACTGACATACATGATAAACTAATTATTAACGGAGCAAAACTTCAAAATTTCCCTTTTAAATGCCATGAAATTTGTATGAAAAATGTCTATATGACTGAAATTTTCATTATATGTTGACATTAGTCTATTAATGGGTGAATTTCTATGGGTGTTAGTAGCAACTTTATGTAAGTGAAATAGTGAGCTAGATCGAGTCGTTTTCTGAGGGATATGAAAATTAAAATATTGTAAAAATGAACTGCAGTTCAAGTTATTATTAAAAATTTCATATAGAAATATCATGTCTGACATAATTCTCCTGTTTTCAAGGCTATTTATATTAAAATGTTGAAGTCTAGCCTCATAGTTCTTAATATCAACTTTAAATTTAGCACATAATACTTTTAAAAATCTTTTCTGAATATTCTCTATTAGAAGTATATTCTTTTTATACATCGGGTTCCAAATCACTGATGCATATTCTAGTTTAGAACGTACAAAAGCATTATATAAACATATAATAGAGAATGGATCAGTAAAATCTTTACAAGTACGTAAAACAAAACCAAGCATTCGGTAAGATTGTTTAACCATGAAATCAATGTGGAAGTTATGTAATAATTTAGGATCAAACATAATTCCTAAATCTTTGACAATGGATTCTTTTTTTATTGCATTTTGAATAAAATTATAGGGGAAATATAAAACATCGTGATTCCTAGTATAATTAACAAAATGACACTTATCAATGTTAAGAGACAGATAGTTATTTTTGCAATAAAAATAGAATTTATCTAAATCCCGTTGTAGGTCGACCGAATCGTTTACACTGGTTATAGTTTTGAAAATTTTTAGATCATCTGCGTACATTAGAAAATTTGAATTTTTAAAACAAGTAGTTACATCATTTATAAATAGGTTGAACAAAATAGGACCAAGGTGCGAACCTTGAGGAACTCCAGATGTTACTATTATTGATCGAGACTTATATCCATTGCAGTAAACGAGTTGGGACCTATGAGATATATATGACTCAATCCATCTTAACAACGTTCCATGTATTCCAAGTTTAGTCAGTTTGTGTATAAGTGTACGATGATGAACCCGATCAAACGCCTTACTAAAATCCGTATATATTACATCCACTTGTTTCCTTTCGTCCATATTTGAGCTTAAAAATTCTTTGAACGGAATTAAATTTGTTAATATTGATCTGCCAGTACAAAATCCATGTTGCTCAGGTATAATAAGATTTTCTAATGGTACTTTTATTTGTTGAACTACTAGAGCTTCAAAGATTTTGCCGAAAGTAGATAATAATGATATAGGCCTATAATTAGCTGCCTCGTTGACATCTCCAGATTTGTAAATAGGTGTAATATAAGAAGTTTTCCAGGCATCAGGGAAAATTCCTGATTTTAAAGACTGGTTGTAAATAATATGTAATGGTTCAGTAAGATACCAGGCGCAAGTACGAATAAATTTAGGAGGTATCTGATCGGGTCCATTTCCCTTATTAATATCAATTGTAGACAAGAATTGAAATACATCAGAAGGACTTAATAAAACAGAGTGTAAGTTTGTGGAGTTTGAGCCACATACATCCAATTATTTTGTAAAACATGGTTAGAACTTTCTATAAAAGCAGATTCAAAATGTTCTGCAAACAAATCACAAATTTCTTGACCGTTTCTAGCTTCTTGATCTTTATAGCGAATAATATTGGGTAATACATTAGATTTTCTCAACGTTTTAGAGTAATTCCAGAATGATTTAGGATTAGTTTTAATGTTTTGTTCAATGCGTGAAATGTAAGTACGAAAATCATATTTCATTTTAGATTTTACTTTATCTCGCAAACGTGCAAATAATGCGTAATCAGCCATACTCCCATAAGTTTTCCATTATCTGTGCATCTTATGTTTTTCTTTTATAAGTTTTATTAGTGAACATGTGAACCATTTTGGGTACAAATTATTATTGATAGTTTCACTTGGTACGTGCTCATTAATCAATGAATATAATATGCTATAAAATATGTCTACATTATCATTGACATTGCATTTATTTAATCTGTTTCCCCAATCCACACAAGAAAGTTTATAAATTATTCCTTCATAATTAGCTTGGTTGAAATTAAAAATGATGTGTGAATTAGTAGAAAGATGTTTGAAAGAATTAATGGTAAAAATTATATCAAGTGGAGGATGATGGAGATCAATGTTACTTATTGGAGAATGATTAAGCATTACTTTACAGTCAAGTGTACTTAGAACAAGATCTAGAATTCTGTTATTTTTGTTAAGGATGCCATTATATTGTTGCAAGCTACAGGCACTCATAATATTAATGAAATCAGAGTTGATGTCATTTCTATGTTGGGCACTAGGTTTAAAGTGATTTGAAGATGCCGTCCAGTTGATTAAAGGGAGGTTAAAATCACCAATCACAAGCATTTCATGAATATTATTTTTTAAACTGATGTTCATTAAATTTTGAAGAAAATCGTTGTAAATTTCTGGACCGGATGAGGGTGAAATGTAAACACTACACACATGAATTTTAACACTGCCACACAAAATTGTAACCCATAAGTCTTCTGCTGAGGAACACCAGGAGAGCTGAACTTTAGAATGTAGATTAATGTTTCCAAGAATTAAAACACCGCCATCTTGCTGTTTACTAGGGTCACTCCTGTCACGTCTATAGACATTATATTTGTTTAAATTGCAAAATTCAGAGTTATTTACACTGCAGTTAAGCCATGTTTCCGTTAATATGACCAAGTCGTAGTCATTTGCAGCTAATTCGTTATAGATATTTATTAATTTAGATTTTATCCCTCTGACATTCTGATAATAGATTTTTAGATCCATATTTAAGAAAAATAGATTATTGAATTAATACGAAATAGAAATAATAAATTATTTAATTTTATTTAAATCAGACTCATTATTAATGATTATTATAGGCGAAGTTTCGCTTTTACGAGCAAAAATTTTGCATGATTTTATCCAAACAAATTGAAATTTATTTTCCTTAGCCACTTCTTTAACTCTGCGAAGCAAAATTTTGTTGTTAGGACTTAGATGTTCGTTTACATAGATATGTTTGTCTTCCGAATAGTCGAGCTGTTTAGAGTTTAAATTCTTTATATTCCGGGCACTGGATATAAAATTTTCTTTTTTAATTCTGGAAGTAAACCGAACTATAATGTTTTTAGGTTCATCTTTTTTATAATTAAAAGATGAAACACGATGAATAGCATCAATATCATTTTCCACAATCGGATATTTTATTTCCTTGCTAAGTTTGGTTACAATTTGAATTAAATTCTCATTTCTTTTTTCCGGAATACCGACGATCTCTATGTTATTAATTCTGGATCTCTGCTCTAAATCAGCAACTTTATTTTTCAATGTATCACATTCTTTCTTTAACACATCTACGAGTTTAGCTTTATCGGTTAGTTCATTTATTACAGATTGAAAATCATCTAGTTTAGAGCAACAAAATTCAACTGATTTTTTTAATTCAAGCAGAGTGTTGAATACTGTTGATAATGTTAAATTTTCATCATTACTGGGAGTACTAGGATTATCAGATGAAATGGTGCGACATGCGTTACAGGTCCAATTGATGTTAGGGGATGATAATGCTGATCTTTCAGTGGGCGTTATGGTAATGCATGAGAAATGATAAAAATTTTTACATGGCCCCTTGCAAGCCAACCCTGGATTGTTTCTGTTGACATTTGAATTACAGGTAGAACATGCGTTGAGGTTGACCATTTTGTTAGTTGTCAAATTTTAGACAAATAATAACAATTACTTATCTGCTCAGCTACAGGTGAACGACTGCCGCCAGATTCTTCAAGAATATGTTCGAACCTGTATTTTTCAATACTTGATAAAAATCACCTGAACATTCACAAAGACAAGCAAAAATCACTAATAAATTGAATTTGGAGCAACTCAATGTAGAAACGACGACACACCACCACTCACCAAACTTTCACGATTTTAACTTATAAATATAAAAATTTAATTCACTACACTTCCAAGACAAATTCACAATTTTTTGACAGAACTTCTAGACACGTGCTACTCTATCGCAACGCACACAAACTGTAAAAACGTATTGATAATTTGATTTAAAAAATGTGAAATTTTATATTTTATTATTGGTGAGTTGAAAACGTTGTATTCTTTTGATATTATTGTAACACAATATTTTATTTTATTTTATATAGCTGAAGATGGGCTAATTTTTGCCCGAAATGTACAATTGACTTTTGTAATAAATGTTGAAATAAATATATGGAACATTAAGACCAAATTCACTCGACTACGAATCCCATGAAGGTTCCCAAAGGATACTCCAATTTTTCAATAATAGTAATAACAGAAGTCTTATAGTATTTGAGAAACCGTAGTTCCAACATCCATACATCCACACACACGCACGCACGCACACACACACACACACATACACACACACACACACACACACACAGAGAGAGAGAGAGAGAGAGAGAGAGAGAGAGAGAGAGAGAGAGAGAGAGACATCATCGTAATAATGTACGTAGGCCAGGAAATAAATAATTTATACGTGACTGCGTGTCTGATTATTTTCCAATTTTTCCATTCCGTAATCAGTCAATCATCGTAATCAAGCATTAACTGTAATTTATGTTATATAGTTAAAACAGTTAAATGTAATAATAAGCGAGATAATTGTAATCTAATTTATACAGAAGCCCTTATATAAGCCGGGGCGTCTCTGAGCGAGATGAGTTCATTTGAATTCAGCGCAGTCAGTTGAGTTAGAAATCTGTCACCAGTGAGTCTAAAACCGACCGTCAGTCTGTTACGAGTCTGGAATAAGACAGTCTGAGAGAGAAGACTGTCAGTCTGATAGGGAAGTCGGTGATATAAATATAGTAATATAAACACCGCGTAGGCAGTCTATAACACTCTAAAACTCACCGGCAGTCTAAGATTGGAACGTGTAGTGAAATAAATAGAAATAGTGAAATAAATAGAAATAGTGAAATAAATAAATATTCATTCCGCTCGTAACTGTGCTTGTGAGCTGATGCGATTTGCCGGTCTCTGTGCCACGTGTTTAATGTTAAAATCTTATAATATTCTAATTCTAGTTAATATATTATATAGTTAATATAGTGTAAATCTATTAAATATATGACAACAAAATAAGGTTGTAAGTAGTTAGAAATAAGTTTTGCATGTACTAACACAGCCTACAAACCTATCCTTGGACGGGGTTTTCCCCCGCCCGCCCATCATTATGATGGACGGAACAAACCGTATTAAGCGACCTAGAGTTGGAAGTAATAATAACAATGATCTTACATCTGAAAATAAATTTCTCGTTATTAAATGCACTTCCGGAGATTTTAAAACAACAAATCCATTAAAAATTAACTTTGAAATTAAAAACTTATGTGGAACTGTCAAAGACATTAAAAAAATTAATGATGGCCTGATGATAACAACTAATAATAATAGTCAAAGCATTAAACTATTGTCACTAACTCATTTATGTGAAAAAGAAGTAACTTGTTCTCCACACCCATATTTAAACACCACTCGTGGCATTATATTTTGTCCTGACTTGTTAAACTGCTCAAATGAGGAGTTATTAAATGAAACAAAAAATCAACATGTCATTCAGATACGCCCTTTATTTACAGTAAAATCTGGAGTTAGAAAAGAAAATGGTGCATTCGTGGTAACATTTAATTTACTTAATTTGCCATCACATGTATACATTGCAATGTACACACTCCCAGTGCGCATGTACTTTCCAAATCCAATGCGTTGTACAAAATGTCAGTCTTATGGACATACGGAAATAAACTGTAAAAATGAAAAAACATGTATCTGTGGTTCAGCACCTCGTCCTGGTGAAGGTTGCAACTTGGACGCCCTTCAGTGCCCAAACTGTAGTGGCCAACACGTAGCTACTTCTCGGAACTGTCCTTTCTTCAAGTACGAATATGCTATCGTAGAATATAAAACAAAAAATAAATGCAGTTACGTGGATGCACGAAGATACATCGACTCTATCTCTTCTCGTCCATCAAAATCCACTTACGCCAAAGCAGCTGAAAGGCAAAATAAAAACAACAGCGAATCCAACATCGAACTAAATAATCTACCTCAGCTATTAATACCCATAATTAAAAACACAATAGTAGAAGTGTTAACATCATTATTCGGTCTTAATAAACCCCAAACCCTTGAAAATAAAGAACCTATAGACCCATTACCTAAATCAAGCCAAAATTATATTCAAGAATCCCAAATTATTGGTAAAAATACATTACAACCTAATATACTTAATCCTTTCTCACAAGAAAATACGTATTATAATCCCGAAATAAACACGGGCACTAATACATCACATAACGATGAAGACATAATTCCAAACTCTCTTCAAAGCGAAAATATTATAAACCTAGATTTATCATCCCCATGTACTTCTTTCCCTACTATCGCTACTATTGAACCCGGATCTTCTGGATCGGGACCCCCGGCTCTCAAATTGAAAATAAGTAAAAATCCGCA
Source organism: Ophonus ardosiacus (assembly GCA_943142095.1). Classification (NCBI taxonomy): domain Eukaryota; kingdom Metazoa; phylum Arthropoda; class Insecta; order Coleoptera; family Carabidae; genus Ophonus; species Ophonus ardosiacus. Next base: position 15,602,499 of record OW964836.1, read on the forward strand.
ATTATTGAACACAAATAATAAAAATAAAGCCAAATCTCGTTATTCTGTTAATAAAAAATAAATTACTATTCTAAAATTCTTCACAAACAAACTCCTTATAAATATTTATATACAATAAACTATCACACATCTAATAAAATGTCAATACAATGGAACTGTAACGGTTTAAAACATCACTTTAATGAACTAAAATTGATTCTAGCGGAGTTAGATCCATACATTGTTTGTCTACAAGAAACTCATTTACACATAAATGAAAAATTTTCTCTCCGTGGGTATGAAGTCTTCCGCTGTGATGATCTCTCTGAAGGTCGAGCAAAACGAGGAGTAGCCATCATCCTAAAAAATAACATTCCTTACAAAACTATAACTATTAATTCTAACTTAAATGTAATAGCTATACAAGTACTTAAACCATATAAAATTACCTATGCTTCCATATACTTCCCACCTAATGAACCCAGGTCTTATCATGAACTCAGTGACATAGTCCTTCAACTCCCCCGACGTTTTGTGCTCTGCGGAGATTTCAATGCACATAGCCCAACCTGGAATACAAGCATTGCAACATCTAACCCCATTGGAAAACTCATCGATGATTTTTTGGATAACAACAACGACATAGTTCTACTCAACACACCCAATGAACCAACTTACATTAACAGTAGATCCAAAAGCTTCTCAACAATTGACCTCACCTTATGTTCATCTAGCCTCAGTAATATTCTTACATGGAATGTTATATTAAAAGACTCATCCTTTAGTAATCACTTCCCCATACTCATAGATCGATACTCTCTCTCCTACAACAATATAAATTTCTCCCCTAAATGGTCATACAAAAAAGCATGCTGGAATAAATTCACTGAACACATCATTCTTCCAAATACTGAAATCAATGAAAACTCTGATGTAAATCATATACTAACATTAATAAATAATACTATTTTATCGGCTGCATCATTATATATTCCCAAAACAAAAAATCCTAACAACAATCAACAAAATAATTCTTCGAGTAATGAGTCTACCTCTTCATCCTCATCATCTTTAAATATAATCCAAAATACACCTAAACTTAAAAAACCTGTCCCCTGGTGGAATGAATCAATAGGAAATCTAATAAAAGAAAAAAGAAAAGCTATGAAACGTTTCAGAAAGAATCCAAACGACGAAAATCTCATATCATTTAAGAAATCACAAGCCCGTGTCCGAAAGTCGATAATAACAGCAAAAAAGGAAACATGGCAAAGATATGTATCTGAAATTGAATCCACATTAACAAGTAGTCAATTATGGCAAAAAATAAAACATGTAACAGGCAATAAACAATATAACAGTATACCAATCATAACAAATAACTCCACTGACTACGTAGAACCCTTTGATATCGCTGAACAACTTGCTGCGCATTTCAGTTCAGTCAGTAGCGATGATAATTACAATCTAGAATTCAGGAAAAACAAATTAGTACTAGAAACCCCACTTAATTTCACACAACAAAATGAATCCTCTGATGAAAATTTTTACAATCGTCCATTCTCTGCACAAGAATTAGCTCATATTATAAAATCTTCAGGCAAAACCTCAGCTGCTGTAGGCCCAGATAATATATCCTATAAAATGCTAAAACACCTTCCATTTAAAATGATACTGTATATTTGTGATTTTTTTAATTTTATGTGGACAAAAGGTTCTTACCCAGATCTATGGAGACAAGCTATAGTCATTCCACTTCTAAAACCAGGAAAAGATAAACAAAATGTAACATCCTACAGACCGATTTCTTTAACTTGCCATCTGAGCAAAATTTATGAAAAACTCATCAATATGCGCTTAACTTGGTTCCTAGAAAAAAATAATTTAATTAAACCATACCAATGTGGATCAAGAAAAAATCATTCAACCACAGACATACTTGTCAATTTCACAAATGCAATCCAAACTTCAATGATGTGTCGAAATCACTTAATTGCCGTCATGTTTGATCTTGAAAAAGCTTTCGACATGACATGGCGACATGGAATTTTGAGTAAACTTCATCAATGGGGCCTTCGAGGTAATCTTCCTATTTTTATTAGAAACTTCCTAGAAAACAGATCGTATCAAGTACGAGTGGGAAATGTTCTCTCTAGCAGCCATCACCTCTACGACGGAATCCCTCAAGGTTCAACAATCTCTGTAACTCTCTTCCTTGTAGCTGTAAATAGTATTACAGACCGTATCCCAGCACGTGTCCACCCCTTATTATTTGTGGATGTTCTCGTCATCTTCACAAGTGGAAAAAATATCCTCGCTATCAAACATAGACTCCAAAACGCTATAAAGATGATAACTGAAAATGCTAGTAGCATAGGATTCACCTTCTCACCACAAAAAACCTGTAGTATTGATTTCTGCAGATTACGCACAGAACATGTATGTCCTGATCTAATCATCTACAACGAAATAATTAAAAAACAGAACCACGTCAAACTACTTGGAATTACTTTTGATAAGAAACTTACATGGAAACAACAAATAAATAACACTGTATCTTCAGCTAGACTAGCTCTAAATGCTATAAAGTACTTATCAAATACTAAATGGGGTGCCGACAAATTCACCCTTGCTAATCTCTACAAAGCTCTCGTTCAATCCCGAATAGACTATGGATGCATCGTTTATGGAACAGCTGCTAAAACACATCTTAACAAACTTAATGCAGTGCAAAATGCCGGTCTTAGATGCGTAACTGGAGCTTTCCGAACCAGTCCAAGTTTAAGTATGTGTTGTGATACAAATATACCTCCACTATCAATCCGGAGACAATATTTATCAACCAAATACGTTTGCAAAATCTGGAATATAAAAAATCACATAAATTTCAATATTATATTCAACAACAATAATATAGCTCGTTTATACAGTAAAAATCAACAAACAACATGCCCATTAGTTATCCACCTTAAAAACTTATTCATCGAAATCAATGATCAAAAACTTGATATTTACAACACAACGTCCCAAGACCAAATCCTTTCAAATCCTCCTCTATGGATTATATCACCATTAATTAAATGTAACACAACATTAAAAAAATTTAATAAAAACGAAACTCCTCATAAATTAATTCAAAATGAGTTTAAAATAATAATACATCCCTTTGAAAATAATAATAACATAATACTCTATACTGATGGATCTAAATCCATCACCGGGAACACTGGCTGCGCAGTGTATGACCCACTGAATAATCTCACAAAATCTATTGCACTATCGTCACTGTGCAGCATCTTCTCTGCCGAAATAATAGCAATTTGTGAGGCGCTCCACTCTTGCTTACATCTCTTACAACATACCCAGCGTCATGTTAATAAAATCATTATTTGCACCGATTCTATGAGCGCAATTACAAATATTATCAACATTTATTCAACAAAAGATAAAACATTACTTTCCTTATATAATGATATATATACACTAAAAACATCATACAACACTGACACATGCTTTATATGGCTACCCAGCCACACAGGTATACACGGAAATGAAATGGCTGATCACCTTGCCACAACAATAGTAAACCAACAAAACAATGAAAACGTAAATGAAAATACATTTGAATATGTGCGATGTGACGACCTCCTATCACAAACCACACGACAAGCTAAAATAAAGTGGCAATCATTATGGGACTCACAGGAAACACATTTAAAACAATATAAGCCAACTATAAATCCCTGGACAATAACTAGATTCACAGGTTTACATCGAAGTGAACAAGTAGTAATAACAAGACTCGCTATAGGTCACACGCGGTTAACACATAGTCATTTACTCACAAAAAATGACCCACCTCAATGAACTGTATGTAATAAACGAATATCAGTTAAACATTTGATATCCGAATGCACCATATATTCTAATCTCCGTACAAACCTCAAGATCTGCAATGACAATTTGAAAAATAGTCCAGACAATAAGCCCATCCTTAATGTAATCGAATTTCTGCAGACAGCTAAATTATTTCCTGAAATTTAAAATTTAACTATTAAATTATATTAATAAACTAATAATAAAAAATAAAACATAATTTATGCAAAATAAAATGAAACTAGGCCCTTAAAAAAATCTCACCTTCACTACCAATCAAAGCCATCATGAATTTATCGCCCTCATTAATACCTCTTTACTCTATTGTAAACATTTCCATGGCTACAACACCTGTTCGTTTGAACCAATTGTCGTGGTTAGCCTCACTGACACTTCCCAACTTCCTTATTGTATACTTTGTGTAATCAAGCATCCTCATTTGCATTTCATCTAATTACATAAAAACGCAATAATTATCGAACCCTATAAGTAAATGTATATTATATACTCACCTCTATAAAAACCACCAACTTATAACCTAAACTCACTGTCCCAATCAAAACAAACATGTATCACAAGCGTAAACTATCATCCGACCTTGATAATATCAGTCGCGCAATGCGCAAACCAGTTGCCAAAGTTTATAAACAATATAGGCGGCAAATGACCTGAGCAGTCGGCCCGCCTTTATATATATAAAAAAAAAAAAAAATAAATAAATATAGTGAGATAAATATTGTTTAAATAGATAATCATTCGTTAGAAGAGGATCCCAGAAAAATTGACTCTGTCGGGTCTAGTAACAAAACTAGAATTATAATATTGAATACTAATAGGCTATTATTTGCGCTGATTTATTGGAAATACATGCATCATCTGGTACTTCCACTTGCTCTCAGCGCTCTATATAGTAAAATAATAATATTGTTCTGTTCCTTTAACATAAATGCTATTTTTGTTTAAAATAATTTTTGGAACTATAATTTTTATTCTCAAGAAATTATTTCAAACAAAATAGCAAGTGTACAACTATGACCCCGAAACCAAACAACAATCAAGTGTTTGGATCTTGAAAAATCAAAAGTGATTGAATTTACAAGGCTGATGGAAAAAATTCCAAAAACGGAATTTTGGTTTTAAAATGTAAATCCAACGAATGAAGAAGTGTATTTTGGTTAGGGATGAATACTTTATTTAATTATTATTTATTTATTATTACAAGCTTTTTGTACATTATGTATATAAGCGGCGATGTATTGGCGATGAGACAATTTTCATACATATTGTCTATACCTCTGCACTTTGTATTTTATGGGAATGAAGATGAAATTACCACCGGGGTCGGAAAGGGATGAATACTTAGAAAAATCATGTTTTTTCTTCAAAAAGTTATATAGTTCTTTTTTTAATAAATAATATTAGAACAACTCTCGTATTTATATCGAGGGGTACTTAACAAAGGTGTGTGGGTGTGTGATCAGGAATTAGTTGTTTCTACTTACCGCATTGGCAAAACAAAAAAATTTAATTGTTACACTAACTAAAATAAAAATAGTTGCTGTATAGAATTTCATATTGAGTTCTAAATTACTTGTATTATCAAAATATCAATATAACAATGCAGCATCGAATATATACGTTTACTATCCAAACCATAATAATGAAATAATCTGACACTGAAGCTTCAAAACTAATACAATAGCAAAGTTATTTTGTTCATTTTAACGCTAGTTTAGATGAATATACAATAGATATAGATATAAAGTTTGGACTAGTTTATCTATTTGCAATTATCTATAATATATTTTAATATCTAGAAAATTGTACTGTTGATTATGTTTAAGTTACAAATTTTGAAACGATAAGATTTTAAAATGGAAAACAAAAATATCTGACGCAGTAAATTACTTCCCAGTAAATCCATGCATATAATGGTCAAATAAAATTTTCTAAACCAGTCACCATTCTTTGCCAATATTAAAATTGCAATATTAAGTATCATACTACATTTTTTATATTAATAATCCAGATTAGGTCGCTCCCTTTTAGGAAAAAAATGAGCGAAAAAGTGTGATGTATGTATTTACCATAAAGTGACAATATTGGTTGCATGTGTTTTATTGACATTTAATAAATAGTATTATAACATTGACAAGTGATATGATATAAAACTATCATTTTATATCATATCATAGCGGTGAAAATTGAGAATTGGGCCCTATATCTGATAACGACTGATAAAAATTCTCCTCATTTAACATAAGGTAGACGATGGTTATTAAGAAGTAGAACCAGTTAGAACAGAACAGCTTATAGCCATATCTGTACCAGAGGTAAAATATAGGGGGTGATTTTATCGGAAGAAATTTGAGAAGTGGTAAATGTTTTTGTATATTTAGGAGGAAAAATTATCTCCTCGGTTCCGTTTCCAAGACTACCCCGGTTCTTTGTTCTGGAACCGAAATTACCCGGTTCTGGAATCGAAACTTATCAGTTCTCGCTTCTGGAACCGAATCTCATCGGTTCTTGGTTCTGGAATGGAATCTCATCGGTTCTCGGTTCTGGAATCGAATCTCATCGGTTCTGGAATCGAATCAAATCTCATCGGTTCTCGGTTCTGGAGCCGAAACTCATCGGTTCTCGCTTCTGGAACCGAAACTAATCGGTTCTCGGTTCTGTAATCGAAACTCATCGATTCTCGGTTCCGTAATCGAAACTCATCGGTTCTCGGTTATGGAACCGAAACAGATTGAGTCTTGAATATGTTACACATCATTATATGCAATTAAATTACATAAAAAAATAATGTCATTCAATAATATTTCTCAAATAAAACAGAAAATCTGTTTATTTCTCAAAAATAGCGAGGCTAATTTAAAATTCTAATTGAATAATATCAATGATTCCATAACCCGAATCTGAAGTTCTAATCCAGGGAACCGGTTCTACTACCCGGAACCGGAACTGAAGATCGGTTCCATTACTCGGAACCGATGATCTGTTCCACTACCAGGGTACCCGGATAGTTTTGGAACCGGGTATCTGGTTCCAAATTTTTCCGGTTCTCGACAGCACTAGCATTAAGTCAGTTGACAGAATTATGAAAGTATAATTTTGTGTGTTTAATGCAAATTAAATACATTATTACTTAATATGATATTTTTGGTAAATTTGCATGTCATCAATATTATAATATTAATGTTTCTAGGCGTTTAAAGTTTAGATCTCAGCGCCACTGCGGATAAAATTTGAAACCCTGCGAGAGACATTCAGAGTTTATAACCTATGTTTACAACGAACGTGTAACTGCAATTTTTTCAGTTTTCTTATTTTGTTTTAAGTTCTAATGGTGTATTTTTGTAATTTTTTATTGTTTCATTAATATATCAGTTTGATATTTACCAAACAGTCTTTTTTAAGACTAATTTTCGTGTGTTTATAGTTTCTTTTATCATATTATCTCTTATATAATTTTGCATCTATATTTCTTTTGCAATATGTCTAATTCGTATTATGGTGTACCGATGTGCAATTCATGGAAAAAACGTACTCCAGATTTACACTTTTTTCAATTTCCAACCGATAATTCTAAAGTACAAATAAAAAATCATTTTGACAGATACGAATTGGTCAGTCGGAAAAAAGTGTGGATAGACGTATTGAAAATTGGAAAAAAAAGTGAGCTCTTTCATAAAAGTGGGCTCCTTACATTTTGACGAAGAAAGTTTTACTTCTAGAGGTGTGTACAAATATTGTGCAAAACAAAATATTTCATTATGTAGAGTCCAATCTTTTGATATGCCAATTATTTATAGAAACAAGATCCAGTAACCGTAAATTTCTAAAGAAAAACACAATACCGACATTAAATTTACCAGTAATGTAGAAAATCCTGGCCCATCTTATCGACAAAATCGACCAATTATTGTGCATTGTCCACAAAAACTAACTTTATGTAATTTTGTAAATGACAATAAATCTCTTAACAATCTGACAGGGTTATGTAGTGAAAATTTACTCAATTCGACATCGGTACACAACAATATGAATTAGACATATTGCAAAAGAAATATAGATGCAAAGGTATATAAGAAATAATATCATAAAAGAAACTATAAACACACGAAAATTAAAGACTGTTTGGTAAATATCAAACTGATATATTAATGAAACAATAAAATATTACGAAAATACGCCACTGGAATTTAAAATAAAATAAGAAAAATGAAAAAAATGCAGTTACACGTATGTTGTAAACAAGGTTATAAACTCTGAATGTCTCTCGCAGTTTCTAAAATTCGCCACCAGAGTGCGTATTGCTGGGCTGGAAATCCCTACGAGAATACTACTTTGATATGAATTTGTAACTTGCATTATTTCATTTTTAGGAAGTTCATGATGGGTAATAATCTTCAAGAAATTTTTGATCATATGAACTATATGGAAGATATTAAAACAAAACATAGTTAAATATAGGAGGAAGAATCAAAAGGTTTATTTTAAATCATATGAATCTAAGAAATTTATTATAGGTTAAGTAGTATTTCAGGAAATGTTCAGTTGTTTGAGTTGTTTTTTATAAACTAAAGTGATTTAAATTTGCAGATCTAAGAAAGAAAACCACAGAATTTAATCGACAGAATAATACCAATATTAGAAAATGCAAACAGCCATAAAAAGCGACCAGTTTCAGATGATATGCAGAGCATTATAAGATATCTTTGAAAAGGGAATTATTAAAGTGAATCTGAATCTGGTAATAATTTATTAAATAAAATGTTAAAAGTTATAACTTATTTAAGTTAAATAATCTCTTTTAGCAAACTTACACAGTTTTATTAAAGTAAAAAGATTCGCATTGCATTTGGAGTTGTCAAGAGCTATCGCTTATCTTTTTAAAACAATAATTATGATCACACCATAATTTATATTGATTTTTGTGCTTCATCCGGCTAAAGCTACTACATCAAAGCTCATATTCGGACAATAATAATACTGCATAATATACCAGTGGACGAAAGAATGAACTATATTGAAGGAATTTTAATATATAAAATATTGTAACATTATGTATTATATTATGTAAGCGACAGTGTTATTGTTATGTATGACTGTTAAATGTATTCAATTTTTGTACAATTTGGCATGTGCTATACGAAACTATTCGATTAAAATAATGAATAATATTTGACTGCAATCCAGTAATATTTTATCATAAAAAATTCATATTCTTCATTTAATGTAATATATTTTTCATATTCCAATTTAAATATTAAATTGGATCGATTGGTTCTGATACTATTTTATTTTTGGAAGTAGTTTGAGCGTCATTTTTGGGAAACTGCAAATTATATTTGTCTAAATTTACATTATACCCAGAAGCATTTTATTTTTATTTCCATCTTCCCTTGCAAATCCTGATGTACTAAAACCACCAATGTGTGTTACCGCAATTAAGGTAAAAATTAATTGTATTAATGTCGTTGTTAACAGTAAATAAAAAGTTTTAGTTGAAAGAAATCAGCCCAGTCAACAACAGCAGTGATCGCAAATATCAAAATTGCATTCACTACGCATGAGCAGTGTAATGTATGGGCATAGCCGACTAGATAAATGGTTAATTTCGATTTACTTAGACCAGGTTTAAATCAGGTCTATGTTTGACTATGAATAACCATTTTTAGATCTGGTTTAAACCTAGTCTAAGTAAATTGAAGTTAAACCAGGTCTATCTCAGTTACTGTGAATACAGCTGTTTTATTATATTACTGAATACAGTAGTGTCGTTACAGTCGGTCAGCCGGGCGTAAACCCGGGGCCCCGGGATCGAGCTACCTTATTTTAATGAACTATACAATATATATCTTACACATTATTAAAAAAAAGAAATTGCAAACAAACACAAAGGTAGTTTATTAAGTTAAGAATTCAATGTTCAGTTTTACACAAAAGGTCTTCCAAAAGGCGAAAATATTTCTAGAGCTTGGATGTTATATTCCACAAAGAAGAACAAATTTATTTGTTATTATTGTGTTTTGTTTAATTCAACTGGAAGATCACCTTTATGCAATGAAGATATTTATGACTGGAAATAACAATACATATCATACTTGTATGTTCCGGCACGAGTAAACGTGTTTTTAGTCGCTCCACGTTTTCTTTTTTTACTGAATATATTTTCTTTTTTGAAAAGTGTACTTCTGCTGTTTTTTCACTATGGTCAACACCAGAGATACTGCGTCGTTAAAGGAAGCTGTAACTGCTGTACTTGGTGACAGCGTAACTGCTTACGCATTTTTTGGGGTCCCGGAGTCCGAGAATGAAAACATCGAAGAAGTTGTGTTGAAAGTGCTTAGTGACAAACTTTCAGTGACTGTGTCTCCAAATCACATTGACCGCTGCCATCGCACAGGTAGGCGCAACTTCGACACTCGCACTATCTCAACTCAAAATCCCAAACCTCGGCCTATAATTGTTAAGTTCACCTCATATAAGATACGTGACACTATAATAAAAAATAGAAGGAACTTACGTGGTTCAAAAATTTTAATAAAGGAGGATTTAACCAAAAACAGGCTCAATCTTTTGAAATCAGCTGCTGACAAATTTGGGTATAAAAATGTATGATCCAGAGATGGTGTTATAATGGGTAAAATTAACGACACTATTAAAAAAATTACACATTTGGATGTCATAGTTATTTGTGTTAAAAATACTTCAATTCTGTAATTATTAATGTGGAGCGTCTTTATAATGCTTACTTGTATTTTGTTTGTTTTTCTATTCTCTCAGCGACGAAACATTGTAGTCCTACCGTTCGATGAAGTAATGCTTAATAGATTTAATGAAATTAAACGTATTATAATACTATGATACAGCTGTTGAAGGGCGAAGGGGGTATATAAGGCTGGCTTGCAATGAATTCTCTCACCAAAAGAATTATTTTGGTCAATGTAGCAAGCCTACCCTGAAGTTACGCCAGAGTTGATTTGCAAGTGTCCTACGGGGTTGCCGGTTACGGCAATGGGCTAGAATTGTTCTAGGGGGTATTTATATTGTTTATTTGATGAGATATTTATTAGACAGTACAGAATACACTTACAAAAAAATGTTAAATTTTCCAGAGTTACACGCTTTACTTGAGGGTAGATTTACAAGTTTCCTACGGGGTAGCCTGTTGCGGCAATGTGCTCACAATTTAAAAAGTACACTCCGCAGTATAAATTATAAATGAAAATACTATCAATAATTCAACCGATTCCTATTCCAATTCAATGAATTATTTTCATGTACGTACAATTTATACTCATGAGTGTACTTTTTAAATTGTGAGCGCGAAACGAAACAGGAAATAAGTAGGACAATGTGTGGGCATTTTAACGATGCTTGTGTTCCTCATATATCTATTAACTAATATATTGCTAATGCTCGTATCTTTCCCATAAGAGTAGGTGAAGGAAACACTGTGAAATGGAAATATCATTTCTGCATAAGTCTATCTCTCACAAACACCCAACAGGCAATTATGCGCATACTCGGAAATCTTGACTACTATTGGCTTACGCTGACAGCGTCGCTGGCTGGGCTGCGTTCCAAAATCCTACTCTTAGAGTACAAAATTATTCAAAGTCGTTTCAAAACTAATAACCTTACTCTCAGAGTTTACTCAACCTGTTTCAAAACAGCCAGAGTTTACTCCAAAGTGATGTTCTACTTACTCTACTAACGAGGAGGGTATAGAAATTACTCCACAATATTTTCAAACGTAGATGCTCACGATTCTCAACATATGAAAGTAATTTGCCTTCTTGAGGAAGAAAACATGATTTTGGTTGAAAATAAACATAAGTAAACACGTTGGCGTGTATTACGAGCATACTTTTATAATAAAATCACTTTTATGGAGCGTACTTTCACATTGTATTGAGGAGAGTGCTCCACAAAAGCGCTTTTATTACGGGCTTGGCATCAATGTTGTAATTATAAATTGTTTTATTAGTTCATACTCTACGCCAAAACTCGGTATTCTTGGTTTTGGATCGCTGCCCTGGTGATGCAGCGAGCACATGGTTTGACTTTGACGTTTGATTCCATTTATGTTTGTAGTAGCACTTCGAAAGCATTTGCTTTGTGTTTCATACAGTAATTTGTCACCTAAATAAATTAATCCTGACCAGATTGTATTGCTATTATTTTTACAGTACAACAAAGTAAATTATTTAATTCAAATTTAGCACTAGAATATGTCAATGTTTTTTATTATTACTAATATTTATATTCAAGAATTTACATACAAAATAAAAAGTAGGTATAGTAGGTTAATAAACAGAACTCTGTGATTCGCAAAAAGTTATCATGATTTCCTCGTTAGCCAATAGTAGTCAAGGTTTCCAAGCATGCGCATTATTCGCGGTTGCGTGTTTGTGTGAGATAGACTTATGCAGAAATGATATTTCCATTTCACAGTGTTTCCTTCAAGAAAAGTAAAGGATCCGCAATATATTAGTTAATAGGTATATGGTGTTCCTTTGTTATACAGGGTATAACACGTACACCGACCACTGCCATTATTACCTTTATTATTATAGTTACAAAAAATACTATAGAACAAAGTTGTAGGGGACCAAACATTTCTAAAATACAGTTTTACCAACCTAATCTAGTTACTATTTCGCTTCAATGACAAAATATTGGATTATTTCCATTCCTAAATTCAGTGTACCTATGTACTGTCAATGTTCTTTCTTTCTTGTCATGTTAGTGTTGTTTGTTGTGTGTGTATGATATATTATTTGCCTATAACAACTGATTTTTAAACGTAAGCAACAGATTCAAGTTTATTTAATTTGAGAAACTTCGATTGTAATTTTCATGACAAAAACCTCAAGGTTAACTTGTCAAGAACTCAATTTTATGTTAAAAAATATATTAAATCATGTTTCCGCACTCTAATTTCATGTTTTTATATGATATTTTACATAATAGAATACATTCTATAAAAAAATGCATTTTAAAGCCGAACCATATTCTTAATACTGCCCTACTTTTGTGTGTAACAGAAAATCCAAATTTAAGTGTACGTTAGATTTCTGTTGAGTTAAATTTACATCCTTCAACAGTGCACAAAGTGTTAAAAAAGGAAAAGTATAAATCACACACGTACTCGAAATATCAACAAATATTTGAAGCTGATAAATTTACAAGAAGAGTTTTTTTGTGAAACTACGACTGAAAAATCTAATTTAAACAGAAACTTTTTGAAAAGGATTTGTTTTACCGGTGAGAGCACATAATAAAATAAAATATCGTTACAATAATAATTGTTGAGAATACGTAAATAATCACAGTCGTAAATTTGGATACTAATTTATTATTTTATGTAATTCCACAAAGAACATAAACTTCTTTATCAAATATTCGGCAAGCAGATATTCTTTTAGCTAATTAGTAGATCAGCAAATTAGTAGATTGTTAGATCTTCTTTTATAAAATTAGAAAATTAGTGGATTAGCTTCAAATTTCCTAAAATGGGAATTTATTATTTAATATTTAAATCCTTTTATAATTAATAAAAAACTTACTTGGTATTTGACTGTAAATTATTTATTATTTCTTTTTAAATGAAATAATATATTTTCTTAAATTTTTCGTGTTTTTAAACAACTTGTCATTTATTTTTTTTTATCTTTCTTTGTTTACCGAATACTTGATTCACAAATATTATAATTTTGATTACTAGATTATAAATTTACATACTTTGACAATTAATATTGTATAAATATTTTTCTAGTCGTAACAATCTCCTCCCTAGTAAGTCGAAACATTTGTTTCGGCTTACTTAAGAACATCTAATACTGCTAGCTTTACTGTTGGTTTAATCAGTAGACCTTGTTTAGTTTTAATAATCGCACTTCTTACTTGCCCATCTTTCCCTCTTATAACATCGACGATGATACCTTTTGGCCAGACGTTTCTTGGATTTTTTGAGTCGACGATTATGACCAGGTCTCCTAGCTTCAATGCTGGTGAAAGTTCGAACCATTTTGTACGTCGAGTAAGAGTTGGCAAATATTCTTACACCCATCGTTTCCAAAACTGCTGTGCCATCATTTGAGATGATTTCCAGTTATTTTTAAAGTGGTTTCATCGTTATGAAACTCGGCAGGTGGTTTAATTCCATTCGATGATCCCAGTATAAAATGATTTGGTGTGAGCGCTTCATCTTCCCCCGAATCCAGTGGTAAATAAGTGAGTGGTCTAGAGTTTATTATAAATTCAATTTCTTTTAAACTACACCGTAAAACTTCTTCTTTTGGCTTGTTTGTTTTCAAAATTTCCGTTAAATTTGACTTCACGGAGCGAATTAAACGTTCCCAAGAGCCGCCCATATGTGGCGTTGCATGAGAAATAAATATCCATTTTATCTTTGGAGAATGGGACTTTGTTCTGTCATTTTTACATTTTTGACAAATATTTTTAATTTTCTTCACAAGTACTCGCAATTTTAATATTGCATGTACTGCTCGAGGATATTCTCTCTTAAAATGTTTTGCGTTTAAATTTTTCACGAACTGCGCTGAACTTGGAGAGCATGTAGCACCAATTGTCATTACTCGCATGACGTAGATGTCTGGTTTTTGTTCGATGTTTCCATCTCTCCAGAGAAATCGTTGAGAGTGTTGATCATCTTTTTTTATTAGTACTTGATGAAACATCTCCTTGATATCTCCGCAGATAGAAAATTTTCCTTGTCTAAATCGATGTACAATACTTATTAAATGTGACATTAGGTCTGGTCCAGGTAGTAGCATGGAGTTAAGAGAAATTCCTTCTACTTGGGCTGCTACATCCCAAACTATTCTCATTTTCTTTGGCTTATTAGGATTTCTAACAATAAACATTGGTAAATACCATATACGGGAACCCATGGTTATTTCTTCTGATTTTAATTTGCGAATATATTTCTTTTCTTCATATTCTTTCAATTGCTGTTTTAAACTTTCGGTAATTTGTTTGTCTTGTAATATTTTCTTTTCTAAATATAGAAGACGTTTAAATGCCATTTGAAAACTGTCAGGAAATGTGACATGATTTTGTTTCTATAGCAACCCAGTTTCAAATCTTCCTTCCTTACGAACTGTTGTCAATGTCAAAATATTTCGTTCTCGGGAATCATCTTTTGATTCCAATATTTTCTTCAGGGGTTTTACTCCAAAATTTTCTATAGATGAAAACTCTTTAAATAATTTATGTAGATTTTCATCTTCTTTTTGACATTCACACATATGCAAGGTATGATTTTTTCTCAAATGTGACTTCTGGCGAGATGGACCACTTAATACCCAGCCGAGACGGGTTCTTGTAGCTATTGGAAGATTACCATCTTTTTCTTCGCGTACCTCAAGAGGTACGCATAATTTAAAATTATCTAAGCCAATTAAAAGTCTTGGTGATGCATTCACATATGATTGTAATGATATATCATAAAGATATTGGTAATGTTTTTGAATTTGGTTTAAATGTATTGATTAGATTGGTAAACCAAGTTTCTTTACCGTTCTTATATTTGTTATTTGGTATCCTTCTGCACCAACATTATTTGTCCCTGATATTTCACATGATACTGTCATTGATTTGTCTTCTTCGCGTGACATCTCATTTGACCATTGTAAATGAAGGCTTGATTTTGGTCCATCTAGCATCAGTTCTCTTGCAAGATTGTCTTCCATTAAAGATACAGATGATCCGTCATCCAAAAGGGCAAAGGTTTCAATGTAGGTATCGTCATTAAATGATTTTACGGGAACAATGCGAAACAGTACAGATTGAAAGATGTTTTCAGAACTCATTTTAATAAGATAACACAATATTTGGGTATAGCCAGTTTTTTGCGGACGGTTTTTTCCTCTGGCATACAGAGAAGTTGCATCCCCGCCGTCCAAGTCATTGCCCGGGTTTTGCATTTTCACAGAAAACAATTTGTTTGCTGTTTTCTGTTTTTGTGCCAAAAAATTGCATAATTTTTCTAAGTTACTTATGATTTGTATTATATGTTTTTCCATTAATCATTGTACCTTTGAATTGCTAGTTGTCTTGACTACATGTTTATTTTTATAATAATTTTTTACCTGAAGAAGACAGCACCTAGCTGTCGAAACGTTGTATTTTTTCAATAAATAATACAGAACTTATACCCAAATATTGTGTTATCTTAGTACAGATTGGTTTACTGGAAGGTGAGCATAATGTTCATTTTTATTTTTATTAAAGGATTCTTCTGTTGTTTTCGGTTTTTCAAGACTTTTGACATAATTTGGATTGTGTAATAATGGATGATGATATTTTTGACAGCCATCAATCAAACAAATTTTCTTATTTTGACATTTTGGAGGAAAATGTGATTTAAGGCAGGACCAACACAGCTTCCTTCCTTTAACTATATTCCATCGCTGATTTTTATTAAAACTTATGAATTCAGGACATTCTACGATGATATGTGACTTGCTCTCACATACAGAACATGTATTCTTATTTATTGCATTTGTGTCTGTGTGAGTGGCATGTAGAAATTTAGTTTCTTTCTGATTGCATTTTTCTTCAGCGGCATAGCTACCGTAGCTTCCTCCGAAGTAGAAGTTTATTTTACTAGCCGCTTGTGCTTGCTAGTAGAGCCATTTGTTAAAATGTGATAAGTTTATATCATTAAACTGGTCTGTATATCGTGCCCAATCCAATTTCATATTAGGGGGTAGTTTCGCTATTAATTCTTGTAGCAGTATTGGATTATTCAAGTGACCATTTAATTTTGAAGCTGTCATAGTGGCAACTAAATTTTGGACCATCATTGCAAAATTAATTAGCATATCCATACGATCCATTCTTATTGTTTTTTCATTTCTTATTTTACTTAGCGTGTTTATAATTATTTCTGGACGACCGAATAACACTTTTAAGTTGTCCATGAGCATAGGTGTCAGAAATAAGCAGCATGCTTCTAACGACGTCTAATGCTTTTCCCTTTAAACTTTGTTGAAGCCGAATTAGATTTTCTTGGTTTGTATAACCACATCTCTTTGTAGATTCTAAGTAGCTGCTGTAGAACATGGGCCAGTCGATAGGATTGCCGTTGAAGATAGGAAGATTGCTTCTAACTTTTGGTTTTAATCGATTTAAGGTTTGCTAAATAATAAACAAAGCCTTTGAACAACACTTCTTTAATAAATAGAAAATAATACACTTGACAGCTACTGCCTGTCAATCATCTAAAAAACAATTATTATTATTTCTATAACAACTATATGACAACTGAATAAGAAATTCAGAGTTGCCTTTCTAATAAATCAACACTCCTCCTCAACACTGAATTTCTTTTACAATAATTCATTACAAACAATTCTATTACAATATTAACAATTAATTAGCATATTTCAACTCCCATAAGGCTTCTAAAATTATTGAAGGAATTTTTACATAAAGCTTTTGTTAAAATATCAGAAATCTGTTCAGATGACTGAATATATTCTAAAGTAATTAGTTTGTCGTCTATCAGATTTCTAATAAAATGGTGTTTAATATCTATGTGCTTGACTCTTCTGCTGTTTTCTCTATTTTTAGCAATATGTATACAAGATTGATTATCTTCAAATATTAAAATAGTATTGCATTCTATATTTAAATCGTTCAATAAACCTTTAAACCAAACAGCTTCACAAGATATTAAACTAAGAGCCATGTATTCTGCCTCAGCAGTAGATAGAGACACAGTTTTTTGTTTTTGAGTGGCCCATGACACAATATTACCATAAAGTAATAAGCAATAACCAGACACTGATTTTCTGTCAGAGATGTCTCCGGCCCAATCTGCATCACAGTAACCCATGGCTATTTGTTTATACATTTTGTTTCTATAAACTAATCCATAATCAGCTGTTAATTTCAGGTATCTTAAAACTCGTTTCAAATACACGAAATGTTCATCAGATGCATTATTTTGATACCTGCTAAACAAATTTACAGCAAATGATAAATCGGGTCTTGTACAGATAACTAAATATATTAAGCACCCAATTAACTCACGATAAGGTGATTCACATGTGTAATCTTTAGCCTTATCTAATTTGAGTCCAATTTCGCATGGTGTTGCTACGCCTTTACAGTTTTCCATTTTAAATTTAGTCAATACTTTGTTTATATAGGTTTTTTTATGTACTTTCAATATTTTTCTCTTATCATCTCTGTCAATTTCAAGACCTAAAAACTTATGTATTGGCCCTAAACTGACCATCTCGAAACTGTTCTCAAATTTACATTTTAATTCATTTATTTTGTTCATGTCATCGCTGAAGATTAGTATATCGTTAACGTACAAGAACACATACAGTTTATTATTACACAAATATAAACAGTTATCATACTCTGAACATTTAAAGCCCCTACCAAGCATAAACTCATGGAATGCTTGATTCCAACAACGTGGACTTTGCTTTAGTCTGTATATGGATTTATTTAATATGCATACCTTTTCATGATGTTCTTCAGGTAAATTCATGAATATCTCCTCCTGTAGCTCGCCATGAAGGAAAGCAGTCTTGACGTCCATCTGTTCCACTTTCAGGATGTTTCTATTTGCGATGACCAGCAATATCTTTAGCGTAGTTAATCTTCCAACAGGCGCATATGTTTCTTTGTAGTCTGAAGATTGAAATCCCTTTGCCACTAGTCTTGCTTTAAAATTGCTCTCACCTTTTTTCTTAAAAACCCATCTGTTATCTATAACTTTCTTATTCTCTGGTCTCTTAACAATCGTCCATGTGTTGTGTTTTTCATGTGATTTTAATTCTTTTTGAATGGCTTCTTTCCACTGTTCTCTGTTGGGTGATTCTAAGGCTTCACGTAGATTTCTTGGTTCGTCATTTATAAAATTTTCAGACAGTAATGCAGCGTGGTAAGTCTCGTAGTCAGCCAACCAATTTGGCTGCCTTCTTATCCTTTTATTTTCTTCTTGAGTTGTTTTTGTTGTTGTCTCTTTATGCTCTTCTATGTTTTCTGTATTGCTATCTTGAAAATTTATAGTATTTTCTTTCTGTTCAATGTTTTCTGCAGTAATTTCTTCTATAGTTTTCATTTCATCTTCTTCTGGATACGTACATGTAAATTTTTCCGTGACTTTTTCTTGGGATTCATTGAAAATAACATCTCTAGCTCGTATGATTCTTTTTGCTTCTTTATCCCATAACTTGTAGCCGTTCTCGCAGTAACCAACCATGTAAAACTTCTTTGATTTTTCTGTAAATTTTCCTTGTCTACGTTCTTTGGGAATAAGTGCATAAGCTTCTGCTCCAAATACTTTCAATTTATTGTAGTTTGGAATTTCTCCGTACCATAGTTCAGCTGGTACGATATTTTCATTTGTTGGTAATCTGTTAATTAGGTAAGTTGAAGTATACACTGCTTCTCCCCATAGACTTTTATCAAAGTTTGATTCTGTAAGAATTATTCTTGCCTTTTCTACTAATGTCCTGTTGAATCTTTCCGATTTACCATTCTGTTGAGGTGTGTAAATGATAGTGAATTCTATTTTTATACCTTTGTCGTTGCAGTACTTTACAAAATTTTTATTGTTATATTCTTTTCCATTATCACATCTAAAAGTGATTATTTTCTTACTAAATCTTGATTCTACCATCTCAACATATAATTTAAAAAATTGCAGTACTTCTGTCTTCGCTTCTAATAAAAATACTGCAGCAAAATGTGTAAAATCATCTAGAAAACTTAATATATATTTTTTATTATCATATGTGGCAATGTTTATAGGTCCACACAAGTCCGAATGAATTACTTCCAGTACTTTCGTTGTTTTTCGTTCATTCTTCTTAAAGGGAAGTCTTGTCTGCCTACCTTGCAAACAAGATTCGCAAATATTTTCTTTATTACCTGGTTTACAATAAATTAAATTCCTTTTCTTTAAATGATTTAACTTTTCTGATGAAGCGTGACCTAATCTTCTGTGCCATAGTTGTTCACTATCTGTTACACTATATGCTTTATTTGCAGATTTTTCTTTTAATTTAAATGAGAGTTTGTATAAATTGTTCTTCTTATTTCCTTCTTTAATTACAACTCCCTTGTGACATATTGATATTTTATTATTTTGGAACTTTATAATAAAACCTGCTTCTTCAACTTTTGTTATTGATAGAAGGTTACATCTTAAAGTTGGTACAAATAAAACATTTTTAAATTTTACTTTTTCTGTTTCGATAGTTCCTCTTTTTGTAGCGACAATTCTTTCACCTTCCTTTGCTATATTTATATTTATTGGCGTCTGTAATACCTCTACATCCGTAAGATACTTTTCGTTATTAACTAAATGGTCTGTAGCACCAGAGTCGGCTACAAATTCAACATGATTGTAATGTGAAGGTATATTTGATCGACAGTTATTTGAATTTCTTGTCATAAAACAATAATCCGTCTCGTTTATTTCTTCTTGCGCTGTATTTCCATATTTCTTTGTGTTTCTCTTAAACTTACAATCAGATTTCTTGTGACCTATTTTCCCACAATTATAACATTTAAACGGAAAATTATTTTTAGTCTTTTCCTTTCCAGTATACTTCTTTCTTTGACCAATAAATACTTCAGGCTTTTCTACTTCATTAAACCCTTTTCTTTTTATTTCTTCATCTAACAATCTATTTTTAATAAATTCTATTGTTACATCCTTGGAATTTAAGGTTTCTATAGCCGTGACAATGTTATCATAGGACGGTGGCATCGCTAAGAGTAAATAGCATTCAATTTCACTTGCAGAAGGCTTCGTGTTGGTTTCCTTTAATTCACGTACTAACTTATCGAATTCCATGAAGAAATCCTCTAACTTGTTCTCTTCTTGAAATTTTAATGTCAATAATCTTTTTCGTACAAGTAATTGTGATGCTATTCCATGCCGTTGGTAATTACTTTCTAGTTTGGATATAATTTCTTTCGCCGTGGCGCAGTCCTTAATAAGTTCCAAATGGCTATCAGCTATACACTGAACTATGATGCTTTTACATTTTGCTTCATTTTTTCTATTTTCTATATTTTCTGTTCCTAACTCAAATTCAGCAATACATGTCAGGAGATCGTGTTCTTCTAGTATTATTTTCACACGAAATAGCCAATTTGTGAAATTTGTACCTGAATATGGTGCAACGCCATATTTATTCTTTCGATCGTCCTCCATCATATATTGATGCTGATTTTTCTGTATTTCTGGTGTTGTTTTCTAATGGCCTGGGCCCATAACCTTTTGGTTTTAATCGATTTAAGGTTTGCTAAATAATAAACAAAGCCTTTGAACAACACTTCTTTAATAAATAGAAAATAATACACTTGACAGCTACTGCCTGTCAATCATCTCAAAAACAATTATTATTATTTCTATAACAACTATATGA
This sequence comes from Ophonus ardosiacus, assembly GCA_943142095.1. NCBI lineage: Eukaryota > Metazoa > Arthropoda > Insecta > Coleoptera > Carabidae > Ophonus > Ophonus ardosiacus. The sequence goes on from OW964836.1 coordinate 15,623,798, forward strand.
CAACTGAATAAGAAATTCAGAGTTGCCTTTCTAATAAATCAACACTAACTGATAAAACTTGCCTGGCAGCAATTTGTTGTGACGTTAATACTGAATATTTGTCGTCAATTATGACATCCGGTTGACACATGTCTTCTTTTAAGATTCCCTTCGAATTTTCGTAATTAAATTGATTTAATTTTAATTCTCGTCGTCTTATATCTTCTTGTTGACGTAGAACCCATTCTGAAGTTCTATCGTTTCGCAGATTAGATTCGACATCATAATTCTGCGAGTTGTATTCTTCTCCCTGAAGAATTTTACTTAGTTTTTCGATTCTTCTATCCAATTCCTCCATTTCTTCATTTCTCTTCTTTTCAATTGCGACACGCTCTTCATTCATATTTTCTAATTCGTATTGGAGCAACTTGCGTCTTGAATTGGTGACTGAAGGTGACGAACTTTTTCTAGATAGCTTCTCCTTTGATTGACATCTTTGGCATGACCAATCTATGTAAGCAACTCTTTCGTCGACACCAACACATTAGAAGTGGAACCATTTATCGCAGTTATCACACTGAAGCATATTTTCCTTTGCACAAGATACAACTTTGTGTAATTTTGTGCTTTGCCTTGACATCTTGATTAGCTCTCCCTGTTTTGGATGTTTCTTCTTCACGTGAAACATTCTCATTTTGTGGGTTTGCTGGTATAGACATTCTTGGCTGCAGAGTTGAATTTGCGGCTTCAGGAGCTAAGTGACCTTGCTGGTTTCCGATTGTCTTCGTTGTGTCCACCGTAATTTTAGAAGAATTGGAGTTCCGAAAGAAATTTGAAGAATGGAGTTCAAAAAGAAATTTGAAGAATGTTGAGAATACGTAAATAATCACAGTCGTAAATTTGGATAGCTAATTTATTATTTTATGTAATTCCACAAAGAACATAAACTTCTTTATCAAATATTCGGTAAGCAGATATTCTTTTAGCACATTAGTAGATTGTTAGATCTTCTTTTATAAAATTAGAAAATTAGTGGATTAGCTTCAACTTTCCTAAAATGGGAATATATTATTTAATATTTAAATCCTTTTATAATTAATAAAAAACTTACTTTGTATTTGACTGTAAATTATTTATTATTTCTTTTTAAATAAAGTAATATATTTTCTTAAATTTTTCGTGTTTTTGAACTTTTTGAACAACTTGTCATTTATTTATTTTATCTTTTTTTTGTTTACCGAATACTTGATTCACAAATATTATAATTTTGATTACTAGATTATAAATTTACATATTTTGACAATTAATATTGTACAGTAAATTTTTTGAAAGAAGTCCGATCAAGGACATCCGTATGATGAACGAATTTACAAGTTGGCATATATTTATCTCTCTCATAGTTGCTAGACAACACGCGCGCGCGAAAGGGATGAATATAAAACGTTTGTCTTTCAAAAATTTATATTGTCTAGACAAAGTTACGACAAGCTATTTTATAATAATGCTCGTTGTTCTTAATACTGTTGCTGTATCATAAGTTTCACGTAAGTTCATTTATTATTTCATAAATAATTACTTGATCCATAACCGTGCGTTCTTTATTTTCTGTCAGTGTCAGAATTTGATTTATAACATATTTCGATTTGTATTTTTCGTTCGTTGTAATCAAGTTTATTTCTGGTACCAGTATAAGCAAAAAGGGAAGAACACTGAAAAAGCAATCTCAGGAAATGCTGATTAATTTGCATGATTATTTTCAACGTGAAGAAGCGAATGGAGGACCTCTTCAAAATATTCATTCAGTTAATCAGGTGTGTAATTTAAGACATTTCTATAATAATGGTACAGTTACAATTATAGCCCTTTACATTTATTTATATTATTATATTTATGTAATAACAAAATAACAGTATGTTATGTACTCCCATAAAAACTAAGTAAACGACGCTGCTGAATTTGTCAAAATCTTATTTCATACGATTCGAAGATGACCTTGATCGGACTTCTTTAAAAAATTTTACTGTATAAATATTTTTCTAGCCGTAACAATAATCATGTTTTTGTATTTTCTTTATTCATACAAAAATGCATTCTAATTTAAGACTACATTTCTTAACCATTAATTAAAGTATTTATTTTTTTGATCTGTTAAATTTGTTTTAGTTCTCATGGCACTCTATAAACAGGTTAGAAATGTCAATTTTATTTTACGTTTATATCGTGAACAGAACGTTTAATATCAATAAATAATGGTTCGTCGGATGCAGTTTTTAATTCTGAACATCTTTTGTGTTTACACTTTCACTATAAAATTAATAGGTCAAAATTTAGAGCGAAATAAAAAAAAAACGTATATCCTATAGGTCAAAAAAAGTAGACACCGGTATACTGTTTATACATTATTATATTACAAATTATTTAACGTCCCCCGTCTTTCCTTAATACATAATTAAAAAATCTGATGTGGCCAACACATAACCTCCCGCTATTTAATTTTTATTAATTTAAATACATACCTACGTTTTTACTAATGCTGCAAACTATATTATGTTCCATTGCATATAACTATTGCTTTATTTACTATTTTCTTTTTAAAATGTCACTATTATTAATTTGAAGTGATTATTTTTTTGACAGTAATATTTACCTGTACCTACTTAGATTCATTTGAAATATGAACTGTGTAGCAAAGAAATTGTGTTCGTCTTAGGCTTCGGGATTTATATAAAAAAAATGATTTTTAAATTTGTCTGTAAAATACATAGAAAAAGTATTAATGTATTCCTGTAGAAAATTCAATAATCATTAATTTGCATAATTACATAATGCGAAAAAATGGCATTTAATGGTATTTTTTGAAGAAAAACCATTATGAGCTTCCGATAAAATGTCATTTTCGGTTTTCTGATTTACACGACAACAAAATCCATACACATACACACACACACACACACACACACACACACACAAACACACAATTCAGAATGCACGTAAAAAAAAACTATATAGCTGCGTATATACTTATTTATTTTGTACATGATAAATAAATTTGAACTTAAATACTGGATAGGTTCATTCGAGAGGTTCAACCATGGTTACAGCACAGAATACATTTATACAGAAACGACAGTCCTTGCCGGCACTATTGTTGTTGCGATTTTACGTTTACGACCTTGAACTTTAAATTTGTTGGCAAATTTACGCGCGAAATTTAAATTGTTTTAAGTGGTAAAAGAAAAATTAGAACATAAAAGTACTAAAATTTTAATTTTATTAACGAATTAAAAAGAAATCAGATAAAATAATCACATAATTATATTTTTATTAAACAAATACCTGAATTTTACAAATTCATTACAATGCGGAATTTTCTATATCTTTGATGTGGGAAACACAAACGTCAGACTCGATGAATATGTCCCATATATCCTTCTCCATCAAATCATCTCTTCCACAGGCCTTGAGCCACATTTTACACATATATTTAATAAATGAATATACATTTTACATGATATGGTAGTCGTTTTACAAAACTTACATTTCTGGATCTTTCGGAAACGAAAAAAACTTACATATCCATTTTTAAATCTATTTATACAGTCTTTATATGAACAACCAAGTCCTCCCGATTCTATGTACTTTCTTCATTTCATTAGAAATTTAACACCACTTCTAAAATTCACAAACAGTTCACAAAATGACATATGTCAAAAGTGAGAAGACGTGTTTGGTTTGCTTGTATTAGCCATAACCCTAAAATACTTGAGCGTGACAAGCTGAGATAATAGCTCGTCCGGAATATGTGAAATATAATGATTTTCTTTATGATAACGATTTTTCCTATCGTTTGTTGAAAAAATAACATATTTGTTCTTATTAGAAATCAATTTGTGTTTCTCAATATACTCTTATTATTGACCCCTAACAGAAATTTTTTTCGTATAGATAATGAAAAGAACAAAGAATCGTAAGATACGAAGATAAGCCGAACAATCCGATTTTATCCGATAAGCCCTTTAAATTTGTTGGCATATTCTTTCCCTAATTTTCGTTTCTCTCTCTGACTGTTGCTTCTGTATAAATGTTTATTCTGTGGTTACAGACTTGACTTCATAATCTGTAGTTTTTATTTCCCTCGTAAGAGGAATATGAATATGAATGAGAATATGATATTTATTTAGAAACAAATGAAAAAAATCAATTACAGATCATGATTTGCTTATTTTTATTATTATTTTCATTAATTTTACTCATATTCCAAATTTATATACTTTTAAGCACAACTGCATTAAAATTGTTTGTTTACATCTTAGTTACCAGGGCGGAAAATTGAACATTACGCCCGCCGGGCTTTTTGCCAGGTTTACTGTCCGCCGGGCTGTATTAAAAGCCAAAACGTCCGGTAATGATACTAACCTTTATTTAATTATATGAATTTTAGAAGTATTTCCGTCACCTTTAGGTAAGAAAGGTATTGTCTTTGGTAAAAAATTAGAGACTGAATTTTTAATGAATAAGCACGATTTAGGGTGTGTGTGACAAATTTTTCTCCGACGATAACTCCAAAACTACAATTCTAAAAATTATGATTCTTTCGTGTTCCTCTTCTTTACAACCATATGAAGAGCTGATTAGATTTTGGTTATAACTGGTCAATCGGATGTACCCCTATTTGAAGTTCTTAACAGTTTTTCTTGGAAAATGCAGTTAAATATCATTTTTCGACATTTTATGTGATTATCAATACCAAAGAATATCTTATTCTCTATACGGTTTGATTATACATTTTCCTTCATATTCAATAGATATAGAGAATTATGAACTGATTAACAGAGATTAAAAGTCGAATAATTACAGGTCTTAATGTTCCATATATTTATTTCAACATGTACAAAATATTTGAACGTTTCAGGCAAAAAATTCGCCCATCTTCAGCTATATAAAAACATATTGTTACAATAATAATATAAAATAAATATACAATGCTTTCAACTCAACAATAGGTAAAAAAATATAAAATTTCTTATTAAGACCTGAAATCATTCGACATTGAATCCCATGAAGCAGTGGCCTGCGGTACGTTTCTGTGTTGGGTGTGCAGATTTTTTTAAAAAAAGTATTGTGTAGGTGGTATCTTAAGTTAACAATTCAGAATTATCTTATTTTTTTAATACTATGTCCCTTCTAGAAAATGGTTTCTTCAGTAAATCCGCAATTATTAGTAATTCCCTTGCAATTTCCATTCTATAAATTTTCATAAATACAAATATAGGTTAAATAAATGATATATAAATTATGCACCAAATACCTAAAATTAATAATTAATTGTTTGTCTGAACTTGTTTATGCTTGTAAATACTACTAAAAGTAATTTTACGGCGATACGTGCACAAAATATGCTGCACGCTGGAGAGTGCGATGGGGCGATACGTATTTCCTCGTATTTCTATTATTTTATCCTTGTCTGCGCAAATACACTGTTCCTATACCCTCCCTGTGTAAAAACATGCGCACCGAGTGCAGTGCGGAGACCTGCACTGCCCGGCAATTCACACATTCGCTGATAGGCAACCAAATACGATACTGTTCGTTATTGCCCCATAATTGTATTAATATTTTTATATTTTGTATATCATATATTAAGATCAAATCAATTAATTAATTTACATTTTAATGCAATAAATTTTGAAAGTATTCGCGGGGTGTGCAGTGCACACCTTGCACGTATGGACTGCACGCCAGTGCCATGAAGGTTCCCAAAGGATACTCCAATTAAGAGAGATTAATTTTCAAAAATCAGTCAGCTTTGCTAAAATTATGGAAACAGCAGATATATTCAAAAAATTCTAATTAACAGATGTCAGTGTCAAGTGCAAAACCAAAGTGGAAAATATAGAATCAGAAAGTGATATAAGTGACAGTGTCCCTCGCAAAGGAAGAAGGCCAAAGAGAAGGTGGAAGAATTGTATAGCAGAAGATTTGAGAGAGGACGAACTGTTTAAATAATAATTGACTAAAAAGAATTTTTAGAATTTAATTAATAGATATATAATCAAAATAAACAAATGATGATCTATAATTGTTTTTTCATTTGTTTCTGACTACATCATTGAAAAGCTTACAAAATACGGAAAAAGATGAGACTATTTTCAACATATGTTCCCATTTAAAAAATATGATGTTTGTGTTATATCTCGAGAATTATTGAGTTTTTAAAAAAATCTAAATACATCACGACGTTATTCTACGTAAAACAAGTATAAAAATTATCCAAACATTTATTCTTTATTTTTTATAATAAACGAAATATGAGGAATTTTCATAATAATGGCTCGGTTTTAACTAAAACGCTGTTTTAAGAAATGTCAAATTCAAATTTCAATATTTAGTTTCATCCTTATGTTTAAAGAATGATTTTTTAAAAAATATTTGTTTGAATACAAACTATGTTCTGCTTAAAAATCATATTTTGATAAATTTGATATTATTTATTTTTGTTATTAAATAATGAAATTTGACATTTCTTAAAACAGTGTTTTTGTTAAAACCGAGCTCGCACTGCCAGCCAATTAGCGAAAATCAATTTTTAGCCTCTAGTTTAAAAACAAAAGACAATCGAAAATTCCTGTGCTGCCTAAAGTTGTATAAAAAAGTTGGCCCATAAAGACCTACATCAATTTTCTGTAGCGTCCATAACAAGAAAGTTTTACCTATAAGGAACTCGAATTTGTTACGGAAACGGGCTTCAGGATTCAGGAACGTAGCCAGGGGTGGGCCAAGCCCTAAATAAAGTTATTAATAAGATTTTATGGTTGGTGTTCACAGTTTTCGAATATAAAATGTAAATTAACATCAACTGTCATTTATATTTATGATTAACAAGGCAATAATTTCATACCTTTTAATGCATTGTCTCAAGACAACATTTTACCTTCCGTCACATTTAGGTAAGGAAGGTATCGTCTTTGGTCAAAAAATTCGATGGTGAATTTTTAATGAATAAACACGTTTTTACAAGTTTTACGATGATGTCATCACTGGACTTTATGTACAAAATGATGTTATTATAATAAATAAATACACCTGTTTATTAAAATATAGATTTGGATCTCGAAACATGACAAAATATAATACAAATATTATTATGATCATAGATTCAGAAATGATACTGAAACAATTCATTTTTACCCCTCTCTAATGCCCGGTTTCCCCATTGGAATCATGCTAAAATTCGTATATCCAGATTTTAGTGGATAAGCACGTTTTAAGGTCCCTATAATTTGATTATAACATTTTTACACTGATGTCCATGTGTGTGTGTCCGTGTGTGTCTGTGTGTGTGCGTGTGTGTGTGTTGTGTGTGTGTGCGTGCGCGTGTGCGTGTGTGTGTATGTATGTGTGTGCGTGTGAGTGTCTGGAAGTTGGACCCACGGTTTCTCAAATACTATAAGACTTAAAAAATATTTAACTGCAGTTTCCTCAATCTGACATTCCTGGGAAGAGCTGATTAGATTTTGGTAACAATGAAGTCATGCACGACTTTTTCTATAACTTTAATCGATAAAGTAGTGAAAAATAATAAACCCGTTGTTTTATTTTTCCTCAAATCGATTTTTAATCATAAAAAATTGTAATTGAAAATAACATTTTTTAAAATGGGGCTGCTAGACCCCGCTTCGTCCCTTGTCAAATGACGTCACAGAGTGAGAAGAACGACCATTTTGATTTTCACACTGTTTTAAACGTCAGTGACATTTAAAGAATTTATGAAAGTAAACATGTCGATGAAACGTTGTTTCGTGCCGAAATAAAGAATAAAATAATATTCTGCAATATATTCAATGTGTCACATGCGTTTATAACCTTCTAGCGTTCTCAAACAAATCAAAAGTGAAAGAAACATCTGATGTAACCGTAACGTGTAGATAAGTTCACGCCAAATGAAAATTATATTTATAAAAGTAAACAGAACGATGTTATATTAATATATTATAGCATATTTAGATATGAAATCCTTAATTTATAGTTTATATATATATATATATATATTTCTTTTAGAAATTTTATGTCTATATAAAATGTCTGTTTGAAATGAGTCTGAACCACGAAGTATTATATAGAACTTAGTTCGGAACGTTGTGACGACACAACATGGGTGGTTTTTGCAACTTTTTAAAAATATCATACTTTAAGACGATTTTATACAACAAAAAATGTAAATAAAAATTATTTAATCATACTGAACGATAAATTAGACTATCCTTCTTCGATTTAAACAGAAAAAAGGTGAAATTATTATTTTTTGCATGACCTCATTGGACAACTGGAAGTAATAGTTTCTTTAAAAAAATATTCTAAATAAATTTTTTTGGAAATTTTTCTTATTATAAATATTGAAGAACATAAAATTCTCAATCTAATACACTTACAATTTTTATTATATCTTGTATAGATTTAAAGATGAAGGCACTGTAATATATAGAATAATTTAATGTTATACATCGCAGAGGCTAAGGCACTAAGGCAACCTGTTGACAAATTCAAATGTTTCTAACATAGTTTGTAAATGACAGATGTCAGTGTCAAAAATCAACAGTTTTAGAGACATTCTGAAAGTTTTTTCTGGGAAGTACATTTAATATTTCTTGTTGTTTTATTAATTAAATGTTTAAAATTGCAGGTAAAATGCATAAATCCATCAGAAATACCTCCTATCTTGTTAATGAATTAGAAGAATCTCTGACATTTAGGAACTTCCTCATACAATGAAAAGTAGATATAATTAGAATTGTATTTGTGCAGAAGACATGTTAAATACAATAAAAAACAATATTTGGGAAACTTTTTGTAGTTTTTTTTTTTATAAAACGACGGTTCGATAGCGAAGTGCAATACAATACTTATATAACATAAAATGGAAATGGCGAGAGGTATTGTGCTGGCTACAACAGATTTTTTTACTATGCTGATATAGCTATTTGTGTAGATATTAAGAGCGTAAAATGGGATAGTGTCGATTGAGAGGTTGTTCTTACTAAAATAATTAGCACAGTTTAAGTTTTAATATTGGCGTTTGAATCGGTGAAATGGTATTTCTACACTCCAAGAAATTCTGTTTAAAATAAACAATAAAATTGGTTTATATAGGTCCACACTAAGTTGTGTAAATTTAACCATTTACAAATTTGGTATGAAAGTACACGTTGAAGTGGTTCAGAATTGAATATGAATATTTCGTAACATAACATCAACTAATGTATTTTTTTCACTACTAGCCTAGGAACCCACTATTATTTACCTTTATTTGACATGAGAAATTGTTTTTCACTACCGCTTGCTTGTAACTATGGTAACCTAGGTCAATAATAATTTATTATTAACCTAGGTCTATAATGCAAACTGTCTCTTTTCAATCAAACTCATGCCGCCAAATCCCAATATTATTTAACTCATTAAACTCAAGAAAGGTGTTAAGTATATAATTTAAATTTGCCACTTAAACTAAACTGTTTTGGTGAAAATGTGAAACGTGTAGATGTAGAAATTGAATAAATCACAATTTTTTGTATTTGTAGGTAAATAAATTTCAATAGATTTATTTAAAAATAATAATAAACTAATAAGGCTGCTGAGTGTAACAGCACACAGTGTTTTTATTAAATAATAAAATTTATTTGACATGAGAAATTGTTTCTCAAACTGCTTGCTTGTAACCATGGTAACCTAGGTCAATAATAATTTATTATTAACCTTGGTCAATAATGCAAACTGTCACTTTTCAATCAAACTCAAGCCTCCAAATCCAAATATTATTTAACTCATTAAACTCAAGAAATGTGTTAAGTATATAATTTAAATGTGCCGCTTAATTTTAAATTGACCTACGCTGCCGCCTCGCCTAGCCATTGTGCTGTTTTGGTGAAGATGTAGAAATGTATAATTTTTTTTGTTTTGGTGAAGATGTAGAAATGAATATTTTTTTTTTGTATTTGTAAGTAAATACTTTTCAATAGTAATAATAATAAACTAATAAGGTTGCTGACTGTGCACAAAGTGTTTTTATTAAATAATTAAATCAAATACAAATCAAGGCCCATAAGTGAGGTTATCAAACCAGCGAAATGAGCGAAACGTCAGATAAAAACAAATGCAGCCTTCTTTGTTTTTGTGAATATTAACATATTAGTAACGTAATTTTTCATGTCAAAATGATTGTTACTGTGCCTGCATACACACTTATTTTTTTGCGTTCACTCGCACTAACTTAAAACCACAAGTTTCCAGAATGGAATTCAAGTAAACTCAATTTATTCAATACAATTGATTACACGATTAACATTTTTATTACAATTTTTTGACATATTTTTTGTATATATTTTTTAACAACTTGTTTTCCTACTTCAATCCAAAAACAATATTTTTAATATTTACTCATTACATTACAATACAACTACAGTTATTATCAATAAAAAAAATTCAAATAGGATTTATGTGCTAGTAGTGAAAAAATAGTATATAAACCACGGTTGAGAAGATCATTATTGACTAGGCGCCTTATATCCCTCGGTCTTCGCCCTCTGGTTATAATATTACCGCTGGGTCAATAATAATTATCTTCTCAACCTTGGCGTATAATATACTATTAACTATACAATGATGTTACGAGATACATACATATATGTATGTATAAATGTGTGTATTATAAATAAATAAAAACAATATGTTACCAGGTAATGGGAAATCTTCATACCTGATGCCTTCGTTTAAGAAAACACATTTAGACAAATGTTTGTATTTCACTTTAAGTGTTAGTTTGTACATTATCATTTAATACACAAAATACAGAAATATACATCCGAAACCGAACACTCAAATCTCACAACAAACTAACTACCGTGCGATTTTTAACTTGTTTCATGAGGAACACGACAGAACTGATTAAAGCGTAAAATGCATTTCCTTTAAGTTATTACAATAGTGTAAAAAATTTTATAAATTATTTAACACTACAATTATACTACATTTTATTAATTACAATTGGCATATTTCACAAAATTAAGTGTTCATTTTCACACTAATATATTTCACCATATACCAAATTGGTTTAATATGGCTAAAATTTCTTAGAGTGTACTCCCGTTCAAAATGGGTTAGTTTAAAAAAATATAGGTATTTGATTTTTTTTTTTAATTACAAACATGTCTCTAACGACGGACACTATTTTTTTAAAAAAAAAGATTATTTATTGTAAATGTTACAAAAAATATATTTAAATTTACCAAAAAAATAAAAATATAACCCACCAGTCAATTACTAAATGCAGATCTACAAAGTGATTTGAAAATGGTTTGGGCGTATATGCATTTGGCTTCTCACTCCAAATATTTCGTTTGAGCATTACTCTATATTTTTTCTTCTTTTACTTCGTACCACTACGCACTAAAACTACACAGTAGAGGATCCCAGTCATATCGAATTTTTATTTATTTACATAATTATTTCTTCCCATATAACTGTGTTATTGACGCAAATTTCTTTTCTATGTTTTATCACTTTTTTTATAAATACTAAAATATATTACACACTTTCAAAACGCGCAGATTTTTTCGGGCTTGATGACGCTACCGAACCCAGCCCTCTTTTATTGGGCGACACTGTAAGTAGGTGTTCCCATCATCAAATCAGTAATTGCCAGTCTGTTCCACAGGAGTATTTAATTATGGTGGTTAGGCGGCTACACGATTTTATTTTCACAAATACTAAAATACTAATAAACTATAACTACAATATGTTAAATTTAAGATAAGTAAAAGAAAAAAAAAAAAACAAAATGATAATTTCAAATTTAACAGCCGCACAATATTGAAAAATGGTTTAGAGCCTCTGATAACAACAGCTAAGACAGCAGCTGTTGAGAGAGCAAGCACGATATATTGCAATTGTGCTCCACTACTGGATTCGTTTGCGTCGTAAGGCGGGAAACGCTGGTTACCATATATTTGCCATTCTTTTTCTTCCATTAGAAGCCGAATTTTTAAAAATGAAAAATAAGGGAATTTCTGAATATAAATCGTGGAATCCCCCCATTAAGGCGTAGGATTTTTGAAAATGTTCCCAAAATAAACTATGAAATTTATCAAAGACTTATGAGGCAAGACAATATTTTGACATGAGCGAAACGTCAACCAATCATTCAAATTATACGAGGAACATCGCTAGAATTATTGCGATTAAGACTCATGGTTTATATTTTTTAGAATTTTATTAAATATGTTAAATTACCAAGTATGGCCCTGGTGAATTTTTATAATTTAATTTATGTAAAATTATAGTATTACATATTTATTATCAGTATTATTGCCTATAGACTGCATCGCGATCAAAAGTAACATATACTTTACAAGGCCGGCTCAAGATATATAGACACCCTGAGCCAAATTAGATTAGAGCGCCACCTCCCGTTACAAAAATTATTTTTGATTTTTTTGGAACAGAAAGTTCCTTGGAAAATATTCTATAAATCCAATAAAATTATTACATATTCTCATATATAAATACTCTAAAAATGAACATTTTCTTTACAATCAAATATTACTACCAAGTTTATTATATCTCTACCCATTTTTGAATTATTGCCCCAAAAGTCATTTAGATAAAAACTTCAAAATTTTCAAAAATCTAATTTTTATGTATCTAGATACTCCTCAATGCAACAGTGATCCCTAATAAAATTGGGGAAAGCTGAAGAAGAAAGAATTGTCAAGTGCAATCTTTTCAAATGAACTTTTAGTATGGAATTTGTAAAAAATAATATGTGTTCGTGTAATAATTTTATTGGATATATAGAATCTTTTCCAAGGAACTTATTTATAGCATTTATCCATTTTTATTTCAATACTTTTATTTCTAAAAATTCACACAGTTGTTCAAATACTCCAAAAATTTGTACACTTACGTAACATTCTCTTTACAATCAAATAATATTACTACCAAGTTTATATCTCTACCCATTTTTGAATTATTGCCCCAAAAGTCAATATACCCCATATTTAGATAAAAACTTCAAAATTTTCAAAAATCTAATTTATATGTATCTAGATACTTCTTAATGCGCTGATTCCAAATTTTGAAACCGCAGGTCGATATCTCTTTTCGTTCTCGAGATATTTAGATTCAAAGTTTTGGTCAAAACTGCCCATTTTTGGGTGATAACCCAAAAATGGGTCGAGATATGAATTTGGCGACAATACCATTCGATTCTACGGGCAAAATTACATAAGTACACCAATTTTCAGAATTTTTGAACACCGCATACAATCTCTAAAGCAAAATAACTGAAAATGGCCAAAAATCACAAAAATCTAAGGTGTACCCCTTACGATTTTTTCAGATTTTGACCATTTTCAGGGGTTTTCAAGCTTTTACTAATAAAAAATGAACCGGTCGGACAAAAATTATGAAAATTGCTATACGTATGTATTTTTGTCTGTAGAATCGAATGGTGTTGTCGCCAAATTCATATCTCGACCCATTTTTGGGTTAATACCAAAAAATGGGCAGGTTTGAGTAAAATTTTGAATCTAAATATCTCGAGAACGAAACGAGATATCGACCTGCGGTTTCAAAATTTAGAATCAGCGCATTGAGAAGTAGTAGATACATACAAATTATATTTTTGAAAATTTTGAAGTTTTCATCTAAATGTGGGGTATATTGACTTTTGGGGCAATAATTCAAAAATTGGTAGAGATATAAACTTGATAGTAAAATTATTTGATTGTAAAGAGAATGTTACGTATATTTATATATTTTGGGCGCCCCAAAAAGCCAGGCGCCCTAAGCCAGTGCCTAAGTGGCTCACGCCTTAAGCCGCCACTGATACTTTAGCCATTATCAGCAAGCTGCCGTTTCGAAATAATTGTGTCCGTGCCATAGCTTTGTGGAATGGAAGCTGCGCCAATAAATTCTCTTTTGGACTATAATTATATATTACATATACACCCTACAATGAAAATTAGTTATTTATTTATAACATGGTTTTTACATTTTATTTTCATGTCGCACTATAAATAATACTGGAAATTTTTTCTCCATTTTATATCTCATCTTCTATATTTTGTTATGAACTCTAATCAATAATATTAAAGAAGATAAAAATAATTCATTTTATATACAATCGGTAAATAATGTTAAATTTATTTTTATCAAAATCATAACTTAATGTGCTTCATTATTTATCGAGGGAAATAAAGTACTCCCTAGGGAAATAAAGTGATTCAAGTCCCTTGTTAATTGATATTGATTAACAAATAAGGAATATTAATAATTATATTTATTTTGGAAAAAATATAATGATTTTCGTAAAATTTAATTTAAAATAAATAGTTTTCTTATTCGAAATGAGCTTCATTCATACCAATTTTGCATGCCCTCCATATATAATAGTTATTTATGTATTAAGAGCGTAAGGAGGCTTTTATGGCCTGCGGTGGGACACGTCAAAGGCCATAAAAGCAAGTTACGCTCGTGGTACTCGTACGTACAAAACTTTATGCACGGACGAAACTTTTCAAATTATGAGTGTTAGAAAAATTGTATCGAAAAGAATTTGTCCTCGTACATCCAGTATCTAGTGTTGCTATGAAAGCGGAACGGCTTAGCCAGCAAATCCTTTCATACCAGAAGCATACAAAGCGTATGAACAGAAGTGACCACACCAAAAAGGACCTTTGTCAAAAGACCCATAGCCAGAGAAGACCAGAAGTCCAAGGGACTCGTCGTAAAGAAGTCTAATTGAATAATGTTGTATTGCTTCTGATACGAATAAATAAATGAAAGCGGAAAATAACAGTTTATTGTTTTTTTATTAGTTGTCATTTGAGTTTTATTTTGTGTATCTCCGTGGTTTCTATATAAATATCATAAAATTAATTTTCATTTTTTATTAAAGAATATAAAAATTTTCGATTTGTAATAAAAACTTTTCATGTTGCCTGTTTAAATTGCGGCTATAATGAGGCCCGCGGGCTATAAAATGACGTTTATGTCAAAAAAATTTGTGTATAATTGTCAAATTATGATAAACTATTATTTTCAATCGTTTGCGTTAAGTGCACTTTTTTCTCGCTTTTATTGTTTAAAAATATATATACTTTTTGAACCTATTTTAATGAAAAAAGTGCACTTTTTACCTTCAGTCACCTTTAGATAGGGAAGGTATTGTCTTTTGTCAAAAAATTCGGTGGTGAGTTTTTAAAGAATACGATTTCCCTAGTTTTATGATGATGTCTGTATATGTGTTTCCGTGTGTGATAAATTTTTCTCGGGCGATAACACCAAAACCACAATTCTAAAAATTATGATTCTTTCGTATTCCTCTTCTTCACATCTATATGAAGAGCTGATTAGATTTTGATTATAATTAGTCAGTCGGAAGTTCCATTATCTAAAGTTCTTAACAGTTTTTCTTGAAAAAATGCAGTTCAAATCATTTTTTGAAATTTTATGTGATTATCAATATGAAAGAACATCTTATTGTCTATATGGTTAGTTTATACATTTTCCGTCATATTCAATAGATATAGAGTTATAGAATTATAAAGATATTTACTTTAAAAAATCTGTCAGCTTTGCTCAAATAAAGGAAACAGCTGATATATTCAAAAAAATTCTAATTAACAAATGTCAGCGTCAAGTGCAACACCAAAGATGGAAAGTATAGGATCAGAAAGTAGTATAAAGTGTCCTCGCAAGTGACTTGCAATTGCAGCCTCGCCTCAAGATTGGATCTTTTAATGCCGGAAGTACGAGGAAGGCCAAAGAGAATCTTTTCAAAGGACCTTTCGGTATAAAATTGTTAAAAAATAGTGTGTTCGTGTCATAATTTTATAGGATATATAAAATGTATATATACTTTTGGTATAAATTTGTACAAAAAACATAGAATTAACGTAAGGTACTGCCCTAGCCACTTCGGATTTTTAAAATTTTGAATGGACATGAATATTGCCATTTTGTAAGTACCAATTTTATTTATAGTGCGACATGGCTATTAATAAATAACCTTTTCTAGAGGACAACGAGGAGGAAGTAAATAGTTTGTATCTCTACCCCAAAACATATTAAAGTCAGCTCCAATAAAATCACACAATACTTTTCGATATCGTACGACAAAAGGCCTATATTCATTACAAAGAAATTCATATCCTCGAATATCAATCTAAAATTAGAAAATCTGATATTATACTGATGTTAGTGACAAAATCCATAAACCTTAACTAAAAACGCTAAAATTAGGTACGTATTTCGGCAACTAAGTTGCCATCAACAGTTTTGGTCCTCTCGTATGGTTGACATACTGATTAATCTAAATCTGTTCTGTTTTTCATATTTGTTTTTGGACCTCTGGCATGCTTGACATGTTGACTTATCTAAAACTGATTTGATTAGAATTATATTTTAGGGTTTTGCCGGAGCACAATATTGCCTTGAAGCTGACGCGCACTAATTAAACAAAACATGTTCGTTGCTATAATTTGTGCAAAACGACAAATTTACTGTCAAAGAATAGCTTGTTACCTTATATTTTATGAAATATAACATTAACATTTACTCTTAAGTATCAAATTAAATTGAAATATGTAATTCATTTTTATTGTTCTAAAGTGTTGCCATAGAAACCAGTGGATATCACTAATGTGCCATTCGGAGTTGTATTTATGTGAAGAAGACCTAAATACTAAGAATTTGTCTGATGGCGCATTTCGGCATTAAGTATTTAGCATTCAGGCCTTCTTCACATAAATACAACTCCGAATGGCACATTAGTGATATCCATTAGTTTGTAGGGCAACACTTTAGAACAACAAAAATTAATTACATATTTCAATTTAATTTGATACTTAAGAGTAAATGTTAATGTTATATTTCATAAAATATAAGGTAACAAGCTATTCTTTGACAGTAAATTTGGCGTTTTGCACAAATTATAGCAACGAACATGATTTGTTTAATTAGTGCGCGGCAACTTCAAGACATAGTGTGCTTCTGCAAAACCCTAAAATCTAATTCCTAAAATCATAAATAATCACTAGATTTAGGGCATATAAATTTAGGATTTAGATATTAGGGTGATAAAAGTGCAACATCGGACATAGCCTTAGACCACTAGACGTAAGTTTACTGATAATGGCAACTTGGTTGCCGAAATACTTATCTATTTTTAGCGTTTTTAAGGTTTAGCGATTTTTTAACTATTAACTATTTATTCTTAGACTCCAATTAAGTTTTATTATTTTATTATACTCATATTAAAAAAAAAAATGCTCATAAAAATGTCCAAACACTTACAATATCCTTGGTGCTATACACTATATTATTATATATGTATAACGTTATATTTGCCGCTCTTGTAGTTCTGTTGAAATGAAACAGACTATATTCTAAATTCACATCACCGGATTTGTTAACAGATGTTTCTACACGTTCTATATACATTTTAATTTGACCCTAAAATGAAGTTGTTAATACAAGGGAAAATTAACAAGCGGGCTATTGGTGTTTAACATGGGAAATCAGTTTTTCCTTGCGCAAAACTTCCCATTTTACACTAAAATGTTTCAAATAAATTTTTTGAAGAATTAAATTCTACACCTTAATCACTAATTAGATATTATTTCACTTATTTAACAAGCTGTAAAATCCAATTTGAAATTTAATAAATATTGCTCATTTGTAGTGATAGCCATGGAATTTAAACAAAATTACAAAGAAATGCATTTCGTTTGAACTATCAGAAATTCGATTTTCAAATAAAAATTACAAATATGAGCTATTCAGCCAATCAAGCGGTTTACGTAATCGTTTCGGGATTTTTGAAATTTTCTATATATTTTAAAATATAATTTATTAACGGTATTTTATTGGTCTTTTTTATTATTATTATGTATTTGAAACCTTTAATAGAAATAATTATGTTTGGAAATATATTATTAAGTAAAATTTTGTTAATTTTTGCAAAATGACGTTTGATTATATTTTTTTATTATTGGTAATTCTGAAAATGTATATTACTAAATATTATATGTCTACATTATACTTTTCAACCTGTATTGTGATTTCATTTTGTTTTTTGTGTCGTTGTTCATTGACAAAATTCAAGAGCTTGTGGTTAATTTATTGACTTATTTTGAAAATAAAAAAATCTGTTGTGACCAGCACAATACCTGTCGTCAATTTCATATTAGGCTATAAATATTGTATTTAACATTTCTGGTACATACAAAATATTTTAATTACATCTATTCTTTATTTCTCAATTCATTCTGTGAACAAGTTTCCTCCTACTCTTCCAAATGTTCGAGAATCTTCCAATTCATTGGCGAGATTGGCGGGATTTCTGAAAGGTATATGATGAAATATATGCAAGTGTGTGTTTAGTTGACCTGTTACTGTACATACTTTGGCTTACAAATGAAACCCGTTTTTGTTTATACCAACTTTAGATGTTGACGGAGTCTTTTTTTCCTTGTTATAAAAATATCATATTACAATTACTATTACATCTCGACTTGTCCAAGTACGAATTTTAGATTTTTCGTATTCAAGAACTGTGTCAATTTAACCTACGGCAGCTATATCTATAATTTTAAATATTTAATTAATGATAAAATAAGAAATTTTAAATGTGCTTCCCAGAAAAAGCCTTCAATAAAGTCTCTGGATTTTTGACACTGGCATTTATGTCATTTACAAACATTTTAATTTTTCAACTGAGCTATTTGATGGATACAATGGATATATATATATATATATATATATATATATATATATATATTTATAACTCTCTGTCTCTAAATCTATAGAAGATATAATAAAAATGTTCAATATACTAGATAGAGAATTTTATATTCTTTAATATTTGTAATAACAAATTCCCAAAAAAAAATATTTAGAAGATTTTCTTTAAGAAACTTCTACTTCCAGTTGTCTAGTTGTTACCAAAACCTTTTCAGCTCTTCCCATGAATGTCAGATTGAGGAATTCATAGTTAAACTGGTCTTATATCTTATAGTTTTTGAGTAATCGTCTTTCCTACATCAACACATGCACACATACATACACACATCCACACGCACGCACGCGCACGCACATACACACACACACACACACACACACACACACACACACACACAGGCATTATGGTAAAAATGTTAAAATCGTTATATAGGGACCTTAAATCGTGCTTATTCACTAAAATCTGGATATGTGATTTTTAGCTTGAATCCAGTACCTCTCTTAGCGAGAGGTAAAAGTAGAATGGAGGGCTCTTACTTACACTGAATTGTATTATTGAAGTAATATTTTGTTCTATTTGTATAGAAACAGTGAGAAATTGTGCGGTATTATGCAATATTCAGTATTTTTTTTAAGGATTTCACATAAGTAAATTTTTATTTGTCAAAGAAAGACGTGATTTAGTAGTCTCCGAGTGTTAACATTGTTTTATGTAGTTATTTCTACTATTATTTATTGTGTTGTGCACCAATTTGTGAGTTTCTTCACCGCGTGTTCGGTGAAATATCTTTTTTTGTGGTATCCAGGGTTTTGTGGTGCGTTTTTACTTATTTTGTGCTACAATTGTAAGTAATCTTAAAGATCACTGCTTTGCAAATTTTTACTTGCAACGTCTCCGCCTATGTGCGGTCTTTGACTTGTTTGTATCTAAACAATCAGTGCTTCTAAAACTTTTTTATCAATTTTTTTAATATTTATTTCTTTAATGATAACTTAATATTTAATTTAAAATGTCATCAGAGTGTGGTAAATGCAAAAAGCGTAAATTAGACAATTTCGTCGGCTGCGAAGGAGCGTGCGGAAAATTTTATCACACGTCTTGTGTCGGCTTTAGCGAAGATGCTTTTAAATTACTTCATAATAATACAAATTTGTTTTATATGTGTGATCCATGCAAATTAATATGTTCAATGATGGATAAAACTAAAACCTTCAATAAAATTGAAACATTAATAACTGATGTTAATAATAATATTTCAACATTACCTGCTAATCTTACCTCCAAGTTCGAGAATTTTTTCGATAATATAAAATCAGAGATCAGTAAACTAATCGTAAACAATCTTAGTGTTTTTAAAGACGAACTTATTAAATCTATTGATTCTAAAATTAACGAGGCTGTTAAAAATGTGCCTCCAATATCCAATCCCGGTCCGTCATTCGCCAGTGTAGTGAAAAAAACTGACCCTCCTGTGCTCGTCAAACCAAAGAACTCATCTCAGCCGTCTTCACAAACCACAGTCGAAATTCTGCGCTCAATTGATCCTGTTTCTTCCAACATCGACCTTTCCAGTGTTAAAAAAGCTAGCAACGGAGCAGTAATAATTACATGCAATAATACAGATGATCCTAATAAATTAAAAAACCTTATTAACGTCAACTTAGGTTCCAATTACGAAATTAAAGAACTCCCTGTACTTAATCATAGAATTAGAATTGTTGGAATGACTGATATGTTGTCTAATGATCAGTTTAAAAATTATTTATTAAATCAAAATAAATCTTATTTCAACGAAGACTCTAAATGTGAAATCCTAAAATATTCTCCTCTTAAAAAGAAGAAGGATATTTACCAAGCACTAATACAGACTGATCAAATTACTTACCACAAACTGATCGAGGCTAATAAAATATTCATTGGATACGACTATTGCCCTGTTTATGATGCTATAGACCTTCGTCGTTGCTATAAGTGTTGCGGATTCCATCACTTCTCTAATCACTGTACTAAACAGGTGACCTGTTCAAAATGCTCCGGTAACCATGATGGCAAAAATTGTCAATCATCTGGCATAACCTGTATTAACTGCGTTAGGTACAATGATACTTTTAAAACAAAAATTAGTACATGTCACAGTACTTGGGATCCGAACTGTCATGCTTACATCGAAACTCTGAAAAAATTTAAAGCAAATATCCTTGGTCAATAGCAATTAAAGTGCAATAGAAGTACCTCCACATTAAATCATTTAACTTTTTATTATCAGAATATTCAAAGTCTTGCTAATAAAATCGATAAATTTTACTCCATCAGTCCTTACTTAGATTTTGATGTTATTGCTTTCTCAGAAACTTGGTTAAATGGTACTATATCTAATTCCGAATTATGTACTAACTCCTATACAGTCTATAGAACTGACCGTGATTTTGCTGCCTGTAATGTTTCCCGCGGTGGTGGTGTCCTTCTCCTTGTTAAAGAGAATATTACTTCTTTCTTTATTGATCTCAGTAATTACTCAGACATTCTACCAGTTCATGTGGATATAGTTTGCTCTAAAATTGTACTAAATAATAAAACTTTATATGCATTTGTTTTGTATATTCCACCAACTATGTCTACGGACAATATGAATTCTGTATATGACTTCTTTGATAGCCTCCCATTTTTGCAAAACACCAAGTTTGTCATTATGGGTGATTTCAACATTTCTGAATTAATAACAGATCCTGAATGTTCTAAAGTGAATAACTTTAACTCGTTCCTCGATTTTCTTAATGCTAAACAATGGAACTCTATTGTCAATAAAAATAATCGTATACTAGATGTAATTATCTCTAACCTAGATGTTTCAGTTACTCACTCTAATGAACACATTTTAGATATAGAATATGACCATCATCCTGTTCTCAACTTTGAAATAAATACGATAAGTAAATGTAATACTAAGTATTTAAATAAAATTGCTGGTTTCTCTTATAACTTTGTGAAAGGTGACTATAACAAATTATATAGTCTAATAGATAAATTTAATTGGGAATGTCTTCAAAAATTTGACGATGTAAACTCAGCTTGTGATTTTTTTTATGAAACACTTTACGTTTTTTTAGACGAGTGTGTTCCCCCTAAGAAATCTTTCAAACCCCGTTATCCGCCTTGGTTTACACCTACAATCAAAGCTGATATTAAGAGAAAAGATCAACTTCATAAGCTGAGTAAAAAATTTAGGGCTAATGAAAATTACTCAATTGAATACAAAACAATAAGATCTAAATTAAAAAAAGATATCAAAGAAGCATACCAAAAATACGTTTTTGATTGTGAACAAAATATTATTACCGATCCAAAAAAATTCTGGAATTTTGTGAATTCTAAAAGGAAAACATCATCATTTCCAAATGTATTCAACTTTAATAATTCTGATCTTTCCAAACCTGATGATATTGCTAATGGTTTTGCTTCTTTCTTTAATTCTGTTTACTCTACTTCCTCTAATAGTCCCATCTGCAACACTAACTCACCATTCTCAAACCAAGTTGCCTTGAATCACGTTACTAGAGAAGATATCCAACAGTCCATACGCAAGTTAAAATCTAATTCCTCCTGTGGTCCTGATAATATTCCGGGTTTCTTAATCAAAGATTGCTACTACCCTTTGTCGAATGCTCTATTTTATATTATTAATTTGTCAATTAAAACTGAATGCTTCCCTGAAATTTGGAAAGTTACAAGAGTTACCCCTATCCATAAAAATGGTGATACTAGTGATATAAAAAACTACCGTCCAATAGCTATACTATCTAACTTCAGTAAAATTTTCGAAAGAATTATTTACTCCACAATATATACAAAAATAAAAAATCAAATATCTAGCCTGCAACATGGCTTCATGGAAAAAAGATCAACAACTAGTAATTTAATGTATTTTACCCATGTTGTATCCTCAGCTTTGGATAAAAAAGGGCAAGTGGACTGCATTTACACCGACTTCACAAAAGCATTCGATCGAATTGATCACAACATTTTATTAAACAAGCTTCAATCTTTTAGCATATCAAATCCCTTAATAGCCCTTCTTTCCTCCTACCTTACCAACCGACAACTCTTTGTTCAGTTTCTTGGACATAAATCATCTTCCTTCATTGCTTCATCAGGTGTTCCGCAGGGTTCTAATTTGGGTCCCCTTTTATTTATTTTATTCATTAACGACATTACTGATATTTTAAAATCTAACAAACTTTTATTTGCCGATGACTTAAAAATATTTCAACCCATTTCATCACATGCCGATTGTCTCCAACTTCAACAAGATCTTAATAACCTCGATAAATGGTGTGAATTAAATAAACTCAATCTTAATCTTAGTAAGTGTTCTGTAATGTCGTACTCGCGAAGCAATACAATTTTGGGTCATAATTATATTTTAAATCAAACTTGTCTTTCTCGGTGCTATACAATCAAAGATCTCGGTGTGACATTTGATCCAAAACTTTCATTTACTAGTCATATTACTCTTACATATAAGTCAGCAAACCAAATGCTAGGTTTTTTAATTCGTAATGCACGTTCCTTCCGTAACATTTCTTCAATTTTAACCCTTTATTTCTCGTTCGTTAGATCCAAATTAGAATATTGCGCAATTATCTGGAGTCCTTTTTATGAAGTCTACCAGGACCATATTGAAAATATACAAAAAAAGTTCCTAAAATATATATATTTCAAAATTAATAATATATATCCCAGCAGAACAGTTTCTTATAGAGAATTGCTTGAACTTTTCAATTTTCACAGCCTTACTGAACGTCGAGATATTAACTCTGTGCACTATCTATGTAAACTAATTCAAGGTACAATCGATGATCCTAATTGTCTGAGCCTGCTTCCATTCCACGCCCCTTCCGTCCAAACTCGCTATTCCCGAACTTTTTACCTTCCAACTCCCCGTACTAACATCTTCTCAGCATCACCAGTTTACCGCATGTGTTTTACTTATGATTTGAAATTTGTCAATGTTGATGTCTTCCTAAATAATCCTAAATGTTTTATCAAAGAAATTCTGGCCATTGTTCCATGACAGTCTTTCTTGTAATTTAGTGTAATTTTTTTATTTTTTCAACATATATGTAGTTGTTTATATTTGTTGTATTTTGTACGTTACTCATTTATCATTTTAATGTGTTTTTTCCTGTCCAGTCAATAGGCTTCCCCCTGTTGGACAGTGTATGTGTAAATAAATAAATAAATAAATAAATAAATAAATAAATAAATAATATTAGATAGTTTGTTGCATGTACTACGAGAATGAAATATTTATAACGGTGGACGGAGTATCCTTCAGAAAATTTTAAATAAAATTGGATATTTGGATTTAAGAAGGCAACACGCAGATCATATCATGTAAACTTTTTAACACATGACGTCATTGTTTTTAGTGATATTGCATTTATGACGTAAAGCGCTTGATTTATTTATTTTTATTTTGTAACCTGCAAAATCGAAATTCTGACAATTCAAACGATATGCATTTCTTTGTAATTTTGTTTAAATTCCATGGCTACCACTATAAATGAACAATATTTATAAAATTTCCAATTGGAGTTTACAACTTATTAAATATGTAACATAAAATCTGATTAGTGCATGATTTAAGTGTAGAATTTAATTCTCTACAACATGTATTTCAAACATTTTAGTCGAAAATTAAATGAAAAGTTTTGCGCAAGGAAAAACTGATTTCCCATGTTAAACGCCTATGGCCCGCTTTTTAATTAACACCCTGTATGTGATAGAAAAATAAACATACCGATGATGCAGAATGAAAACAGAAACTTAAAATTATAACCAAAAGTATCATTGTTGCTGCTGGATGCATGTCAAATAAAATTGGTTCGCCTTAATATAGTTTTAAAATCAGATATAAAAATAAAATAATTATCGTTATCACTAAATAATATGTTTTAATACAATATAAAAAACTATATTATATTATTATGTTGATTCATAGATCATAGATACGTTATTATTATCATTAAAGAACAATTATACCTAAAAAATGTATGTACGATATATTGTTTACCGCGTATATCGTAATATATAACAATAGTGTTACCATATATGTTATTAAAATTTATTATTTATTTAATGTAGTAAAGTAGAAAATTAATTATCCAAATCCCCACTCCAGCCTATATTTGTATATCATTAAAAAATCATTATGATACAATGCTTAAAAAACGATATATGTATTATATAATACTTTATTTGTTATTTGGTTTAAGATTGCAGTGGTGGGCGGAGCTTGAAAGACCGGTTTACGCACCAACATTTTAAGGGTAAATATGTACGAATCGGAATCAAGAGTTATTTCGATAAGATAATAGTTACAATAATCTAAACATCTTCAGACACACAATTTGGAAATGGAACTTTTGAGGATCACTTCGATCAAATTTGCGAAACTATAGGAGAAAAAATGAAATGTAGATCGTCTTATGTTCATATATTTAGTTTTAAAATTAGATTTAAAAATAATAAATATAGTTATCACAAGTATTTTTTTGGCTGATTAAATTAGTGTCTATTTGAGTCAAATACTAACGTTCTGTTGAGCCTAATTTAGTTGATACAATTAAGAGAATTTTAGTAAAGGTTAATCAATTTCAAAGGCAGCTACGCTAACCAATGCACCACGCTGACATTTGAAAAGCTTTTCATATTGCATACTAAAAAATTGAAACAATTATTTATTTCAATTTTTTTATAATTTTATGTTTTACAAAAAACTGTTTTCCCATATTAAACGCTTATGTCAAGGTTTGCTTGGGATACCAGGTATATAACATATACCATAATTTAATGTGTATCGTTCAGATAGAGATTGTGTAGGTACTGGCAAGGCATGGGGCGGTGGCATTCTATGTGCAGTCACTTCTACTTTGCAGTCATCAGTTGTAAGTACCTCGAGAAATGGGTTATAATACTCACTACTTCCAGTTATATCTATATTATCACGGTTTATTTACCGCCGCCTATAACATTAAAGCATTTAAATTCGTTTTACAATTATGATGAATCATTATCTTTCATTTATCATAATAATTTCATTATTATTGGGGATTTCAACATTCCTCAATTGCATGATCATTATGAATACGGTACCACTACACCGATGAGCATTAACTTTGTAGATTTTTGTAACTTTATAGCAGCACAACAATATAATCATGTTCCCAATTGTAATAATAGATATCTAGACATAGTTCTATCAAATTTAAATTGTATAGTTATAAAGGATTATGCACCATTTGTGCGAGAAGATAATTATCACCCAGCGTTAGCAATCGAATGTTTAAATTTAGAAACTGTACACAAAACGTTAAAACTGTCTGAAAATAAATAAATAAATAAATAAATATATCATCACGGCATATTACCCATTTCTGGGTGTGCCAATCTGCTTTATCGCAGATATCGGTAATGATGATGACATATTTGTACCGTGCGGGCGCTTACCAGGCGTCACCTCACGGGCACTCATAACTGGCGTGGAGAGTGCACCACAGGGGTCACTTTTGTGCCATTTAAAATTGGAAATATTTGGTGTCTGTCGGGATCGAACCCGGTTCCTCCAGGTTCGCGACCAGACACTCAGGCACGCGGCCACGGGACCCCATAAAAAGTTTGATTTCAGAAAAGCTGACTTTTTCTTAATGTACAAACTATTAGATGTTGATTGGTCAATTCTGAGTTGCTATGATGACGTCAATTTAGCTTTTGATATTTTTTTTACCATTCTTATTTCTATATTCAAAGAAACTGTTCCAATCAAAAAGCCATCTATCGCAAAATATCCACCATGGTTCACCCAAGAAATTATTTCTGAATTAAAATCTAAAGAAAGAAACCGTAAACTTTATAAAAAAAAACAGGTATTGAATCTTGTAAAAAAGATTATGAATATTTGCGAGCTAAGACTAAGCGTGACGTTAAATCAGCATTATGCTAAATATATGTCATAAATTGAAGAAAACGTAAGAGCTGATGCAACGTCAATGTATAATTATATAAAAAGTAAAAAGAAATCGAGTATGCCCAACATAATGGAATCAGAGCTGTGCACAAGTACAAGAAAAAAGGATTTAAGTACAAGTACAAGTACTTTGCTGAAAAATGTACTTAAGTACAATTAATTTCATTTTGAAAGTATTTAAGTACAAGTACATATAAAAGAAAGAAAATTGAAAAAAACATTTAGTTTATTTTTTTTGAGTTTCTTTATGAAACATAAATAAATAGTTTATTATTTAAATGTTTTTATTATCGTTCGCAGACTTTTTTGTCATGAAATTTCAATGTTTACCCCATAAAATAAATAAAATAAGTACATTATTTGTTTATTTTTATTTATAATAAAGTAAATAAAATAAATAAATATATCATCACGGCATATTACCCATTTCTGGGTGTGCCAGTATCTACAACATATGTAGACATCGGTAATGATGACGATATATTTTACCGTGTGGGCGCTTACCAGGCGTCACCTCACGGGCACTCATAGCATAGAGTAACATAATGCTTTTCATTTTGGATTAAAAGAAAATTAATATATTGGATTTTAGACTGCTATTTTTCCTAAAATATTTTGAAACTATTGTCGTACGAAGACTTTTTTGTATAGCTATATACATTCACCGAAATGAGTATATTTTCTACGGAACGGCGGGTTTCAAACAAAAAACTAACTTTAAATGCAAATTGTTAATTAATTTTTATAAATAGTTATAGGTAGTACAAGTACATTACACACTACATTTAGTAAAACGTTTTATTTAATTTACGAAGAAAATAAACGGCTAAGAACAACAACTAATAGCTTGGAATACATACGCAGCTTCAACTGCAAATGAAATGATTTTATAACTTAAATAATACAACGTATTGCTTAGTTCGAGAATACGAGACAAACTGGATATATATTTTCTGCTATTTTGCAGGCTGAAACGTGCAAAGCAAAAGTACTTGTCCATATACTTGTGAACACACAAGTACAATTCCAGAAATATTGGACTTAAGTACAAGTACAATTACACATTGAAAAATTGTACTTAAATACAAGTACAAGTACAATAAAAATGTATTTAAAGACAGTTTAAAGTACATGTACTTAAGTACATGCACAGCTCTGAATGGAATTAGATCAGACAAAGTTTTGTGATGGTTCGTCGATAGCTCAAGGATTTGCGGATTTCTTTTCAAGTGTTTACGCTGAACATGGTGATATAAATATCTGTCATAATAATTCAGATGCTTCAAATAAAGAAATTACTGAATTAAATTTTATTACGAGAGAAGATATATTAGATGCTATTAATAAGTTAAAATCCAAACCTAGTACTGGTCCAGATCAGTTTCCCTCCTATATTTTGAAAGGCTGTAAAGATATTTTTGTTGAACCATTGTTTATTTTATTTAATTTATCAATTAAAAAATGTACTTTTCCGCAATCTTTAAAAAATGCTCGAATTTGTCCGGTTTTTAAGTCTGGTGATCCAAATAAAATATCTAATTATGGACCTATAGCCTTATTATCAAATTTTTCCAAGATCTTTGAAACGATTATACATAAATATATCTATATTAATACATCGAAATATATTTCTTCTGATCAACATGGCTTCCTTAAAGGTAGGTCTACTGTAACAAATCTGTTAAATTTTACGAACACTGTGTCAAATAACTTTACTAATAACGCTCAGGTCGATGTAGCATTTGACAAAGTAAATCACAATACGCTCATTAATAAATTATTTAATGAGTTCAACTTTTCTCTCCAGCTTTGTCAGCTTCTTGCCTCTTATCTGTCTGATCGATATCAGTATGTTGAAATTAACGGTTTTACATCAAATAATTTCTTGGCTAGCTCTGGAGTTCCTCAGGGCTCTAATTTAGGTCCTGCCTTGTTTCTGTTATTCATTAATAATATTACTAAATTTATTCATTCCTCAAATATTCTGATGTATGCTGACGATATCAAATTGTTTAAGGCAATTTAAACAATTATTGACTGCGTAGAACTTCAAAATGATATAAATATGTTATTAACTTGATCACAAACGAACAAGTTAGCCTTCAATATAGATAAATGTAGAATAATGACATCCTCTAAAAAGGAACAGCTTATATTGTATTAATATCAGATGAATAATCAGTCATTACAAAGAGTCACTGAATGTAAGGACCTAGGTGTTAAGTTTGATACTAAATTAGAATTTGTTAAACATATTCAATCTACGGTTGCTTTATCATATCGGAATCTGAATTTTGTAATTCGAACATCAAAACAATTTAAAAATTTCACAACTATTATTATGATATATAATTGTTATGTACGTCCTAATCTAGAGTACTGTTGTCAGGTATGGTCTCCTTTTTATGCAAATTGAAAACATGCCATTGAAGGCGTGCAAAAGAGATTTGTTAAATATTGCTGGTTTAAAAAACATAAAGTTTACAATCATTACTTGCATTATGAGACTAGTCTGAAAACTTTCAATCTTATTTCTCTTGAAAACAGACGAAATATTTTAAGCATTTTATTTTTATACAAAATAATTCATAATGTAATTGATGATAGTGAACTTTTGTACAATGTTAATCTCTTTGTGCCTAGAATTAATAATAGATATCATCCTACTTTCTACGTAAAGTTCTCTATTTCAATGTAATAGATTGTGTATGACATTTAATAAGCTTGATCTTAATCTGACAATTTTAATTTTTTCAGAAAAAAGATTACCGAATATTTTTCAATTGATTAAATTATAAGCAGTGTAAGCAATGTAAAGGACACAACACATGCTATCTTGTTAATATCTTAAGTATATATATATATATATATATATATATATATATATATATATATATATATATATATTGGGACACAAACTGTTAATTTGTAATTTGCTATATTTGTTTTTATACCCCCTCTGTAATTAAATAAAATAAATAAATAAATAAATATATCATCACGGCATATTACCCATTTCTGGGTGTGCCAGTATCTACAACACATGTAGACATCGGTAATGATGACGATATATTTTACCGTGTGGGCGCTTACCAGGCGTCACCTCACGGGCACTCATAGCTGGTGTGGAGAGTGCACCACAGGGGTCACTTTTGTGCCATTTAAATATTTGGCATCTGTCGGGATCGAACCCGGTTCCCCCGGGTTCGCGCCCAGACACTCAGGCACGCGACCCTTCTGTAATTGGGATTTTAAATCCTGTAGAGTGGTGTAAATAAATAAATATATATATATATATATATATATATATATATATATATATATATATATACAGGCTGTCTCACAACTCGCGCCCCAGAGCGAATGAGGAAACACGAGACTGCACTCTGATGTGTAATTTCGAAGAAAAAAAAAATCTAGCTTAAAAGATATTAGAGAAAAGACGTCTTAAAATTGACCAATCAGAGACCTACACCTTTAACGTGTGTTTGCCGTAATTTTATGTTACTATGGTTTTATACAAATCAAATCTTCTTTAAAATGTGTGGGCGACTGTAGTTTGCGAAAAATGTCCGTGTCAAATAAAATTTGACAAGGTGAATAAAAAAAGGCAAATTCTTACCATGTATTCAGTCGCTGATTACTTAGAAATGATTATAATTTTCGGAGACAATAATATTATCGTTTAACACATTTTACACAGCTACTACAACACGTTGCACTGTACGATATAAATGAAGATCTTGGATGACACCTTCGCTAACCTAAATTTGTTGACAGTGAAAAGTCAACTCTAAAGTCAAAATTACAGTAAGTCAAACAAATTTGGTAACTCACTAGTAGTATTTTTAAAACCTAGCAACCAGTTTTATTTTGTAATAATATCATCACACCTCAAGATATCCTTCCGGGATTGGTGGATTAAAAAGTCTTGTAACTCCGTTATGCAAGCAGCCGCAAATTATTTTCTTCTATTTGTTGGCAACCTATTGTCGTTGGCAAGTCTCAGTTTCGTCTGGGGCGCGAGTTGTGAGACACTCTGTATACAGGGTGTATCAGGACTAGTGTAAAAAAAATTAATAGCATATTCCTGACATTATTTTTAGTAAAAAATGTCATATGAAGGTATGTCCGGCAACTTCTCATTACAGAGTTACATGCCTTTAAAATTGCACCTCATCAAGCACATTTTTATTAATAACTGTGATACTAGTTGCACTAAAATTTTTGAAACTTGATACGAGGATACTACTAATTGAGATGCATATTTAAACTTTCTTTTGTTTCTGTATTTCAACCAGTGGCGTCTTAGATGGGGAAGTCATGAAGGTTTTTTATCGTTATTTTTTGATCTATTAATATTTTTTAACTTTACCTATAAAATATTACATACAACACAAAAATACACAAAAAGTACTTTTGATAAAATTTGATAAACGCAGTAGTTTTTGAGATATTTTAATTTTTAGAAAAAATCAATTTTGCAAAAAAAATTAAGTAACAATTAAGAAACAATGAAATTCACACAAATTCATTCTTTGATGTCCACGTAGATATTCTCTGGACTACGACAACCATTACTTTTACATCTATAAATAAATACCATATCTACATATTCACCAACACTTAACATTTTACACTTTTTTTAATTTGCAAAAAAATTACTAATATTGAAAATTAAACAATAGTTATAAACAGATTTTGTGTCGTTTTTCTATTTAGTTCTATTTTCTATGGTAAATTAATTGATTTTTAATTGTTAACTATTTTGGATACGTGACATTTTCTAAAAGTTAAAATACCTCAAAAACTACCTACCGCGTTTATCAATTTTTATCAAAAGTATATTTTTGTGTATTTTTAAATTGTTTGTAATACGTTATATTTAAAAATGCAAAAAATGTTAATAGGTAAAAAAATAAGGATAAAAACCTTCATGACTTCCATATATGAAACGCCTCTGGTTGAGATACAGAAACAAATGAAAGTTTAAATATGCATCTCAATAAGTAGTATCCTCGTATCAAGTTTCAAAATTTTAATGCAACTAGTACCAGATTTATTAGTAAAAATATGTCAGATGAGGTGCACTTTTAAAGGTCTGTAACTCTGTAACGAAAAGTTTTCGCACATACCTTCATATGACATTTTTTGCTCAAAATTAGCTCAGGAATATGCTATTAATTTTTTTTACACTATTCCTGATACATCCTGTATATATACAGAATGTCTCAGGACGAGCTTACGCTATCTATATTTTAAATACTATTTACTATAATTTAACGAATGGAGGACAGTTTGAATATGTATTAAATTAATCATAGTTTTGTATTTAGAATTTATTTGTTTTCTCCATGGCTTACTTATCCGTATTAATAAAATAATTATACTCAGATTACATGTTTTTCTAATTTACTGAAATTCTATCAACTTTCAACATAGGACATATTACATAAAGTACCCTTATTTTTTGCCTGATACATCCTGTATATATACAAGATGTCTCAGGACGAGCTTACGCTATCTATATTTTAAATACTATTTAATATAATTTAACGAATGGAGGACAGTTTGAATATGTATTAAATTAATCATGGTTTTGTATTTAGAATTTATTTGTTTTCTCCATGGCTTACTTATCCGTATTAATAAAATAATTATACTCAGATTACATGTTTTCCCAATTTACTGAAATTCTATCAACTTTCAACATAGGACATATTACATAAAGTACCCTTATTTTTTGCCGTAGAACACATTTATGTAATAAAAAAAGGGGGGTTCCATTTAAAAAAATTGTCTTGTTTGAAGTTTGTCAACTGAAATTTTGGTGTAACGTACCCGTCACATTTTTATAAATAATCGAGGATTCTTCTATGATAATGTAGCTTAAAGTCTCCTTTATAAAAGGCTTTTTTCAGATTATAAAAATTCTATCTCATTCCCGATATATAGAGTTTTGAAAATGTGCCGGATTTCAGACAAAAAATCAAAAAAAGTTGAATAACGCCGTAGTAGTTGATCATGAGTAAAATGTTTTTATTGCTTCATATGTAAAATTTTCCTCTGCATTCAATGGTAAAATAAAATACAGCGTATTCCATTTAAAATAAGAAAGTTGAGGTCAATTTCCGGTCAAACCGGAAGTGCTACTGCTTTGAAAATATTTTTGTTGAAACGGGCATGTAGGATAACCCCTAGATACCAAATTTCGTTAAATTATATTTAAAATATAGATAGCGTAAGCTCGTCCTGAGACACCTATATATATATATATATATATATATATATATATATATATATATATATATATATATATACAGGGTGTTCATTTTAAATGGGCCACCATTGCTATCTCGAGAACTATAAGAGCTACAAAAACGGTTAAATGGGCAAACAATTTCTATTATACAAGACAAATTTAGGGAACAGAAAAAAAAATTTTTTCGACCAGTGGTTCTCAAAATACGAGACTCAACTTTTTTATTTTAAATGTGAATATATTTTTTTTATTTGCTTATTCGATAGAGAATTTAATTCTGAATTCAATGATATAATATTATCATATCCTTACATAACGATTTTTTTTTTAGTAAAATAGATATAAAGTTTTAAATTAATTTGATTAAAATATGATATTACTAAGAGTGCAATGAATGGAAAAACTGAATATGTACATGTGTTTTTTACGCATAATTAGAGTGCCATGATAGAAAGAAGTGAATAAAAGTATAATAAATGAAAAAAACTGTTATAATTTTTATTTTAATATTTAATTATAATGAAGAAATATTTACAAAAATAACATAAACTCCTATAAATTCATAAGTACTGTTCAAAATTGCCTCCATTTTCATTTATACATAACTGTACTCTATGAAATAAACTATTTCTAACTAATCTTAATTTTCTTCCGTCAATATTGTTCAAAATATTTTCAATGCTGTTTTTTAATTGTTGTAGATTCTGATGCACAGTATCGTAGACTTTATCTTTTAAATAACCCCATAAGAAAAAGTCTAAAGGGTTTAAATCGGGTGATCTTACAGGCCATGCAATGGGTCCTTTGGTACCAATCCATTGATTTGGAAATGTTTCATTCAGTTACGCGGTTACTTGACGAGAATTATGGGCTGGTGCTCCATCCTGTTGAAAGTGTAGATTTCTAACGACATTTAATGGCAGATCATCCAATATATCATCAAGTCTGTTTCTTAAAAATTCTAAATAACGATCTCCAGTTAGAGTACCTTCATACATGTGAAAAAACACTGCATCGTGCAAAATTGCACACCATACATTTATATTAAATTTTCTTTGAAAACTTCTTTCACGTACCATAATAGGATTCTCGGAACTCCAATAATGTTTATTTTTTACATTAAACATTCCATTATTGGAAAAATTTGCTTCATCCGTCCAAATAACACATTTTAAAATATCAATTCCTTCATTAATGATTAAATGGCAAAATTCAAGTCTGCGGTCATAATCACCAGGTTGCAAGTATCGAACTTTATGGAATTTGTATGGCTTATACTTGTGTCGTTTTAAAATTTTATGCACCGTCCCTACACTTAATCTGCATTCATCAGAGGCCAGTCGTACAGAAGCTCTTCGATTGGCTTCAAAATATGCCAAAACATTTATTTCATTGTTTTCATCCACCGGTCTTCTGGGTTTATGTATAAATGCAGTAGTATTACCACGTAATATTAGGTCAAGTTTTCGGAAATATTTCCGCGACGGTACTACTCTTTTACGATATCGTTCCCTATACATATTAACTGCAGCTCGCGAATTTTTTCTTGATAAAATGTATGTTTCAAACATCTCAACTTTTTCAATGTGAGTAAAATTATACATTTTTAAAATTAAATTAAATGATTTTGAACTTCACTTGACAGTTATGATCACTTAACAAAACAAAATATTCACTTATTTCATTCAGAGCACTCTAATTCCAGGTTAAAAAATTACTTGTCACTCTTAGTAATATCATATTTTAATCAAATTAATTTAAAATTTTATATCTATTTTACTCAAAAAAATCGTTATGTAAGGATATGATAATATTATATCATTGAATTCAGAATTAAATTCTCTGTCGAATAAGTAAATAAAAAAAATATGTTCACATTTAAAATAAAAAAGTTGAGTCCCGTATTTTGAGAAACACTGGTCGAAAAAAAATTTTTCTCTGTTCTCTAAATTTGTCTTGTATAATAGAAATTGTTTGCCCATTTAACCGTTTTTGTAGCTCTTATAGTTCTCGAGATAGCAATGGTGGCACATTTAAAATGAACAGCCTGTATATATACATATATATATATATATATATATATATATATATATATATGTATATAGGGGAGATGTGCCGAATATGACATACTAGGATAAAATGACATACTGGGCATTTTTAAAATTTGGCGCCGCGTACGGTTTTATTTTCTATTGGACAGCATCTGCCATCTACACGAAGATGTATTGCCTATAGCAAAAACGAATTAAGACAGCATGTTCATGTGGAAAATCAAAATATTGTAAGAATCTAGTGTGTAAATATTTATAAGGTGAGTACAGATTTATTTTTAGTAGCACTACAAACTTATATTTTAGTTATGTTATGTCTATATTGTGCATGATTGCTTACTTATTGGGTACTACAAAAACATAGAATATCTACTTTTATGTAATTCTTGGGATATGGCTTGCTCAATATTTGGAATTTGAATACTGCAGGGTAAAATGATATACTAGATACTTGGATAAAATGATATACTATGTCATTTTACCCATATGTTAGAAAGGGCATGCAGGAACTAACTTATAGCCCATATATGGAAGAGTTACATGCAAAAGATATAGAGAAGAGTGCAATTGAAACAAGAAAAGCTGCGAAGAGAGCAAAGAGAAAAATATATTCGAAACTACAGAAACAGAAAATGAAGAAGAACCATTTCAAGCTGAAGAAGTACAGTGCCTCAATTACCTACAGCGGAGGCATACGATGTAAGTCGCCATGTTTTTGCTAAATTAACATAGACGGTATATGAAATTTACACACTACATTTACTTGTTTAATATTTTAAATGTTTAAATATAATAAATGTAAACATTTAAAAGATTAAACAAGTAAATGTATTGTGTAAATTTCATATACCGTCTATGTTAATTTAGCAAAAACATGGCGGCTTACATCTTATGTCGCCACTGTAAATAATTGAGACACTGTATGAAGAAGATAATGATGACGCAGCTTGTTTGTTCTGTAACGAACGAAGATCAAAATCGAAAAACAGTGAATTCAATGTGCTTCTTGTTACAAATGGGCTCATTGTAGCTGTGCGGATGTACCAAAATCTAGAAAACAATATATTTGTGACATTTGTAAGGCTTAAAATTTATCGAAGTATTTTTAAAATAACATAGAAGGCATATTTTAAAAAATAGAATTTTTGTTCGGTTTTGTAAGAATATTGCATTAATTTGTTATTTTTATATTAGCTTTAGTCATTCTTGTACGTATGGTTTAATAACAAATTATTTTTTATGGCAAATAAAACTGTATTCATAATTTGAATAAGTGGTATGTCATTTTAAGTACATCTCCCCCATATATATATATATATGGTGGCCGCGTGCCAGAGTGTCTGGTCGCGAACCTGGGGAACCGGGTTCGATCCCGACCGACGCCAAATATTTCGAATTTTAAATGGCACAAAAGTGACCCCTGTGGTGCACTCTCCACGCCAGCAATGAGTGCCCGTGAGGTGACGCCTGGTAAGTGCCTGCACGGTACAAATATGTCATCATCATTACCGATATCTGCAATAAAGCAGATTGTGGCACACTCAGAAATGGGTAATATGCCGTGATGATATATTTATATATGTCCCCGGATTGAGTCTACAAAAGGAAAAAAAATCTTATATTTGATATTACGAAAAAATGCCAAGGGAAGAATTTTTTTTGTTTGAATTGAAACGCATGTTTCAGTTATTAAAACTATTGATTAATGCAATGTTCTTTTATTATAAGGTTTTTTCGTATTTTTTCCTCTTAATAACACAGAAGATATATATATATATATATATATATATATATATATATATATATATATATATATATATATATATCTCCAATCATTTTAGAATAGATCTTACTTCTCAGTATTCAATATACAAGGTCACTGGATGTCGTTTTTAAATATTATACTTTTATAAATAACGTTATTTTAACGATGATATTAATAATTTTTAAAAATTAAATAATTTAATTGGGCATTTTTTGCTGGATATAGTCCTGGACAGTTGCTTTAGTTGTGCCAGGTTTAATTCGGCCAAAAATGAACCACGCTTTTTTTATTTACTGATTGAAACGAATTAGTGTCTTTATTTATACCGAGAATACCTTTTTGTTTTTTCTTTGAACTAATTTAAATCAATTATAATATATTGAAATACTCGGTTTTTAGTTTCACAAAATTTTTATTGATTGATAACTAGTGTGACGATAGGCCCTTTCGTCCATTAAGGGTTTTCCCTCCCTTTGAAAACTTGTAGTACCGTCAAAGTTAGAATGTTTAGTAACGTATTTTTGACAATATACGTTGTTTATTTATTGTTTATGTATTGTTTAATCTGAAAAGTATGATGTATTTGTAATATTGGTAAAATATTTAATGAAATACGTACCTGTAAAAGACAATATCCGACCGTCATGATGTGAACAGACAATAAACACATGTGCACAAGTCACCATAACCACAATGGGGTCCTATACCATTTTTCTTTTAATTTTTTTTTTCTATAAGAACAGGATAAAATAAGAATTTTAGTGCAAACGCGACTTAAAAATTTTACGTAATAAGCGAGATATGAATTTTTAAAGTTTAAGAATTTGTGCGTGACGTAGCAGGTACTAACAAGTGATCGACAAACAATGGGACAAACTGTTAGTTATAGAGGGAACAATTTTTTTCATGTTTGCATAGCTGAAATGTTTGTAAATAAAAACTTATACGTTATATTCATGAAGAAATTATTATTAAGTATAAATAACGTAAATAATAACCCTTTTTTCCTAATAAATTATAGAACATTGAAACAGTTTGACAATATTATTACACAAAGCATTACGACGGATGGCGCCAGTGTTTGCCTGTTTTGAAGTTTCAATATTAATTTAACTAATATTATTATTAATTTAATTAATATTACAAATTGACTTAATTATAAATATATTATTATTCTTAATATTACTAGATGTTATAATTAAACAAATTCACCAAACACAAACTTGTTAAATGTTTTGTTAGGTTATGGAACAACATGACATTTCATATTCTTTTAAAGGTGACCGCTAAAGACGCGCGAATCTCCTTTTTAAAATCAGGCGACCAATCAAATTCTTAGTACCTAACGCGTCATACCCAATTAGTAATCATCTTCAATCGCTTGTTTGTGACCTAGTCAATATTTAAAGAAAAATTTTTCACTAATACTCATTAATTTATGTATATTTTCGTCTTCTTATGTAAGATAGTTAAAATATAACTATGGTATAGGACCCCATTGTTGTTGTTTTAGCTACAAGTAAATGTATTTTATGTAAAAATAGCATTGTGGATATTTGTAATTTAACTTACAATAGTGTTGTGAAACAATGTAACTCTCGTTACACATTTGATTGCATTTTTGTGTTTGTTTACTTCTAGAATATTCTGACATTAGTAACCTTGCAAAATTTGAAGAGTCGTGATTCACAACATGCCCGTGCATGGCGCACCGCACATGTGAATGAAATTGTGTTTTATTTGAAGCAATATTTGTAAATTGTTTGAAGTTGTAAAATGGATTCAGGGTAAAGAAAAGTGACCAGAGAATTTGTGTAAATTTTATAAAAATATTATTTACTACTTGAGACAGTAGCGACCCCTTGTACTAAGTAAAATCATCCCCGCCGCAATTTTAATGAGAAGTACCGTTAGATTGGGTTTATAAGCCGCTGCAGAGGTCCGTGAAGCCAGAGCGGGCTTCGCCCGTTCTCAGAGTCGTGCAGGCTAGGATTCTGAATAGGGCCTTCTAAACGCCTCTAGTGAGAAGAGAGTCCTGAAAAAGGCTCCTTCGAACCGCCGAGAAGTTGAGTGCTGTGTGTCAGCCGCCGTCCGTTAGAAGAATCCGCCGCGTGTAAAGGCTGAGTCCGCCGTGTACATCGCGCCGCTGATTGCCCGCTAGAGAAATTGTTAGTTTTTCTAAAGTAAATTGCAATACGCGTACTTACCCTGGCAACTCTGGTCACAGTTCTGCAAAGAAGGGTGATGTATTTGTTTATTTATAAACTGTGTGTCTTTGTTTTACATATCTTCGTATGTTACAATATATTTATTTAAACTACACGTCTTTTTCTGTTGATACCAACCAACCCTGCGCCCTCACCTCCACTAGGCTATCCGAAGGCACGCTCCTTTGTACCGCTGTAAAACTGGCGCCCGAGCATACCGTTCATACCCAGGATTTAAGGAGCAATAGTGACGTCACCACTCCACGTACCGTTACAAATGGCGTCCGAGCAGGGACTCCGAGGTGTCGTCGTCACAGTGATGACATTGGTTTAGAATACCAGTCGAGCTTCAAGTTTCCTTGGTCATCTCTTATTATGAGTGTATCCAGGAACGGTAGACAGTTGTTATTTTCTTGTTCGACGGTGAATTGCATGTTACTATTGTATGAGTTGAATGTCTGAAGAATTTCTTAAACATTTTCGGCTGTTACCGCAGTTACTATATCGTCAACAATTTTTTTTATGAAGGGTAGTTCGAAGTTTAGTTTTCTTATGCAATTGTCCAGTAACATATCCGTTATGTACTGGGCAATTATGGGACTGCAAATTGCTCCCATCGGTGAGCCTTTGATTTGTTTGTAGTAGGCCATTGTAAACGCAGTAACAGCTGTCGAAAATGAACTTGATGATGTCAACGAAATCTGATCGACTCAGCGACGTATTGTCCGAAATGTCCTCCCATCTCTCCATAATGCTGTCTATAGCTAGTTGTACTGGAATGTTGCTGAATAAATATATGACATCAAGACTGATTAATATGTAATTTGGTGGTAATTTATAATTGTTGATAAAGTCTGCAAACTGGAAACTGTCTTTAATGTAGAACGGATTGTCCTTGTCGTATGAAATAGTCAAAATGTCTGTTGCGTATTGGGCTATTTTACTATTGGGGGCGTTTATGCAAGAAATTATCGGTCCCAATGAAAGTGTG
Organism: Ophonus ardosiacus; assembly: GCA_943142095.1. NCBI lineage: Eukaryota > Metazoa > Arthropoda > Insecta > Coleoptera > Carabidae > Ophonus > Ophonus ardosiacus. The sequence continues at coordinate 15,663,875 of OW964836.1, forward strand.
GGTTTGTGAATTTTCGGTAGTCCTTAATACTTCGGGGCTGTGGCGTTATATATAGTTAGTCTTCGCTACATCTGGATCTATTTTGTTGTTGTTTTTCAATTTTGAAATTAATTTATTAGCCTTCTATTGTAATGTACTAGTCGGATCTCTATTTAACGGTTTGTATGAATTTAAATCAGTCAAAAACAACGAAAAATCTGAGGAAATTTTGACTGATTTAAAATTTTGAAACTTGATACAAGGATACTACTTATTGAGATGTATATTTAAACTTTCTTTATCGACATGGACATCAAAGAATGAATTTGTGTGAATTACATTGTTTCTTAATTGTTACCTATTTTTTTGCATAATTGATTTTTTCTAAAAATTAAAATATCTCAAAAACTACTGCGTTTATCAAATTTTATCGAGAGTACTTTTTTGTGTATTTTTGTATTATATGTAATATTTTATAGGTGAAGTTGAAAACATGTCAATAGATCAAAAAATAACGATAAAAAACCTTCATGACTTCCCCATATGAGACGCCTCTGGTTGAGATACAGAAACAAAAGAAAGTTTAAATGTGCATCTCAATAAGTAGTATCCTCGTATCAAGTTTCAAAATTTTAGTGCAACCAGTATCAGAGTTATTAATAAAAATGTGCTTGATGAGGTGCACTTTTAAAGGCCTGTAACTCTGTAACGAGCAGTTTCCGGACATACCTTCAAATGACATTTTTTACTCAAAATGATGTCAGGAATGTAGTATTAATTTTTTTTACACTAGTCCTGATACACCGTTTACATATACTGTGAGTATTTTTTAACGTGAAACATTGGGTTTGTCATATCCGTGGTTACGGCTTGACATTTGATTGACAGCAAAGTATTTACCCGTTCCATTTAAAATGAAACATAGGGAACTAATTTGACATTTGATAAGACATCAATAGAAGTTAATTTTGTTTAAAATACGTACATTCTACATTAAAATTAGTTGTAGAAAAAATATAGTGTGCACCTTGTTCCCGAATGGCTTTCTGACTCGGTTAAATTTCTTACAATATTCAAATATAATACTTCTGTCAAATTCATTCCCCATGTGTCATTTTAAATGAGACAGAAAAATACATTGCTGTCAATCAAATGTCACATCATAACTTATAGGAAAATTCAACCGTTATCTGTCATATTGACAAAATGTCATTAGAGGTTAATTTTGTTTAAATAATTATACCTGTTTTCTAAAAATTAAATTTAGATGTAGGAAAAATACTGTGTGCACCTTGTGCCCAAAATATGTTTAGTGCTCTCGAGTGGTTTTCTGACTCCGCTAAATTTCTTACAATATTTCTTTATAATATTTCTGTCACATTTGTTCCCTATGTTTCATTTTAAATGGAACGGGCAAATATATTGCTGCCAATCAAATATCAAGTCGTAACCATGGATATGACAAACCCAATGTTTCGCGTTAAAAAATACTCACGGTATAGTGAATTAACATGTTTAGTAAAAAAGCTTATCAACGAGTTTCACCTAGGGTTCCGCCGATAGTGTTTTATAATAGTTTTACGCAGGTCCAATTCGTTTAGACATAATTTAAAGCCAAATTGCTAACGCTAACAGCCTTCCGGATACTCAAACGACATATCTTTATGCAAAAAACAAAAGGCGATCGAGCTGTCAAATTAAGACCTTTTTGCATGGCAGCTCCTGACGATACCTCTCATTTGATACCAATCACAACATGGTTCTGACAACTTTAAGCAAAAATAAAAGCCGATCGAGCTTTCAAATTTTTAACATTTCTGCATGGCAGCCTTTGATGGTACGTCACATTTGATTCGAAACACATGTTTCTGAGAATTTCATGCAAAAAACGAAAGTTGATCTAGCTGTCAAATACTTGATATTGGAATATTTGTTTTTTACTTAGTTACTTATGGCAACACTTTCTCGAATAGTTAAATTTAAAATTAACTATATTTTTATTGGCAGCTTGGAAATTAATAAGCTAATTTCACAGTAATGCATTAGGATTATTTGTTTTTTACTTAGTTACTTACGGCATGTTTGGTAACACTTGTGTACCCACTTCACATTGCTCTAGTTAAGAATATTTGTTTTTTTACTTAGTTACTTACGGAATGTTTGGCAACACTTTCGAAATGTACTTGAACACTGACACGAACCTTCAAAAATTATAATTTTTAAATATGTTTTTAACTTTTGTGAAATAATTGCCTATTGTCATAATTTATATTTATGAATTTAACTTCTTTCAAATTGTCCTCATTCCATAAATAATTCCATTTACAGGTTCTGCTTGACATGTCAAACAAACGTTTTTCGTCTTAAAATTTTCAAGGAGGACTCAGATATTTTGTTTCAGAAAGCCAAAATTCTACTTTTAAAAATGTTTTACACAAAAACTATGTATCGTACAGAAAAATGACTTATTACCAGGATATCAAGTTGAGTTATTGTAATCGCTCGCAGGCTTTGGCTATAGAGGTGAACAAAATTTTCGTGATGCTCGCTGATTAAAGAAAATATACAGGCTGTTCCACAACTTAGGACAAAAAAATAAAGGATATATACTATACGACGTACTGATCATATTTTTTTTTAATTCGCAAAAAAACTGCATCGTATTAGAAGCAAACATTTTTTTGCCACTGGTCGTTAGCTATTTTTAATAATATTTTTCAAATCTTCTACAATGAAAGTAATTGTTTACATAATATCTAATACTAATAAATGTCTAATATTTATATGTACTTAATAATTTAATTTAATTTGATAGGTGGTAAGGAATTCTTTTGTCGACATTGCTGTTAATTATCACTTATCTTTGTTCAATCCTGCTATTGAAAATTGTTGTTTCTTACTTGGATACGGAGCTCGAAACTTTATTTTGTCCACTCAACTCATTCCTACGGCAACGGGTGGGCGAAAGTAGTGAATGAAAGTGAACATTCGCCCACTCACCTATCATTACCGAACTGATTGATCCATTCATTAAATTTCAATGAAAATTTAGTTTAACAAAGTGGTTAGTTTTATACATGTTTATAAAAATACTCATACAATCTCATTGAAGTTATTTTCACTTCCATTAATACATCCTGTACCCTGTACTAATCATTATAGGAAAATATGAAATATAATTATAATATTCTTGTAAAGAAATAGTTATATTTAATTTGAAAATTTTGAAAAACCCGCGTAACTTTAGTGCTAGAATAAAGAGATGAAGAACATGTAGATGGAAGACAAAAGTTGTAGGGAACATGTGTCGAATTTTGTTATTTTGAATGGAAATAAATCTATTTTTTTTATCAAAATATGCTGTTTGAATGATGTAAGTTTACATTCTGCTTTTCAATTACTTTTTTCAATATATATTAAAGAAAAGTGGTTGCATAATTCTAATATAATAAATACATGCCAATAGAATTCATCTTTTATTTGTTTACGTTAAAATTTACTGTACAGTTACTAAATATGGGATTTCTTTAAACTACGCATGTCAGCAAGTGACATTTGATTTATTTCAGTGGCTTCCACAGTGCGTTCTGTTGCCACTTTATAAATTTTCTTACTGCTAGTGGCGTCTTCTTCAGCTTCACTGTTAATTATTTTTTTCCAATTTCTAAATAAATATGGTTGATCTTAACATTGAGTATGGAGACCACAAGGATGGGGGCGCGTACTTACCTATTAAGTCATGAAAATACGCTACCACTACTTCCTCAGTGACAGTAGATACATATTTGGATTTCATCCAATTGCGAAATTTTTCAAATTCTTTTAAGTACTTTCATTTCGATTTCTCAGGTAATAAATGAAAAGTAGCAGCATTTGCTTCATTTAAAATGTCGTCAGGTAGAGTAAAATTGTCCTCATCTGCCATATTTTAAAAATTACACACAATTTTTACACATGACACTCAAGAAGTAGTTTTGTTGACAAATTATTGCAAATGATTATAAACACAAAAAACAAACAAATAAACAAACATTAGCAACGTAACCCGCTGTCTATATTTATTTATATACCATTTACATATAAATCTATAGTACCCATTTTAATATTTTTTGTAACATTTCAATAGCAGGATTGAACAACACGCTATAAAACACTCGTGAAGAAACGAATTCGTTCACTTATGTGCCTTTGCCCACTCGGCTGGCGCCCCGTGTTCAAAACTGGCACATGCGTAAGCGAAATTCTTAGTTTCTTCACTCGTATTGTAATATACTATTGCTGGTGCAGTGTTCTAATTTTACAGTAAATAGTAGTGTTGTGTAGTTTTTGTTAAAATGGATGCATTTAGTAACAGTGAATTAGTGGACATGGTGTGAATTTATGGAGAAGCAGGACAAAATTCGTTATTGGCACGACGTCTCTATACTGAAAGTTATCCTTTACGGCGATTACCCACTCACCGTTTGTTTGTGAGGATAGTCCAGCGTCTTCGAGACACACGATCTGTGCGACCTAATCGTGGAAGAGGTTGTGGCCACCAGCACCAACACGATAATATGCAAAATGATATCTTAGATGCTGTAGGGTACAATTATGCAACTGATCATAATTCTCATAAGTCTCATTATTGGACTCAAAAAAATCAGCACGTTGTTGTACGAGGTAGTTTTCAGCATCGTTTTCCGATAAATGTTTGGGCAGGTATTGTTAATGGATGTTAGTTAGGCCGTACATTCTACCAAATAGGATGACTGGAGTTAATTATTTATTACTTTTACAAAATATTTTGCCAGAACTACTTGAAAATGTGCCTTTAAATATGCATCAGCAGGCATAGTTTCAGCACGATGGTGCGCCATCACATTATGCTCTAAATGTAAGAGAACATTTAAACCAAGTGTTTGAAGACAGGTGGATTGGTCGCGGTGGTCCTATAGCTTGGCCTGCTAGATCCCCTGACCTAAATCCGTTGGATTTTTATTCCTGGGGTCATTTTAAATCACTCGTATACGATAACCAAAATGAGCCGGAAAGCGAAGAAGAACTTAGGCAGAGAATAGAAAATTCAGCAGAAACAATACGAGTATAAAATTCGTGTAAAGGCTGTACTAGATCATTAATTCAACGTGCTGCAATATGTGTCTTAGGACGAATGGTGCAAATTTTTGAACAGTATTTGTAGTTTTGTGCTTCAAGCATGTGTTTAGTTATTTCCCAAATTATATATATATATATATATATATATATATATATATATATATATACAGGGTGTACATTTTAAAACGGGTCATAGGGCTATAACATAGAAAAACAGTTTTTGAGTCACCAAAAGTTTCTATATTAATTTATTGAAAGAAGGATTAGTGCACATTATAAAGAAAAAAATTATGAATTTTTTGATACCAAACACATTACATTTCTGTTTCATATAAAGCAAGAAAATAAATTTAGAAATTTGCACAATTAAGAAAAAATATCAATAGCCGTGAAACTAACAGAAACAAAGAAAAAAACAATTGTTGATTTGAGACGCTCATTAATAAACGTTTCTTACATATTATTAGTTAAATTATTATTATATTCGTTTTATTAAGAAGAAATCATGGATAATTTGTCTCATGAAGAAAAATTACAAATTATTAAATGGTTTTAATTGTTCTCTGTAGCTTATAGTTTTTCTCGGTACTTATAACTTATTTCTTATTACATGCAGATCATCTTTAATTGTTTACTTTATTTTGTTATTTTGTACTAGTTCATATATTAATAACTTTAATCTTTAATTGTCCCCTATCATATTAGTAAACAATGACAATGTTTTGTTATTGTTAGTTTCATGGCTAATGATATTTTTCTTAATTGTACAAATTTTTAAATTTATTTTCTGGCTTTATATGAAACAGAAATATAATGTGTTCGGTATTAAAAAATTCGTAATTTGTTTCTTTATAATAAGCACGAATTATTTTTTCAATAAATTGATATAGAAACTTTTCTATGTTATAGCCCTATGACCCGTTTTAAAATTTACACCCTGTATATATATTAATAATAGAAATTATTTTGTATTCAAAACTATTATTATCTCTAAATCTGACGAACATTACATAATGTTTCTTTGATAATTAATTTCATTTAGTATTTCTTTCTATGACGTATACTACTATAGTGGTCCAAAAAATGTCTACAAGTAAACTACCCTTAACTTTGCGGATTTTTAAAAAAATATTTTTGTTACATGATCAGCACGTCATATATAGTATATAGTCAGTATATACCCTTTCATTTTTTGTCCTAAATTGTTGAGCATCCTGAATAACTATAGATCCGCAACCTATTTATAAAAAGATTGTTTGTTGCAATTATTGAAAAACTTTTCTCGCCATGCTTCATAAATAAATGAATTAAGAACTAAAAGTAATTTAAACTTTCGTTCATCTACTTCATTTTATTGTATAATTAATGATAGAAGAACCATATGCGAACGAGTGAAATAAAATCTGTTTTAAATTCATTTCTAAACAAAAGTTTTAGAGCCAACATTGCAAAATGTCAGAAGAACCGGTAAGAATCACATTTATAAATATAAAAGAACAAATATTCTCCTCCTATAAAAAGACAGGGTGTTATGTAAGTGTACAACGATTAACCCATGGTAGTAAATAGTAAATCTGGCAATAATTGATTTTTACCTTTTTACAAAATTTTGAACCGTGGCGTAATTGGTCAGTTTTATAGACCTCCTATTATGGGATTAGTTGTACCATGGGTTAAGCGATGTACACTTACCTACATACCACGCTTTCTATTCTCATTATTTGAATTTTTTCGATTAATTATATTTGCCTTATAATTCGCTCTTCTCGGTCAATCACAGAACCAGAAATCAATAATTAACCTTTATTTTAATTATCCCGCGATCACCCTTCCTACGGCCGTCCGACATTTGATATTGTTGTGATTATTACTGCTGTCATTGGTTATTTTGTACTTTTCGTGTTTACGTTATTCAACCGATTTATAACGAGGAGAACTGCACCCCGCTGGAAATACTTCAGTTATAATTTAATAATTGGTATTATCACCCCGTTTCTGAATCTTACACTATTGTACAAATATTACAATACATTTTCACGCCAATCGCTAATAAGCAGGTAGTTCCCTCAATACCATAAATCAAAAATGTCCTGTTTGATAAATATTGTTCCAATAAATTGTGAATTTGTAAAGTTGTTTCTAAAATATTTATTTAATTTATTTCCAATTTTACAGGAGTAAAAAAGTATAGTATTATATTCGGGATTATGATCATTATTCACTCGGATAATATCTACCATAATCCCTCATGTAATAATGTTCTATTATTTTTATAATAAAATAATTCTTTCTATTTAATGAAGAAATCTAACTTTTTCTCAAAACTTTTATTACATACGTTATCAAAAATAGTTATAGTCGGTTTTTAAAATATAAAATGTGTTTTGAAAGTTTACGCTAAAATCAACGCTTGTGAGTGGTTGTTCTGTATTACACCCAAAAAAATTCAATTTCAACCTTCGTTCGACCATGTAAAACTATTTGCGGAACAGCTACTCGCAAGCATTGATTCCAGCACAAAAAATTTAGAACAACGTCCACAGTTTAAAAACAGACAATGTTAATAGTGTCTTTTTTTTTTGTAGGAAGTATCTTCAATGTCTATAATAAACTATCATCTTCGCCGTATGAATTATGCTGGGTTTAACCCAAGAATTAGAACAAAACTAAAAATTGTTATTGCCTTTATCATGGTCTTACTTACGTTTTTGATCTTGTTTCTCGAAGGCATATTTTTGTTTACTCACGATTACAATGATTTAGGATTTTTAATTATTGATACGGTAATGTTTTCTGGATACTGGCAAGTAAGTATGACATACCAAAAGGAATAGAAAATTGTGCAGATCTACGAAGCATGCCATGCGTTATAATCCTACAATACCTAAATGCTGCGACACCACACAAATGTCATACATCCCTATTGTCACAAGCAGGGACTAGAAACGAAAACGAAGTAACGAAATAAACCGAATTTTTTATAAAAACGAATCATGATTAGATAATATTGGTTACAGATTTTAACTGTTATTTTATTTAATATTTAATTTTATTTATAACATATAATTTACAGGCAATTTTTTTTCTGAAAGAAAAGGATGAACTAAGAATTTTACCGCAAACGCGATTTGAAAATTTAATGTAATAAGCGAGAAGTGAAAGTTAAGAAATTGGTATGTGATGTAGCATGTTCTCACAAGTGGTCGACATTGTCAACATGTCGACAAACTGTTAGTTTTAGAGGGGACAAATTTTTCATGTTCGCATAGTTGAAATATATTTTTTTTATATTTATTGTTTCACAATATTGTGAGTATAAACTATGGCGGCGGATGGCGCTAGGGTTTTTATTTATGTATTTATTTCTTTATTTATTCAATTAATTTACTCACACTGAACAGGGCAAAGCCTCAATTACTGAGTGGTAAAGATAGAAAAAATAATTACAAATACAATAGCAAAAACAATACAAAAGTAATAATCAAATTATTTCAATCTACGTTTTCAGTTATAATATAGTAATAATATAATATTCTTTATTATATTTTAAGTACAGTTAACTTATTACAATGGGGAAGTTTAGCGATTTTTTTTATTCTTTTATTCCATGGGAAATGACTTGAAAAATGATGTAACATGTTTTATTTTTTTCAAAAATGCCCAGATTTTCCGGAAAAGCCGATTTTAAGCTGTGATGACGTCGTTAGAGGCTTCGTACAACGTATGTCGCTTATACATTGACGCACGAGGCTGCGGTTACCAGTCACTTGAGATTGAGGTGTTGTTCGACCTACGTTTAAGTGGTTCGCTTTCACCGTTCTGTCTGAGTTTGCGCATAACTGACTTGTGACGTACTTAGAGTTTACCCAAAAAATATTAATTATAAATAAATGGAGCAATAATTTCAATTTTTAATTTCAATTTCAGCAGTCATTTGTGTTATATTTGTGAGAAAATAGTATGTTATGTAGAATTTTTACCATGCTAAACTTCCCCATTGATTTATGGTGGTGAGTTAATTTATTCATATATTTACATACATATTTGCGACGTTTTTCATCTCATTAATGGGGATGAAATGATACAGACACACACAAACAACCATACATTACCCGGGATTTGAACCCGGAACACTTGGGTCGTGAGTCGGCTACGTTGCCCACAACACCACCGGGGTCGTTCTGAGTTAACAACAAATTAATCAGATATTAGCGAATGTAAGAGTAACAATATTTTAGTTTCGCAAACTTTCAATGAATTATTAAACAAATCAACTTTTATGCTAAAGCACAGAAAATATGCAAACAAACAGAATGGGCGCCTTACGGGTAGTATATACTAAGGTAACATGTGGGATTTTTGGGTGTCGGTATCTATGTGCGTCCCACAGAACTAAATACAGTGCTGCTGCTAGCGAAGTGTACGAAAGACTTATTATTATAAAAATGAGTAGGCCAAAGAAATGCATTTATGCAAATTGCTCTTCAACAGAAGACAATTTAAAATATTACAATTTACCGAAAGAAGACGAGAGAAGAAAACAGTGGCTGATAAAAAGTGGGAATAATGAATTTTTAAATTTAAATTATTCTACCCTAAAACATAAACATATTTGCGAGAAACATTTTAATATAAAATATTTCCTTAATGTTACTACCAAAAAGCTAGCAAGACACGCAGTTCCAGATTCATTTATAAATATTAATATTGAGGTATGGTTTTTAAACATTTTGTATACTATTGTGCAAAAAAGATTGTTAGTTACTTGTTTTTCATATGCAATTAGTGTCTTTAGCGCATTAATTACACAATAAATGACAGTTCCTTATTTTCTGATGATAGTAAAATTAAGTTCATTTCATAGAAATAAGAAAGTGATTTTTAGTTTTCAAACATATTTTTACAAAAAATAAATTCCTTTTTAATTTTTTTTTTTTAATTTCATAAGATAATTACTATTGTTTTTTTTTTAAGCCCATATGTCACGATCTATAATTCAGCGTAGATTTATGGACATAATTATATTATATTATTTTTTTTTTCGTTTTCAAATTTCAAACACCTCCGAGTATCTACTTTTTTTATGAGCCATAGGAAATACAATGGTAAAATTTTCATTTGGCCGTAATTTCTGTTCTATTTATTTTAGAATAAAAGCGTAAAGACATAAAATGTTCAAAATTAAAAAATGCCTCAAATGAATCTAAATCTATTCATATGATAGGTTCTTGTCATGGGATAATTGTAATAGATATTTACACACCAAGTGAGCTAAGGTAATGTTTATTCATGAGAAGAAAGTTTAGCTCACGAGCCCGTAAGGGGGAGTGAGTTAATTTCTTCGAGTGAATAAACATTCTTATCTCACTTGGTTTGTACAATATTTTATTCAATTTTGACGAAATAGTGATAAAAACCATTAAAATATTTAATTTTGACAAAACAAAAAACTAATCAGTTAGTAGACTGTGCATGACAATCGTCGATGATAGATGTCAAGTCATCTATTTAAAAAGCTTTATTGTCTGTTATTTGTGCCATTAAAAATAATGAAAATGGCTGATAATGTCTGATAAATACTATTGGTGCGTGTTATATTCGTACCTAATGTTATTTTAAATGCATTATTTGTTGCAGAGTGAATTAAAAAAAATGTATGAGTGATTTAAAAAAATTTAATTCACTTGTGAAAAAAGTGTTACTTATAGTTGTTGCTATGGAGTTAATAATGACAGTTTAAAACGTCAAAATTGAATAAAATAATATATCCGTTTTTAAGCTATTTACACAGTGCCGTGCGACGAAACACAATTCAAATAATCGTAATGTTTGACTTTTAAAAATAAGTTTTTTATAATTGATATTTAATTCTTAATACATATTATGCCATAGTTTCTGCGATGATAAATTTATCCATGATTACAGATAAATAATTTAATAAAATCAACAATTATTAAAATTTATGACAGATTTTATCTGTTATCTGTCAAACTCAAGCAATACAACTTTTTAAACATTTTTGCTATTGCTCATTGGCACTCTCTTAGTAGCTAAACATTATAACTTTTATTAAACCTCTCTTTTAAGAATGAAACGTATGTTACCAATATTTTTGGATATAATAGAGGCAATTATTTAATAATGGGCCCATAAACCATAACAAAAAATAATAAAATGTACACTTTATATTTAAAGTACTACTCAATAAATAACGATAAAGATATTTTTTTTTAATAATTACTTTGCGAGATATTTAAATTTATTTACAGGGCCACAGATGACGTCACACTATTGGTATCTTTCTCGCGCAGCCTACTACAGAAACTGGTGTGAGAAAGATAATTATAGGTTTCTTTAAAAATCAAATGGGGGTATTCCACTCATTTTTTTTTATTATTTTAAATAAAACTTCATTCAGTTTTGAAGCTATTCATGGTATTAAAAAATCTTAATTGTTCCTAGTTTCACAGTATTTTATTTTCAAGAAATCAGTATAACGTCACATTCCCCCTATACTTGTCTTTCTCATATACTACACTGAGTACGCTACGAGAGAAAGATAACAATTGTATGACGTCAATTTCCCCTTTTAGCAAATGTGAAATATCTCGTAAAGTAATTATTTAAAAAATGTTTTCATTATTTTCACTATTATTTATTGAGTCATCTTTGAAGTTAAATTTAATTTTTTTGTTATGGTGGAATATCCCATTATGACTTTTTGATAGCACGAATTGCTTCAAAATTAAACGAACTTTCATTTAAAAATATTTTTAAAAATTAGTTTATGGGCCCATTCTAAAAATTTTGTGTATTTAGACTTTTGTTTTATAATTAATAGGGCAAAAAACAGCTACGAAAATAAAAAATATAAATAAAATTATAAATAAGACTTTATGGTTGGTGTTCACAACTTCGAAAATAAAACATCAACTGTCATTTAATATATTCATAATTAACAAGCAATAATAACAACTTCATACCTTTTAATGCATTGTAAGCAATCATATATGCGAACCTTTGTCTTAAGACAGCATTTTAAAATTATATTTAAATTGAAATACTTTTAGCAACTCAAATGACAATTGTTATGCATAATTTTTATTTTTATATAAAATATTTAACATTTGCAAATCCTTGTGTTTATGTCTTTTGTTTAATTTTATTTGTAAGAGCTGTAAACACTTTCATAAGAATCTATTGTTTATATCGTTATTTTTATTTGTATGTATAATTTTATTTTTATTTTCGGAGGTGTGAATGAGTCAGCATAGGCACCCGGTATGTATGTATTTTTTTAAATTTTGTGATCCTCTTTTACTAAAAAAAACATCCTTTTTTGTCCCTTGTTCCCACCTTTTGTGATGTGGACGTCTGGTCACCCTACAAAGTTCATTTAATACTAATGATAGCAAGCGACTTAAGTTTATAATACGAAATAAAAGTAGAAGAATAAGGCAGTTAGCAGGAGAAGATGTGAAAACATTTTGTAGAATGCAACTTCTCCATAAAAAACATACAGAATGGACACAAAGTGAAAAAAAGTTCGCTTTAGATTTCAGATATCGGAGTCCTGCTGCTTATAGGTTTTTCAGAAATGAAAAGAAGTTTAACCTTCCAAGTGATCGAACCATTAGGCGTTGGTCCAATGTTTTCAAATTACAGCCAGGATTTACACCTAATATTTTTGAAGCTTTAAAATTAAAATCTGAGACAATGCAAGAAAAAAATAAAAACTGTGTATTGATTTTAGATGAAATGCAAATACGGAAACACATTAAATACGTAGAACATTTAGACTACATTGAGGGATATCAAGATTGGGGCGATTTAGGAAGAAAAGAGAAATATGCTTCTGAAGCTCTTGTATTAATGATACGAGGTTTAAACGAGAATTATAAGTTCCCTATTGCATATTTCCTTTCAGGATCACCTATTTCGGGAAGAACTCTAAAAATCATTGTGCTAGATTGTATACAAAAACTCAAAAATTGCGGTTTTTACATTAGAGCCATAATTAGTGATCAGGGAACGAATAATCAAAACATGATTAAAAGTTTGGGAGCATCGGAATCTAAACCATTTATAAATTTTGAAGGTCGAAAGATTTATTGTATATATGACTTTATCCATTTAGTAAAAAGTATTCGCAATAGATTACATCAAACAGATTTTTTAGCTGCGGGAAAAAGAATTAGTTGGGATGATATAAGGTGTGCCTATTTAGCGGACATAATAAATAATCTTGCTAGAAGTATGTGTCACCTAAGCGAAGCTCACATAAATCCTAATAATTTTCAAAAGATGAATGTTCGTTTGGCAGTTCAAATTTTCAGCCATAGAACAGCCACAGGAATAAGAACAGCGAACGAACAAAAAAGCTATAACAAGCAACACTGCTTCTGATACAGCTGATTTTTGTCTTCAGTTAAATAATGTGTTTGATGTAATGAACAGCAAATTCAGCAAAACGAAAAGTCCATACCGTCGAGTACTCTCTACAAGAAATGATTTTGGAATAAAAGTGTTAAAAGATGCTATTACTTGGGTTCAAACATGGAAAGTAATTACGCCACCCAATAAAAATGTGAGAGAAAAACCTCCTTGCTTTTTAGGAATAGAGCAAACTATTCGTGGAACTTTAGAATTATGGGAGGATCTCAAAACAGAAGGATTCGGTTGTCTCCGTACTTCTCGATTAAATCAGGATCCTCTAGAAAATTGTTTCAGTGAAATAAGAAGGCGCGGAGGTTTTAACCGATATCCTAGTGCTACTGAATTTCGAAACAGTTTAGAAGATATTATTCTTAATAGTATTTCATCTTCTAATACTCATGGAAATTGTTTGAGTTCCGCAATACCATTACTCCTCAATGCACACGATATTATAAATATTATAGAAAAAGAAGAAACGAATATGAATTTAGAAGATGATGACAATGAAGAGGATGACAAATTAAATATTACAGTTACAGACGGGGCATCACTTGAAGACTGTGCAGTAGCGTATTTTTCAGGATGGGGAATATTCAAAATGTTAAAGAAATTTAATTGTTCTTTTTGTAAAGAAACTCTTAGTAAAACTACAAATCTGAATAATCCTGTAGATGAATTAATTAAGCAGAGATGTTACACGCATGAAAATAATTTGATATATCCAACAGAAACTTTATATAATGTTGTAAAATTTCAACTAGAAATATTTTGTAAACATTTAAAAAAAAAGAAAGTTTAGCTCAATATTAAACAAATTTTATTAGATATAGCGAAATTAGAAACAGAAAAAAAGTTTCCTGACTGGTTTACAACTTGTAAAATTCATAAGGAGTATATATTAGAAATAATTTATAAAATTAAATTATTTAAAGAATGCAAGTGGACAAGTGATGCCATGAAAAACAAAACTAAAATATTGGATAAGATAAAGGTTGTATCTCATAAAAATTAAATCATAAATTAGCTACACGTTATTATTTTTAAAAAATATATTCTCAATATCTTCATGAAAATTTGTGAATGTTAGCAAGAAATAATGTGAGGTAAAATAACAGATGTAATTATTTTGCTTTCAACGGAAGTTACGTATTTTGTTTTGAATTGTATTAATTTATTCTTTAATCTTTAAATCAAATCATAATTTTATTTTATCGTTTGTGATACAGGTTTCTTCATTTCTACTTACGAGAAAATGATATCGTTAACAGTTATAAAACAAATAAGTAGATCATTTGATATAATAATGTTTTGAATGTGCATTAATATTATGCAAAAATTTTCAATAAGAATTTTCTTTATTTTTTATGTATGTTTATGTTTTATTTGTTATTTTTTTCTTATTACTGTGTATGTATGCTAATATAGTATTTAATAATAAACATCAACACTTTTAAATTGCCTCAAAGTAACCGCTATGGTGTGCCTACTCTCCATCTTCTCGTAAAGTCTTCCGTAGCTACTGATGTCTCCGAACTTGGAAAGTAGTTTTGAGTGTTACCTCAAAAAATAAACATGAACATTTTAACAAAACTTCATTCCTGTTCTAGTTCAGTGCGCACAAAGACATCTTTTGACAAACTATTGAACTAGTAGATGAGAATCAATTTTTATCATTACGTGACCATTCTGTTTGCTTGCATATTTTCTGTGGCTAAAGATAGATCATTATAAATACAGCAAATACGTCTAAAAGGGCTACCAACTTCATAATTAGCTTTAATGTTTTTGCCTTGAGTTTGGGTATCTAGGTACTCTTTATATTAATGTTTGTAATGAAGGTAACGTCATTGACCATTTTGTTAAATAATTTATATAAAAATATACATGAATTAAAATATCTTCGATCCTAAAGTGACACTAAATTGACTTCATTTAGAGCTGAAAGGTATCTTAAGTTAATGATATTTTGTTTCATGACCTAAATTTTTACCAACAATAACGTAAAAATTTACTTTGAACACAATCAATAGTTCTAATTGAGTTCTTACATAGTGGATTTCAAACTAAATAACAGTACTGTAGTATAAATCGAACATAACAATTAAATAAGGAATTGAGAGTCGAAAATTTTTAGCTTTACGCAAGACAAATCCCAGAGTTCTGGGTGATGTCTAGGTTATGTAGTTAACGTGCCGGTTAAATTGATATTTGGATTCAAAAATTACTCCTAAATCATTAATTTCATTAACTATTACCAGAGCAACATTATTCATTCGATAATTGAAAAGAATGATCTTTCTCTTTGTAGTATAGGTCATTATCTTGCACTTATTAACTTTGAAAATTAAATAATTAGTCAACAGATTTTCATCTAGTTGAAATTTTAAACCGTCATCAATAGTGTTTACCACTCTAAATATTTTTATGTCATCAGCGTATAGTAAATAATTAGAGCGTTTAATACAGTCAGCAATATTATTGATGAATAAATTGAAGAGAAGTGGGCCGATACTTGAACCTTGTGGAATTCCAAAGGTGACAGTAAATGGTTGAAGGTGAAGTTATTGTAATGTACATGATGTTGTCTATTAGAGAGATACGAAGCAATAAGTGAATCAAGTTTGGGTGAAAAATTAAAAATATGAATAAGACGACAAGAACTTTATGATTGACTTTATCGAAAGCTTTGCAGAAATCAGTATATAAAACATCAAGTAGATTATTATAACGGAAATAATTTAATGCAAAGTTTGTGAATGTACTAAAATTAGTGGATGTGGGCCGCCCAACAATGAATCCATGTTGATGGATAGAGATACGAGATTCGACTGAGCTATAAATATGAATGTATAAAATCTTTTCAAACACCTTAAAAATATTTGAGATAATAGCGATAGGGCGGTTCGAGATAACATTTCTCTTCCCAGATTTAAAGATGGAATTATTATAGGTTTTTTTTTTTTTTATTTTTAGAGCATAGGGAAGGTATTTGTTTTAAGAAATAGATTGAAAAGTATGTACCTATAAAGGTGTAGCAAAAATTTCGCGGCATCCATTTTTAATTTGGAGATGGATTCATTAATTTCAGTTTCTGTATTATTGTTGATGGAAATAAAATGAGAATGATTACTGGGAAAAGGATTATTAGTTCTGACTTGTTCAGGATCAGTATCATTATAAAAAGAAGCAAAATAATATGCAAACGCCTTAACTATAATATGAGTGTCGTTATAAGTACTATTATAAGTACTTTGCGATAGTACCATTGAGCCAGGAATATAAGTAGTTTTGTTTTTGTTATTAAGATAGGTCCAAAGTTTTATAGAATCTCTAGACAAATTGATTTCAATAGAATCTAAATAATCCTTGTGAGCAGTTCTGAGGTTTGCCTTAATTTTAGATCGTAAGTTTTTAAAATTTGTTAGATAAACAGGATAAAGTTTTAAATTTTTATCCTTTAATATAATATCAGAAATAACTGATTTTAAAAGCCAAGGTGGATATTGTGAATATCTCTTAATTAAGTACACAATAAATAACATCATAGAGTATAGCAGAAGCCTCATCAACGTTACTGTAATTTACTAGAATATTCCAATCAATAGCTAAAAGAGAATGATAGAGATGTTCTTAATCACCTTGTTGAAAATTGTACAAAGGAATAGAATTGGCAAAGGTTGAATTAAGGAAACTGCATTTTAATTGCGGTGAAATAGTAACTGCAGGGTGATAGCCGTTTTCTTTACCTAGTAGGGAAGAATCTTGGGGTAAAAGACAGTTGAAATTACATAAAACAATATCCAAAATTGTATTGTCCTTATTTAAAACGAAGTTATATTGATTTGCTTCTAAGTAGTTGTGCTAGTCAAGTAAAGACAATAAGATTATTTGTAAAATTGTTGGTGTAATACTCAATAAGTTTGGCAATGTTGAAATTACCAAGTAGAATAAAATAATAGACTCTATACACTCATAAACGTAGCTCAGCTGAATTAAAGATATAGGTGGAGAAATAATGGAATGACATAAACACAAATAGTGGGAGATAATCATATTATAATACATATGATATCAGATGTAGATACAGCATTGATAGATAACTTAATACGGGATGATTTGAATTCTGAGTGTATAGCACATAATACACCACCACCCCTGGATATATTCCGTTTAGCAAAATCACGATCACTTCTATACACTGAATAATCAGAATCTGAATTTCAGAATTAGAAACAGAACCATTCAGCCAGGTTTCTGTCAGCGCAAATATATCAAAGTTAGCTGTTACACTATTATTATATAAATCTGTTAACATAGTGTTAAAGCCAGAAACGTTCTGGAAATAAATATTCACAGAAAGTTCCAAAAAAACAAAAAATCAACAAAACACGAAGTTTCAAACAAAACAAAATATATCGAAGTATAAGAATAATTCGGTTTGACTTATTACTAGTAAGGCATAGTCAACGACCTTACTTATACCAAGCAAGTATATAATATAAAGATTTCCATTCATAATTTTCGGTGGGCGGGCAGACAAGATGCGCGAATCTCGCTTTTAAATTTAGGCAACCAATCAAATTGCTTAGGACATCTTATATCAGATAGATTATTAATCGACTTGAATCACTTGTAGTTTGCGTACTAATCAATATTTAAAAAAAAAAAAAAAAAAAAAAAAAATCACTAATACTCATAAATTTACGTATATTTTAACTTTCTTATCTAAGATAGTTAAAATTTGACTATGATATAGCACCCTATTAAGAAAGAAAAACGGTCTGTGGAATGTTATATGTTAGCAGTATTTGCGTAAAGCGGCACTACGATTAGAAATATTTACTATACGTATTATACGTAACACACGAACCGCTTTGTCGGCTAGTATTAAGTGGTCATTACATAACTTACGGAAGTGGTACTTTACTTGAAGCCTATAATATATTTTATTAAAAAAACTATATTAAAATATAATCCAAAACTTTTCAAATTCGGTATATAAGACTTTTATATCAATGGGAATAATTCAATAGATTTTGGTTAAAATGGTCTAGCCGGAAGTGGTAATTTACTTGAAGCTTATAATAGATTTTAATGAAAAACTCTATTAGAATATAATCCCAAATTTTTCAAATTTTTACATAAGACTTTTATATCAATGGGAATAAAAGATTTTGGTTAAAATGATCTAGTCGGAAGTGGTACTTGAAGCCTATAACAGATTTTAATGAAAAACTATATAATAATATAATCCAAAATTTTTAAAATTTGGTATATAAGCCTTTTATATCAATGGGAATAACATAAGAGATTTTGGTTAAATGTCTAACCGGAAATGATATTTTATTTGAAGCTATTCTCAGCTTTTCTTAAAAAAATGGTGTTATTTTGATTTTAAAAATAAATACTTTAAATAAAAGTTTTCGAGAATTGAATTCTACGTCTAACACATCAAGTATTATTAAATTAGCTCGAAGTATAAGCGAGATATGTAAATTAAAAATTATGTACTTTTTGTAATTTTGCTATGGATTAGGACAAAAAATAAAAAAATAAAGAATTTAATATCAATGGCAAATTATATCAAATTAATCAATTATAGTTTAACAGGCGTTCAAGGAAGTCATGTGGTGTCCACATCAGATTGTTTCTATAACCAATGGATAGTTAGTTACAGCGCTTCAAACAGAGCAAAATTTTGAATAATTTCTTAATGCTTCATTAAGATCATACTTTGTTATATTGTTTTACTCTTTTTTATAAATTACTTATTATTATTTATTTTTATTTTATTTCCGGACTCCATCATTTAACAGAAGATACACTAAATTGGATAATAAAGATCAAAAATATTTAATTTGTTTTGTTTTATTTATTATTTTATTTATGTATTAATTTTTAAATTGTACTGTCTTTCATTCGAAATAATAATAATAATAATAATTTTACTATACATATATCATCAATTATTGTATTTTTTTTTTTTTCATTGGAAAGATGTTTTATAATCCAGGAAATATATGATTTTACCTAAAAGTAATTAGCAAATGTTTTTTAACGGAATCCTGTCCACAAATATGCGCTGAATAACATATCAAAATTTTCCGCAAATAGAAGCATGTGAACCTCCTGTTAATTGGGAAAAATGGCGGCTTATTTAGGTTTTTGGCTATTTGCTCAGAAAAATTATGAAAAATATTTAAATTACTCAAAAAATAATAGTTACTTACATTCGAGTGCGTGTAAGTTGTATTTTACAGCGCGACAGCTTTGTTTAAGGCACGAGCCCTTAAGGCAAGTGCCTTATTAGCTTGAGCGCTGTAAAATATTTCACGCACGAGAATTGTATCAAAATTTTTGGCCGACGATAATGAAAATCACTTTTTTTAATGAGATAGGTTATACTTCTGAAAAGGAATAGTTTAAAATACTGGGGCTAAGTCAAATTCCAAATTTAAATTTACTTACCGTCATCAGAGTTCTTCTACTAGCGAAAATTTATTTGTAATAATAGTCGTTGTTTATGACTGATAATGTATTTATGTTGTCATGTTTTCTTCGTAATACATAATAGGTAGGTGTTGATATTTGACATTTGAGTATTCTTCCCCTCGCGCATTTGATAGGTATATCGATCGGTGACTATATCGGTAACGGCGGATTTTTACAATAATGATAGATGTCGCTGCCGTGATTTTGGTTTACATAAATTTGTTTTAAATACAGGAAATATTAAAGTAAAAAAATTACTTACGTAGGTAATATTTTTTTACGTGAACTTTATTATAGTAAAGATGATTTCTTTTCTAAATGCCCATAAACGTCCAGTGTATTTTGATTATTTTACCGCATAGTTAGACAAGTTACAACACAGTAAGCGTAAAAAGTAGGTTACACTTGCTGTGCATACAATTATAAAGTTCGCATTACACTTCAGGAGGACAAAAACAATATTACGTACTTAATACTCAGTCTAGTAGGTTTCACTATATATATAACAGTTTACATTCATCGAAAATAGTAAATCGATGATTTTTTTTATAAAAATTGGAAATGTTTTCCAGCAATTTTTTATTTTTTCATCCACCATTCTGATTTTAAAGATACGATAACGCGGTTGAAAAATAGAATTTAGCATGAAATTCTCTTTCATATCATGATTATCGCCGATGAACGATTTGCAATTTACTAATAACTTAAACTCACATGAAATCTCTCTAAAACTTTAAATATCTTTAAATAGGCTTAGTTCTCATTTCCTTATTTAAAATTTTGGCACGATTAAAGATGAACAATATTAAGTAATTAATACGTATCAAAGTGGTTGATAAAAATTGAGAAATGAGCCAATTTTAAGATGTTTAAAATTTTAGAGAGATTTTACCTGAGTTTAAGATGTTAGTAACTCTCAAATCGTTCATTTGCAAAAATAGTGTAATACATAATACTAAAGAGAATTTTATGCTCAATTGAAATGCTCAAACCGAGTTATCATATATTTAACAAGATCAGAGTCATGGATGAAAAAATAAAAAATAAATGTAGGGAAACTTTGACAAATTTTATAAAAATCATCGATAATTTACTTCTTTCGATGCCACGACGAATGTAAACTGTTATAAATAGTAAAACCTGTTAGACTAAATACTAAATACGTAAAATTGTTTGTTTTTTGAGTAATTTAAATATTTTTTATAATTATTTTGAGCAAATGGCCAAAAACCTAAATATGCTGCCATATTTCTTAATTGGCGGGAGGTTCCCGTGCACCAATTTTCGGATTTTTTAAATATATATTCAGCGCATTTTTCTGGACAGAATTCCATTAAAAAGCTGTTGTAAATACTTTCAGGCAATATCATAAATGTACTGACTATAAAACGTCTTATATTAAAAAAAAAATGATAATAATAATAATAATAATAATAAAGTTAACATATATGTATATTAGTTAAATAATAATTAATTAATAATAATAAGTAATTTAAGAAAAAAAGGTAAAGAAAAGTAAATATGATCTAAATGAAGCATGAAGGAAATTTTCAAAAATTTGTTCTATTTGAAGCGCTATAGCTCGCTAACTGATGGTTTTAGAAAAACTTGTTTTCGACGAAAGTTGTAGCTTTATTTTCAATAAATACACATATAGCTATTTTTGCCCTAACGCAAATAGGCGAAGAGATTTAAAAGAAAACGCTTTTTGAGTTTATTCCAAGTTGGTGGCTCCCAAGGTCGAAAACTTGCATTTTTTATGAGAACCCTTATATATATAATATATCCAAAAATCAAAATTACCCGACCTATTGTGGAATAAACCGATATTAAGATAAAAAAAAACATTTTTTTAATAATTACTTTCCGTGATTTTGAAATTTGTGTCACTGTGACGTCACTCTAATGACATCAAGCGCTGACATCTGACGGCATAATTTGTAACTATGTGATTAAGTACTCTGGCTGATGGCTGATTGACATTAGAACTCGTAGTAAAAATGCCTGTAAAGATAAATGCAAAACTTATTGTTAATTATGGTATGCTAATAAAAAGCTCTTCTTTTAAGTACAATGTTTCCGGCAGCTGAAAACTGTTCGGGTAATTAAAGGGTATCGGGTAATTAATGGGCAGCGGATATATTTCGGGTAATTAGGTAAGAAATTTTATACCCGGGCACATTATTATCAGGTAGGTTCCGATTACCCGGGTACCAATCGTCATCGCTAATATATAAATAATTTTTTTAATGTTTTATCTTTGTGGATGACAAGCTCAATTGTAACCCGCCTTTATGAGGCGAATTAGCAAATAAAATTTAAAAGTGGATTCTTGCCAAATTGGAAGTTACGAATCGTATCAAACTAGTTAGTGACTTGTAATAAAAGAATGTTTTACCTACTTTTCTTGGTGGTGTCAACTGTGCTTGCGGAAACTGTTTGTTCAGGGTTGAAATCACACAGTTTTAATTACAAAAATAAAGATGTATTTGTTATGAATAAAAACTATACAAAACAGTAAATGAAATAGAGAATGCAAACGCGATGACTGAACGAGTAGGCACAATAGTAGAGCTTTACTTTGACTTCGCCCTGACATATCGTACAGCCGACTATATATTATATATAATAATAATAATAATAATAATAATAATAATAATAATAATAATAATAATTAAACTTTATTGAGATCCAACTCAAAGGCGAGGTTCAGCTAAAAGCTGTTCTTCCACCTAACCCTCGATACATAATGTATGTAATACATACAAAAAAAGTTAATACAAATGAACAATCACAGTAGTAAACTATAATGTACAAAAAGTACAAAAATATACATGAAAACAGAATTTAAACAATTTAATTTTATGCTATATGTAGACTTTTTAATTGATTTTTAAAATTACTTACCGATAGAGACTTTAAGAAATTAGGAATATTGTTATACAATTTGGGAGCTTGATATGAAAATGAACCTTTAAATTTAGTTTTCTTAAAAGAAGGAACTACAAATAAATCAGTACCACAAAAATTATAGTTATACTCTCTGACATTTAGTTTACAGTATAGGTAGGATGGAATGTTTGTCGTGTAAATTTTATGAATTAGACACAAATATAGAAAATTAGTTCTCTCCTCTCATATTAGCTTCCTGCCTATATGTTGATATATGATCATATTTACGAACATTATAAACAAAACGTAAACAAGAATTTTGAAACAGATTCTATTAAGGTCTTGCTTTGTAAGATTAGGGACATATACACACGCACAATACTCAAATAACGGCATAATAAGTGAATTCACCAATTTAAATTTTATTTCGGATGATAAAATATGACGATATTGATAAAAATATCTAAGTTTGAGTCTAGCAGACGTTAATTTAATTTTTATGTGTTCATTAAATTTTAATTCTTTATCTATATTTAAACCCAGAGTCTTAACGGTGGCACTACAGTTTAATAGTGTATCTTCAAGATATATAGAAGGTTGGAATATATATATATATATAATTTATAAGAGTGAGGTTCGCGGAAGGGTTTTTAAAAAGATTTATTTGTGAGTTCAAAGATTATATTCGCTAATCTTTTTATTTAGTCAATCAAATTATATGAAGTACAGTTTTTATATGTTTAGTATTCCGGTGTCGGGTATAAGCCTGGGAAATGCAACCTCAGCTATATGGGCTGTGGTAACTTATATATATATATATATATATATATATATATATAATATATATATATATATATATATGAGGCACATATCGTGGGTAAGTATTATTTTCTTTACGTTTATTAAAAATAAAATATTAGATACCGAAAACTTTTGCAGTTTTCGGCATATATGTTTACCTGAGAGGAGTTATTTTTATGTTTCAGATTTGCGTAATTTTATTAAGTAGAACGTATGTGAAAAATAAAATGTTAAATACCGAAAAATTTTGTAGTTTTTAATATACATATATATATATATATATATATATATATATATATATATATACATATCAACCTGTATCTTTTTCTGAGAGGAGATACTTTCATGTCAGATTTGCAAAAAGTAAGCAGGTAGAAAGAGATATTTCGAAGAAGAAAAAGAGTTTTAAATGAATTAAAATATGATCAAACCCCTTATCAAAGTCTACATTACATTCTAGGGAATTAATTAAACAAATAATGTACGGCTATTAGCCGTGCGATATATGTCATCATGAAATTTATATGCAACGAGTATACATTTGTGTATCCTTATAATGAATATCATTTGTAACTTTAAAAGACGCCGATGACAACGGCGTCTCTTTTTATGTTTATTGTGTTTTAGGAAGACAAGAAGTAATCAGCCAAGAAAAATGTAAATTAATTTATATACAGAGAGTTACAAAAAAGAACAACAATTAATCTGGTGCCATAGGGATGATTGTCAAGTGTCGTTATGGATATTGCAGACCAAATAATTTGAAATTTCATAAATATGAATGTTAGATGGTTCTCCTATATTGATAAACAAGTACTGGTTAATACATTGTTTATGTAAATATTTTGGTCCAATTTACATTGGCAATTCAAATAAATTTCCATATTAACTTTTCGTAGTGAAAGTATAGTGAATATTAAATCGTGTTGCATGTCTATAAAATGATATGATTTATTATTAAAATAGGTAAGTATTATTTTCTTTACGTTTATTATAAATAAAATATTAGATACCGAAAACTTTTGTAGTTTTCGGGATATATGTTTACCGGTATCTTTACCTGAGAGGAGATATTTTTATGTTTCAGATTTGCGTAAAATTAAGTAGAACGTATATGAAAAATAAAATGTTAAATACCGAAAAATTTTGTAGTTTTTGGTATACATATATATATATATATATATATATATATATATATATATATATATATATATATATATATATTTACCTGTATCTTTTTCTGAGAGGAGATATTTTCGTGTCAGATTTGCATAAAAGTAAGCAGGTAGGAAGAGATATTTCGAAGAAGAAAATGAGTTTTAAATAAATTAAAATATGATCAAACCCCTTATCAAAGTCTACATTACATTCTAGGGAATTAATCAAACAAATAATGTACAGCTATTAGCCGTGCGATATATGCCATCATGAAATTTATATGCAACGAGTATACATTTGTGTATCCTTATCCGGGAGAGCCACATCCTAGAGATGGCAGCACTAATGACCGACTTATAGGGAAAACATTATATTTTACGTTTGTGCTAGTTGTATTTTGAGGCTTTGTTTTGAGGATATTTTGTTATTTTTAATTGAAATCAAATATATTTATCATAATGTCAGATATATACATTTATTTAAATGATGCTGTGCGGCCTATGGTCGAAGGAAAAGTAGTAAATAAGGGTAAAATAAGATTCAAAATTGAGGTTATCTGCATGTTAACTATTATTTAATTATTTTAGCTGTACATTTTATCTTGTGCGGATATAAGACAGATAAACAGAATAATATAGAAATAAATTAACTGTGTGTTCAAACATCTAATTTGAAAGGAGCTAACTACTCAATCGTAATAACACTAAATACAAATGCACATCAAGTTCTTTGTTTTGCAAGTCTTCCTCTTGCTCAATTTCTGATATTTTTGTAGTTTCTTCTTCTTCCCTGTCTTTCCTATAAACAATTTAAAATAAATATATAATATTAAAGAATAATAGTTACTACTTACAGATAACGTCTCTCTATTTTTCTTCTCTGTACAGGGGTTTTGTCGAATCTTCTTTGCTGTAATTTTTAGCTTGCTATATCATTTTTCTAAATATTATTCTTT
This sequence comes from Ophonus ardosiacus, assembly GCA_943142095.1. Taxonomy (NCBI): domain Eukaryota; kingdom Metazoa; phylum Arthropoda; class Insecta; order Coleoptera; family Carabidae; genus Ophonus; species Ophonus ardosiacus. The sequence continues at coordinate 15,689,685 of OW964836.1, forward strand.
TATTGACTACAAAAACAAACTAATAATGTTTTGAAGCATAAATTTTTATAAATACTTACATGGAATAAAATCGCTTAGGTAAAAATGTGAACATGAACGGTGATATGTCCTTTCCGATTTTTAACGCGATTTTCCACTTATTTTTTAATATTTCTCTTTTTGGGAAAAAATGAACAGATATGCCAGCACTTGCATAATTGCACTGCGGTACAGAACAATATCTCTTCGATTTGCTGGTCATTTTTGGTTGTTGTTTACTTATAATCCTGTATGACAGCACAACGTTTTCCCTACAACTTATATGTTTTATTTTGCCACCAGATGTCAGACACTTTGTTGGCTCTTACCAATAATCAATTGTAACTTTAAAAGACGCCGATGACAACGGCGTCTCTATTTATGTTTATTGTGTTTTTGGATGACAAGAAGTAATCAGCCAAGAAAAATGTAAATAAATTTATATACAGAGATTTATTTACAAAAAAGAACAACAATTAATCTGGTGCCATAGGGATGATTGTCAAGTGTCGTTATGGATATTGCAGACTAAATAATGTGAAATTTCATAAATATGAATTTTAGATTGTTCTCGTATATTGATAAACAAGTACTGGTTAATACATTTATGTAAATATTTTGGTCCAATTTACATTGACAATTGAAACAAATTTCCATATTAACTTTTCGTAGTGAATGTATAGTGAATATTAAATTGTGTTGCATGTCTATAAAATGATATGATATATTATTAATATAGGTTAGTATTATTTTCTTTACGTTTATTAAAAATAAAATATTAGATACCGAAAACTTTTGCAGTTTTCGGCATATATATTTACCGGTATCTTTACCTGAGAGGAGATAATTTTATGTTTCAGATTTGCGTAAAATTCAGCCAGTCATAAATTATCTCAAAAAAATGAATTAGCTGAACAAATAGAAAAAAATATAAAAAGAGATACTTTACATAGTTAATATCCATTTATAGTTTATGGTATAGGTATATGTGTAATATGGTTATGTAAAAATTGTTGTTGTAAACGATGTTTCGGGAGAACAGCTTGTGGATGTTGTGCAGGTGTTTTTATTAAAATAAGTCAAAAATTTAATTCTGCAAAAAGAGAAAGAACTTCCGGTCCTGTAGTTCATTATACTGATTGTTTACAACCTGTATATCTGATAACTGAAAATGTATTCTCTGAAAGTAGCGAAGCAAGAACAACTACAAATACTTCCAACATTTGTGGAAGATCATCTAAAATGTAAGTATATTTCTTATAGTACTTACAGTCAAATCTTTTAAGGGGGGAGGAATGTTGTAAACAGAATGAACCGTATATTAAGTCTTTGTTTGACTAAGTGCGATCCTTGCATTTTATAATCAAGCAAGGTAGCGGGAGAAATGAAAAAGGATTTTTTCTGCGTCGTTACTAGAGAAGAAGTGAAGTTAAGTGAAGTAGTTAGTGAGTAATGAGTAAGTGAGGACAGTAGGGGTACAATACAGAGAGTAACAATAATCATACAGTAGACAGCATAATTTTCAATTGTATTATATTTAAATGTTAATAAACTAACAATACAAAGATACACGTATTAAACTAAACAACGCTTTAAAAAACATAACGCGACGTGAGAACCTAACACGTTACAACATTACCTAAAATACATATTTTCGATAAGTGCAGGAAATGATACTCGTACCTAAGATATGGTACAATACAATTTAATACTGAGGTGTTCCTATCATGGCCCAGTTACGGCAGATTGAAATGAAATAAAAAGATTTACCGCCTGTAAGCTCATATATTTAATACATCGGAAGTTGAAAATTACGTGAATTTCGCTGGAATTTTTGCATTTATTAAAACAATTATTTATTGTTCTTAAATATACTTAATTTTTTTATATGATATTTATAACAACAATGTGTTACTCTTAACAACCCTAAACTATTAAAAATTTAGAGTATCTACTTCTAAAAATTGTTTTTACTTGGGGAAACTTTTGCAATAGTGTCATGATAGAACCACCTTAAGAATCTTGCACATTTTTCAGTCATTATTTTTTTTGCTCACATGTACGTACTATTTTTGTTCAAATCACTCATTTGTTGCATATCATCTAATGTTGAAGTTCTTCATTTACTTGACGAAGCAAATTAAAGTAAGACCAAGATGATTTTACAATCTGAAAATATATGCTATCATGAGATCTTATATTTATGGTTCTTATCTTTATAACTAATCTAAAGCCAGTTATGCCAGTGTAACATAAATTTTAAGTGTTCCTTAAATTGGTAATGTAACATTTTCATTTATTTAAAAGTTTATACAAGATAGCAGAAGCGTGTATCTATATTTTTGAAGGTTACTGCATTTAATGATATTTTAAGAAAGAATATCTTTTTATTTCGCGCAATTAATCTTCAATTAATGGACCAGAATACATTAACTAAATTCACAGAATAAATTCTCTGTGTTCTTGTGGGATATTGTATCTTTTTAAATCTATAGTTCATCTTACCATCATGAAGGTTTCTATAGAGAGAGGAATGAGTTTACCCGCCCTAACTACGATAGGCTTTTGTAAACGCGTCATTGAGAACAACAAGGTTCTCTTATATTTTTTGTATTCGCAAACATGCCAGTCGCAATTGTAGATAGCTTCCTTCACGTTCAAACTCTGAAATATATTTATTTGTTAATTACGATATAATATGTCAGTACTGCAGGCGCCGATATAGTTTGTGTCAAGATAAATGCACATTGACTTTTCCGCTCATCTCAGCATGTATATGCTTAAACGATTTGTATGGGTAATAGGACAGAAAGGTATTCACAATTTTTCCAATTAACAATTTGAAAACAGTAAGCAAAAACTGGGTATACAACTTCATAATAAAGTTACTGCAATTATTATTCAATTATATATTTATATTTTGTTTACAAATAAGCACTTGAAATAAGAATAAGGTAAAACAGTTTTGAGAAAATTATATAGTCAAAATACATTAAACGATTTTAAATATATATTTCCAAGTTTGTACTATAAATTTGGTAATTCGCTCTTTGCCCTTTTAGGAAGTATCCCGTTCTGATGGGCTGGACAAGCTTAAGAAGTTGAATTCAATAAGCATTTATCTTGACACACACTGTATCTGTGCTGTGCCAGTCGTAAACGTTGGAGATTGGTTCTGATTCATTTGAAGACTGTCTGTCGCAATGATGTCAGATAGTAAGAAAATAGACCATGGGTCATTTTTATTAAAACTAGACCTTAAAACCGTATGCCTATTAAAGTTTTAAAAAAAGTTTGTAATGTCTTTAACATGTACTTAACACATTTACTGTATTCCAAGCTTTTACTACTTTACTTTCATGCCTTCTGCTTTTGCAGTTTTGAAATACTGATTTCATTTTTAAGTAAATTAATGCAGAAAATATTAAAACAAAGAAAGTAAACTAAATAATACTTGTTTGAATTTATTATGCCATGAAAAATAGTATTCACTTGCATTTGTTTGGAAGTAAAAATAAATATTAAGTAACATACCCAAGTAACACTAAACAACGGTCGACCAAAAAGTGACGTCGATTTTAGGTTGAATTTACGTCATGTACGGCCGTCTAATTAGACGTCTATACGACGTCACTGTGACGTTGATTTTTGTTCGAAAATAGGTCTATTTAGACGTCTAATCAGATGTCTATACGACGTCACTGTGACGTTGATTTTTAGTCAAAAATGTGTCTATTTAGACGTCTATTCGACGTCACTGTAACGTTGATTTTTGGTTTCAAATAGGACTATTTAGACGTCTATGCGACGACACTATGACGTCTATTTTTGGTCTGAAATAGAACTTTTTAGACTTCATATTTGTGGGCCATGTGATGACTGTATTTGGTCGTAAGTCTATTTAAACCTTTTTCAGACGTCTTATTTGACGTCTTTATAAAGACATACATTTCGTTTATTTTTACTTTATTTATAATATTATTAAAAATATAAAACAAAATATTGTTTACTACAATTATTTTTAAAATTCGAATAAATATAATGTAAAACTTATTTTATACATATATGTATAATATATATATGTTTATTTATGTATCTTCATCACCAAAAACTACTAATAGAAGCAAATTTGGCACAACCAGAAATGGGTAATAAGCCGTGGTAATATTTATATTTTATTTATTTAAAACATATATGTTTAATTATAATTGTGAAACAGAAAAAAAAATGTTATATTTTGTTGTATAATTGGGCATTTTCATTTTCAACATTTTAAACAAAACCTAATAATGACAAGACAAACTTTTAACAAATGCTTATAATACAAAAGCAAATGTATAAACAAAGGGAAATATACATTTTATAACTTTGGTAGATCTTGGGGTCTTCAATAGTGATCTAGCATCCGTTGGAATGTTATTGTGATATCTAAGAATAAATAATAATTTATTTACAGAAGATTAAGTAATATTTACTTCAACTGCCCATTTTCTTATATCGTAAAATATATTATTGTTCTCATTGCTCTTTTTGTGCACAACCGATTTTAAAGGCAAAATTTCTATAAGGAAAAAAAAATATATTAATTAAGAATATAACTAACATTTAGTAGGTATAGTATAAGGTCCCAGCTGTGCATGCTACATGTTTCAATTCACTTGGAATGAAAGCTTTTTGTCATTTAATTTATCGGCATACAGTAAATATAAATACTGAGAAAACCCAATTATTTAATGTACTAAAAACTATTACTACCATCCATTTGCCACAAAACGAAAATGTAATATATGACTTTTGAATTTTCCGCCCTAATTTCCGATGTTTTTCGTTCCACGCCCTTCAGACATCACTACATGTGTATAATATTAATTTCCTTTCTTTTTATAATATATTATTTAACTTTAAGCTAATAATAAATTAATTATAATATTTTCTCGGAATCACTTAAATTATTTAAAATTTATTCATAAATTCTCAATTTTATGACATTTTGACAACGAGGTTCTTGCACCTACGTCACTCAAGGCAATTCATCATGGCGGTAGAACAGCTGATCGCGGGCAAATAAACCAAATATTAACATGGAGTCAAATGGAGAATGCGTGTTTACATTTCAAAAAAACTTAAATAATTTCTTATGTGAACGTTTGTATAAATTATATTTGCTATTATAACGGCTAAACACTAGTAGGGGTACAATTTTGAAGTGAAATGGGTAAAAAAGTCACACACGTAATCACAGTAATGTTTTGAAACCAAAACAAGATTATTTATCACGTGTTTCCTTATTGGATTCATTTTGTATTAGGTTTTATTGCCTCTAGTGCATGTGCAAGGCTGCAGTAATAATCATTATAATTTAATTGTAAATGGAATGAAGTAAATTTAGGTAAATATGGACAAGTCATAATGGAGGAAATGAAAGTTAATTTCAAAAAATAATACTTATTAATAATATTTATCATTACTCGCTAGAATAGGCAGAATTTTATCAATATAATAAAAAATATTCTGGAAATAGCTTCTGTCGTAATAACCGACCACTGAACAGAACTGTGGCATAAAAATTATGATAAATATTTTATTTATCTACATGAGTAGGTACATATATTGCAAAGCTACTGTTTCATAATATTCCCCAAAATTTACGTATTTTACTTACATTTTAAAATGTTTTTAAATTGTATGAACGAAAAGATTCCAAAACAATACCCAGTCTCACACTCGGAAAAAATTCAAATAATATCGTTACTTATTAAATATTTTTTTAATTTATTAAATATAGGGTTCTCTGTTACTCTTCTACCACTTGGTTTGAAAGTAACGCACATAAAATCCAAATAAAACGTTATTATATAATTTTGAGAATGCAGCATCCCATAAAACATAATGAGAAATAATAATAATAATAATAATAATAATAATAATAATAATAATAATAATAATAATAATAATAATAATAATAATATACATCTTTATTCCTTTAGAAAATATTTACATTTTATAGGAAGCTTTTTTATATTCTTTACCTCTTTTATACTTCTCGGTAATTTATTAAATAATTTAACTCCTAAGGAATTTGGAGCTTAACTTCCAATTTTTAATTTAGTAAAAGGAGTTCTTAATTCATTTTTCCCCCTAGTATTTAAGTGATGTAAATCTTTATTGCATAATAATGTATCCGTTTTTTGAAAGATATAGAAACAACTTTCATAAATGAATAACCCAGTCAGGGTTAATATTTTTAGATTTATAAAACTGTCTCTGCATGTCTCCGTCGGTTTTAAATTAGAGATGCACCGAAGGACTCGTTTTTGACTTAAAAATACCTTGCTGGCGTTAACAGACGCGCCCCAAAAGCTAATACCATACCTTAATAATGATTCAACTTTAGCATGATAAAGCATTAACAGTTGAGGGAGAGTTACATATTGTTTTAAATATTTAATTTGATAACATAGTTTATTCAGATTGGTTGTGATAGTATCACAATGATTTTTCCACTGTAACAATTCATCGAATGTAAACCCAAAAATTTTGGAGATACCTACTCTACTAATACAACCGTTTTCAGTAGTAATATCACAATCCAACATATTAGAATTTTGATAATTATGAAACCGTATGTAATTAGTTTTGGATTCGTTAAGATATAATAAATTTAATTTATACCAGTTTAACATTTTGTTCAAATAATCAGTGCATTTATTTTGTAAACAAATGTTATCTCTATCTGAAACGATCAATGAAGTATCGTCTGCATAAACTATTGAATCTATTTCCTTTTGAAATATAAGGTTAAGGTCGTTGATGTAGATAATAAAAAGTACTGGGGCTAAGACGCTTCCCTGGGGTGTCCCTATATTTGTAAAAACTTCACTAGAGTTGACTGTTTTGCCTTGAGAACCAGAAAAATTACGAATACATACATACTATTTATGGTTTTCGAGAAAATTTCTAATCCAATTCAGTGGTCTACCTCTGATACCAATATGCTCTAATTTGTCTATTATGATTGATGCAGTCGAAAGCTTTACCGAGGTCGCAAAATATTGCTATAGGGCATTCGCCGGCTTCTAAAAAAGAGACAATTTTTTCATAAAAAACACGAATTGCTATTACTGTTGACGATTTTTCTCTAAAACCATATTGGTTTTCATTAATAGCATTAGTTTGTTTTAAAAATGCATTTAATCTCTGTAAAAAGCTGTATTCAAATATTTTAGAGACAATTGATGATATTGCCACCGGTCTATAATTATTTACATCTTGCTTGTCTCCTTTCTTATAAAGTGGAATAATTTTACTTACTTTTAATTTTTCAGGAAAATTTCCACTCTCAAAAGACAGGTTTATACAGTGAGTTAGTGGGTGAATAATTACAGGAGCCACTACTTTTATCAAGAAGCTTGGTATTTCGTCTGGGCCAGATGATGCTTTATTTTTCAATTTTAAATTAATTATATTTAACAATTCCTCATTGTTGTAAGGATGTAAAAATAAAGAAGCTGGTTGCTTTTGTGAACTTGGTAAAGGAGTATTTCCCATATTCTTTATGCTTGCTGTTATTGTCAATGGCGTATCCCTGAAAAATTTATTAAAGGTATTAGCTACTTTTTCCGGTTCTTCAATGATGTTATTATATATTTTTAAAGAAATGTTCTTATCTTTTTTAGATTTTTTATCGGCATTAATAAGATTCCATACAGATTTTGAAATATTATCAGAGTAAATAATTTGGTTTTGATAATAGGTTTTTTTAACGGTTGAAGTCAAGTGAAAATGTTTACGTCTTGCTGTCGCGTATGCTTGAGAGAATGCAGGATATTGTTTATTTAAATAATAAAGTTGTTTTAGTGCAATACTTGGTTGTTTTACGTCATCATTGACCCAGCTTTTATCACAACGTTTTGTTATATTTTTAAGAGGAAAATGAATCTGAAATAAATGTAAGACGATGTCGAAAAATATGTTAAATGCAGTATTTACCTCTTTAATGGGCGTTTGGTTGCCCGCAATCAGCTGTTAAACTGACATATCCGCCATATTGAAACGTCACGTACAAGTACCTCATTATATTAAAAAATAAAAACAATAAAAAAAGTCAGATTGTGTATCCATGGCAAAATTTTTCATTACAGTACTCAAAAGAGTCAGGTAAAATTTTACATGACGTGTAATACTGCAAATATGATCTTTCAAAACTCAAGATAGCCATGAAAATTTTTGACGGTTAAGGGAAATATGTATGTATATGTAGACGCACTCTCCGAAATTTTTGACGTCACTTATAGACGCTTATAGAAGCTATAATGGCTGCGCTGCAAAGTCAAGTGAAAAATGTATTAGAAAACTAGTAATTACCATGGGAGAATATTGAAAATAAAATTTCATAATATGAACATTGAAAATTTAGTATAGGTATTGTATGTAGATCAAATTGTGGTCATACTGCATATTACATTTATTTTTTTATAGCTATGGCAAGATATGAAAGCAAGTGGCTCTATGAGGAGTATAAACAAAGAATGGTGAACTGTGAACTATGCACGACAATGGACGAATAATTACAAAAATAATTCATTGTTTTATAGATATAACAAGATGCATTATTTAATTAATTTATATTTTTCGTGAATATTTATCTTTTTCAAAAATACTTTTTATATTTTATTGTAGGTTTATTGTTTTACTTTATTTAATGTTTTATATTATAGAGTATAAATAAAACTTTAGAATTAAATCATTTATTTTTCCTAGTAATTATTCCCGACCATCATTTATGTTTATATCATAAAAATGATAATAATAATAATAATAATAATAATAATAATAATAATAATAATATACATCTTTATTCCTTTAGAAAATATTTACATTTTATAGGAAGCTTTTTTATATTCTTTACCTCTTTTATACTTCTCGGTAATTTATTAAATAATTTAACTCCTAAGGAATTTGGAGCGTAACTTCCAATTTTTAATTTAGTAAAAGAAGTTCTTAATTCATTTTTCCCCCTAGTATTTAAGTGATGTAAATCTTTATTGCATAATAATGTATCCGTTTTTTGAAAGATATAGAAACAACTTTCATAAATGAATAACCCAGTCAGGGTTAATATTTTTAGATTTATAAAACTGTCTCTGCATGTCTCCGTCGGTTTTAAATTAGAGATGCACCGAAGGACTCGTTTTTGACTTAAAAATACCTTGCTGGCGTTAACAGACGCGCCCCAAAAGCTAATACCATACCTTAATAATGATTCAACTTTAGCATGATAAAGCATTAACAGTTGAGGGAGAGTTACATATTGTTTTAAATATTTAATTTGATAACATAGTTTATTCAGATTGGTTGTGATAGTATCACAATGATTTTTCCACTGTAACAATTCATCGAATGTAAACCCTAAAATTTTGGAGATACCTACTCTACTAATACAACCGTTTTCAGTAGTAATATCACAATCCAACATATTAGAATTTTGATAATTATGAAACCGTATGTAATTAGTTTTGGATTCGTTAAGATATAATAAATTTAATTTATACCAGTTTAACATTTTGTTCAAATAATCAGTGCATTTATTTTGTAAACAAATGTTATCTTTATCTGAAACGATCAATGAAGTATCGTCTGCATAAACTATTGAATCTATTTCCTTTTGAAATATAAGGTTAAGGTCGTTGATGTAGATAATAAAAAGTACTGGGGCTAAGACGCTTCCCTGGGGTGTCCCTATATTTGTAAAAACTTCACTAGAGTTGACTGTTTTGCCTTGAGAACCAGAAAAATTACGAATACATACATACTGTTTATGGTTTTCGAGAAAATTTCTAATCCAATTCAGTGGTCTACCTCTGATACCAATATGCTCTAATTTGTCTATTATGATTGATGCAGTCGAAAGCTTTACCGAGGTCGCAAAATATTGCTATAGGGCATTCGCCGGCTTCTAAAAAAGAGACAATTTTTTCATAAAAAACACGAATTGCTATTACTGTTGACGATTTTTCTCTAAAACCATATTGGTTTTCATTAATAGCATTAGTTTGTTTTAAAAATGCATTTAATCTCTGTAAAAAGCTGTATTCAAATATTTTAGAGACAATTGATGATATTGCCACCGGTCTATAATTATTTACATCTTGCTTGTCTCCTTTCTTATAAAGTGGAATAATTTTACTTACTTTTAATTTTTCAGGAAAATTTCCACTCTCAAAAGACAGGTTTATACAGTGAGTTAGTGGGTGAATAATTACAGGAGCCACTACTTTTATCAAGAAGCTTGGTATTTCGTCTGGGCCAGATGATGCTTTATTTTTCAATTTTAAATTAATTATATTTAACAATTCCTCATTGTTGTAAGGATGTAAAAATAAAGAAGCTGGTTGCTTTTGTGAACTTGGTAAAGGAGTATTTCCCATATTCTTTATGCTTGCTGTTATTGTCAATGGCGTATCCCTGAAAAATTTATTAAAGGTATTAGCTACTTTTTCCGGTTCTTCAATGATGTTATTATATATTTTTAAAGAAATGTTCTTATCTTTTTTAGATTTTTTATCGGCATTAATAAGATTCCATACAGATTTTGAAATATTATCAGAGTAAATAATTTGGTTTTGATAATAGGTTTTTTTAACGGTTGAAGTCAAGTGAAAATGTTTACGTCTTGCTGTCGCGTATGCTTGAGAGAATGCAGGATATTGTTTATTTAAATAATAAAGTTGTTTTAGTGCAATACTTGGTTGTTTTACGTCATCATTGACCCAGCTTTTATCACAACGTTTTGTTATATTTTTAAGAGGAAAATGAATCTGAAATAAATGTAAGACGATGTCGAAAAATATGTTAAATGCAGTATTTACCTCTTTAATGGGCGTTTGGTTGCCCGCAATCAGCTGTTAAACTGACATATCCGCCATATTGAAACGTCACGTACAAGTACCTCATTATATTAAAAAATAAAAACAATAAAAAAAGTCAGATTGTGTATCCATGGCAAAATTTTTCATTACAGTACTCAAAAGAGTCAGGTAAAATTTTACATGACGTGTAATACTGCAAATATGATCTTTCAAAACTCAAGATAGCCATGAAAATTTTTGACGGTTAAGGGAAATATGTATGTATATGTAGACGCACTCTCCGAAATTTTTGACGTCACTTATAGACGCTTATAGAAGCTATAATGGCTGCGCTGCAAAGTCAAGTGAAAAATGTATTAGAAAACTAGTAATTACCATGGGAGAATATTGAAAATAAAATTTCATAATATGAACATTGAAAATTTAGTATAGGTATTGTATGTAGATCAAATTGTGGTCATACTGCATATTACATTTATTTTTTTATAGCTATGGCAAGATATGAAAGCAAGTGGCTCTATGAGGAGTATAAACAAAGAATGGTGAACTGTGAACTATGCACGACAATGGACGAATAATTACAAAAATAATTCATTGTTTTATAGATATAACAAGATGCATTATTTAATTAATTTATATTTTTCGTGAATATTTATCTTTTTCAAAAATACTTTTTATATTTTATTGTAGGTTTATTGTTTTACTTTATTTAATGTTTTATATTATAGAGTATAAATAAAACTTTAGAATTAAATCATTTATTTTTCCTAGTAATTATTCCCGACCATCATTTATGTTTATATCATAAAAATGACGTCGAAACAATGTCTTAAAATGACGTCTAAACAACGTCTTGAAATGATGTAGATACAACGTCTTAAAATGACGTGGAAACAACGTCTAAAAATAACGTCGAAACAACGTCTAAAAATGACGTCGCACAGCTCCACGCTGGGACGTGGTCAGGGCGTCTATATGACGGAATTTCAGTCGTCATAGTGACGTCGATTTTAGATCATTTGTGTTACTTGGGTAGGCTTTCATTGGAAATAAAAATTGGGATGATGCGGGTAGTGTAGTTTTTTTTTTTTTTATTAAATATTAAATTAAATTGACTTCAAAAGTTATTTTAATAGTACGTAAATTATATTATTAAAGATATTATTATTGTTTTAAAAAAGTTTATTCTTACGAATACAGAGTTATACAAGCCTGATTGGAGAGCTACTTTAAAACAGACTACTCTACATCTATCTATGATACGCTTTAATTTGTGGAAAGTTTATAACTTTACCCTTAGTCACCATTTGTCCGTAGTTGTATCTCATAATTTGTACATATAAAACAAGTTTAATAAGGCAACCGGTTAACGCTAGAGTCCAAGTTTTACACAGGATCTGCGACAACAGGCTTTATGAAACAGGTTTTATATTATTTTTTTCTATTGAGGTAAATTTATATTTTTTTAAAAAATACTTGTCAAATTTATGACTTGGCCTTATTTATTAGTTATGTTGGTAGCGCTTCCCACTTACCTCACGGATAAAATTTAATTCGTAACTAACAGGAATTTGAGGTTAAATGTCATGTATCCACATTGACGTATTATAACTAGTTAGTTAAAATACGTCAATGTGTATCCATCAGTTTTAAAAACAGTCATAGCACCTCTATAAAACAAAAACCGCCAGAAACAGTGCGTTTATACATCTCTAACGAAATGATTTCTGTGTGTTTATTCCTAAGAACACCGAAATAGAAAAATATACAGTGATCAAGAATAATTGTTTCATTGGGCAATATAATTTTGGGGATCTTTATTTCACAGATTACACACCACCAGATAAAGGCGGAAATAAAATAAATACAAATATCTTGTGTCAAAGAAGGGTCCTGACTGCTAAAAAAATTTCGAATGATTGAAATAGGTATTTTAGATTATTGCTCTGTAGGTAATGTAAGAAATAAAGGGAGATGTGGGTAAAGAAAACAACGGCCAGAAAAGTAAATGTAATCAAACTTAAGTTTGCAAATGTCAAAATTAACAGTGTCCATAACATGAATTTAATTTATGTATTAGTCTTACTAATTTCAAGTATTTTTTTTTTTATTGTCAAATAAACCAATTGATCAATTTATATGACGCATATCTTTTGCTACCCAATTTTCAAGCATCTTTTAGCAGAACTTTTCTCTTAATACGCCTTAGAGATTTACTGAATTGCCTTACTTGTATAATGTGAAGACGGTAACAGCAGATGAGCTTATTAAATTGATGCATTTTCTTCCTAACAAAACGTCAGAAGAAAAGGACCAAATACCCACGTATTTAGTCAAATACTGCCGGTCTGTGTTCGCTGCACTACTTACATACATAATTAATCTAGCTTTGGAAACATATTTTCCCTGATAGATGGAAAAAGCCAATAATTTGTCTTATATATAAGAAAGGTGACAAGAGGTACATTTCAGTAGCCCCCCCACATATTTTTTTTTAAGAATCTTTTTCATAAGTATATTATGCTAGGTTTGTGCTGAATTGTGCTGTATAATAAAAGTTTTGTGCTGGCCGCGTTCAGCATAAAATAAATAATTAAATTGGAGGGGCTATTGAAATGCTCAGCCCCCCGCCCACATAATATTTTAAAAGATTTTATTTCATGAGTAAATTGTGCTAATTTTGTGCTGAATTGTGCTGTATAATAATAGTTTTGTGCTGGCCGCGTTCCACTTAAAATAATTAATTGAATTGGAGGGGCTATTGAAATGCTCAGCCCCCCCCACATAATATTTTTTTTAAAAAAATTTCATGAGTAAATTGTGCTAGTTTTGTGCTGAATTGTGCTGTATAATAATGGTTTTGTGCTGGCCGCGTTCCGCTTAAAATAAATAATTAAATTGGAGGGACTATTGAAATGCTCAGCCCCCCGCCCACATAATATTTTAAAAAATTCATTTTGATGAATAAATTGTGCTAGTTTTGTGCTCAATTGTGCTGTATAATATTGGTTTTGTGCTGGCCGCGTTCCGTTTAAAATAAATAATTAAATTGAAGGGGCTATTGAAATGCTCAGCCCCCCGCCTACATAATATTTTTAAAGATTCATTTTCATGAATAAATTGTGCTAGTTTTGTGCTGAATTGTGCTGTATAATAATGGTTTTGTGCTGGCCGCGTTCCGCTTAAAATAAATAATTAAATTGGAGGGGCTATTGAAATGCTCAGCCCCCCGCCCACATAATATTTTAAAAAATTCATTTTGATGAATAAATTGTGCTAGTTTTGTGCTCAATTGTGCTGTATAATATTGGTTTTGTGCTGGCCGCGTTCCGCTTAAAATAAATAATTAAATTGAAGGTGCTATTGAAATGCTCAGCCCCCCGCCTACATCATATTTTTAAAGATTCATTTTCATGAATAAATTGTGCTAGTTTTGTGCTGAATTGTGCTGTATAATAATGGTTTTGTGCTGGCCGCGTTCCGCTTAATATAAATAATTAAATTGGAGGGGCTATTGAAATGCTCAGCCCCCCCACATAACATTTTTAAAGATTCTTTTTCATGAGTAAATTGTGCTAGTTTTGTGCTGAATTGTGCTGTATAATAATGATTTTGTGCTGGCTGCGTTCCGCTTAAAATAAATAATTAAATTGGAGGGGCTATTGAAATGCTTAGCCCCCCCACATAATATTTAAAAAAAAATTCATGAGTAAATTGTGCTATTTTTGTGCTGAATTGTGCTGTATAATAAAGATTTTGTGCTGGCCGCGTTCCGCTTAAAATAAATAATTAAATTAGAGGGGCTATTGAAATGCTCAGCCCTCCACATAATAATAATATATTGCTATTTTTATAAATATATTTCTTTCAATAATGGAAATTATTAAATGCAATGTTAAAAATTGTGTATCTACTGATATTTCACTTGAACAATATCGCAGCTTTAAATCAGATAATTAGTATTTTGCAGTAATTGATTGATTGTTGGATTGGTCCGATATATCGGGATTTGACCATCTGGTAATGTTTCTAGGGTAACTGCCACCCAATTTTTATAATTTTTTTCCAGCGTTTTTTTTTTTTTTGTTTACTTTCATATGTGTTGTCCATCCGGTGTAGTCCCTTGTCCCTTGTTACTTATATTTTATGGTAGTGAAGTTAATTGGAATAGTAATAGATTCCAATATGTTTCGTTAAAATCATGAGAATTTAAACTTACGAAATAAAATTAAATTTTGCACATAAAAAATTATAGAACGGACTGAACAAAAGTTGCGTACCACACTAACAATATAAATTTAAAAGAAAATGTCTAAGAGAAATTATACAGGCAACATTTTTATTAAAGCTATTTAATTTTGGCTGAACATTTTAAAATCAGGAAGAGAATCGGTATGAAGATGTTATTTCCAACCACCAGTTTGGAGAAGGCGTCACACGATACGAAATAGTGCAAGACACTGAAACTAATGTTAAACGATTTGGGATAAAGGGAAGACGTCTTACATTTCAATTGACAGATCCACCAGGCCAAGAAAATCCTATAGAATGGTTTCAAGAAAGTATTCAGCAGGTATGGATTATATGTATAACAACGATTTACATATTCATATAACAATAAATCATGCTAGATGTTAATTATTTTAATTCAACAGGTATTGAATGATGTTCTGAAAGACATGAATCCCGGAGATGTTGTTGGATTCACATTTCACACCCCCCCGTTTTGAAAATGGGCCCGCCTGGGTGAGTTTTCGCCGCGTGGACCAAATACACATTGATGTACTATGGGACGCCATCGACAAAATTCTGCAGAGCAATGCGGAATTTTTTTCTGACGGACAATTTACCATGGAAGTTACCCAAGTGTCTATGCCCAGAGGTAATGGTAAACCGCTCAACGGTCATGGTCTCAGTTATGCAGAATTATGTCGACGGAAACACGGTATCATCGAGGTAAATAACTTAGATAGGTAATCTTTGTCTTCCTCGCGCCCTTGTTATAGCGGAAGCTTTTGCTAAGAAAGACCCCCATTTTAAATGTATACGTAAAGACAACAACATAATTCAGTGGGAGAGAGTACGGGGTTTATTAAATACAACCGGGGTCAAAATTAATGAAAATGGGGCAGGTTTACCCGAACTGACAGCATTTCAACGGTATTATAATCAATACAATATACCGTGAGTATTTTTTAACGTGAAACATTGGGTTTGTCATATCCATGGTTACGACTTGACATTTGATTGACAGCAATGTATTTGCCAGTTCCATTAAAAATGAAACATAGGGAACAAATTTGACATTTGATAAGACGTCAATAGAGGTTAATTTTGTTTAAATAATTATACCTGCATTAAATTCTAAATTAAAATTAGTTGTAGAAAAAAATATAGTGTGCACCTTGTGCCCGAGTGGTTTTCTGACTTGACTAAATTTCTTACAATATTTAAATATAATACTTGTCAAATTCATTCCCCATGTGTCATTTTAAATGAGACAGACAAATACATTGCTGTCAATCAAATGTCAAATCATAACATATAGGAAAATTCAACGGTTATCTGTCATATTGACAAGATGTCATTAGAGGTTAATTTTGTTTAAATAATTATACCTGTTTTCTAAAAATTAAATTTAGATGTAGAAAAAATACTGTGTGCACCTTTGTGCCCGAAATATGTTTAGTGCTCTCGAGTGATTTTCTGACTCGGCTAAATTTTTTACAATATTTAAATATAATACTTCTGTCAGATTCGTTCCCTATGTTTCATTTTAAATGGAACGGGCAAATACATTGCTGTCAATCAAATATCAAGTCGTAACCATGCATATGACAAACCCAATGTTTCACGTTAAAAAATACTCACGGTATGTGTGTATGAATATAATACACGTGGTGAAGTGATTTTTGAGGGTGCAAGGGGTCAAAATTTACCGAGATTAAATCTCTTGTACTATCAAAATCATTATTCTGTCATAAAGAGCTTAACAGCTGCATTTTCAGCCAAATATTTTTGCGAGCAGTGTCATATCCCGTATAATAATGCACTCGGCCATACTTGCGAAAATATTTGTACGTTTTGTAAAACATCTCCCGCTTGTAATTATACACGACAACTAGTATCATGTGACGACTGCAATAGAAAATTTAGAGGACAAGACTGTTATAATAATCATAAACCGTCAGTATGTAATTTATTAAAAACATGTAAAAAATGTTTGAAGACATATAATTTTCAAAAAAACAAACACCACATATGTGGTGAAATATACTGCAGGCTTTGTGATTGTTACCAAAAACCCGGACACGAATGTTATATTCAACCGGACAAAACAGCAATGAAAGACAAGAATTTATTTATTTATTACGACTTTGAGACGCGACAGGAAAAAATTGTAAATGGACATAACGAACATGAAGTAAATTTGTGTGTGACTCAACAATCTTGCTCTACTTGTTGTAAAATAGACGATTTAAATATTTTATGCAATGCATGTGGTGTTCGGCAGCAAATATTTAGAAACGATCCAGTTAAAAATTTTATTTTGTATGTTTTGGCCCCACGGATTTCATTTTCTTCAGTGACATGCATTGCTCATAATGCGAAATCTTTTGATGCGCAATTTATTCTGAAATACCTTGTCGAAATTATGAATTTAACACCTAAATTAATATTGAATGGAAATAAAATTTTGTTAATTGAAGTTAATAAAAACATTAGATTTATTGATTCGATAAATTATTTATCGATGTCTTTATCTGCTTTACCCAAAGCAATGGGTTTATCAGCTTCAATTAAAAAAGGTTATTTCCCCCACTTGTTTAATACTTTGGATAATGTAGATTATGTAGGACCTCTACCTAGACCTAAATATTATGGTGTGGACTATATGAATTCTTCTGCGCGACAAAATTTTCTGGATTGGTACGATGAACAGTTACAAAATAACACAATTTTCGACATGAAAAAAGAATTAGTAGAGTATTGCGTGTCGGACGTTGATATTCTGCGTCGCGCTTGTACGAAATTTCGAGAAACTTTCATTAATGATTGTAAAGTTTGTCCATTTTCGGAGTCGGTAACTATTGCTTCAAGTTGCAACAAAGCATTCCGCCGCTTATTTTTAAAACCAAATATGATCGGTATTATTCCACTCAACGGTTATAGATTGAAAGATAACCAATCTAAAATTGCATTGCAGTGGTTAATAATGCAAGAAAATGAGCGGGGGATACTTATACAACATGCAGGTCATGGTTCGGAAGCGGTAATTGGTACCAATTTAAAAGTTGATGGTTTTTACGCACAGGACAAATTAGTATTTTAATTTTTTGGGTGTTTTTGGCATGGATGTAAATCTTGTTATAGATCTAACCGCGATAAATCAATTTATAGTAGTACAAAAGAAACAATGGACTTTCGGCTTCAAAATACATTAGATAAATTAGAAAAAATTCAAAATTTAGGTTATAGAGTAATTAGCGTATGGGAATGTGAATTTAGAAATTATTTAAAACAAAACAAATTTTTGGAAAAAGAATTGAAAAGCCATCATCTTTTAAATAATTTACCGTTACAAGCTCGCGACGCTTTATATGGAGGACGTACAGGCAATACTCATTTATATAAAAAAGTCAATAACGATGATGACAAAATAAAATATGTCGACGTATGCTCGCTATACCCGTACATATGTAAATATGGCAAATTTCCGATCGGCCATCCAGACATTTTTGTTGGCTCAGAATGTGATGCACTATGTCCTGAAAATAATATAGATCAGGTAGAAGGTTTAATAAAATGCACTGTTTTACCTCCTGCTACTCTACATCATCCGGTATTACCCTTAAAAGCTCACGGTAAACTTATGTTCGTGCTATGTCGGGTATGTTGCGACAAGCTAGAGCAAAGCGACTGTACTCATAACGATGACGAGAGACAATTTACCGGGACATGGGTGGTCGACGAACTAAAAATGGCCGTAAAATATGGTTATAAAATAATTAAAGTGCTCGAGATTTGGCAATACAAGATGACTCAATATAATAAAATTGCAAAAACGGGGGGTTTGTTTGTGAAGTACATCAACAACTTTTTAAAAATTAAACAAGAAGCGTCGGGTTTTCCTGAAGAATGTACCACCGAAAGATGGTTTTCTAAAACAATTCCTAGAAAAGGAGGGAATTCAGCTTGATGCAAATATGATGGAAAAGAATCCAGGAAAACGGGCCGTTGCGAAAATTTCTCTGAATTCTTTATGGGGTAAGATAACAATGAAATATGTTTATCAGAATATTTAATTAATTTGTTTGTACGTTAACAAGTAAATTTGCACAAGCTGAGAACCGCCCACGTACAACAACTGTGTCATCAACTGGAGAACTCTATGAGTTGTTGAGCAACCCGGCCGTCATTGTAAATAAGATTATTCCGGCAGGTGAGAAGATGGTATATGTCAATTGGAAATACCACGATGAATCAGTGGAACAACTTCCAACTGTGAATGTCGTGTTAGCTGCATACACAACTTCCCAAGCCCGCCTCGAACTCTTTAATTATTTGCATCGTTTAGACGATAGAGTTCTTTATTATGATACAGACTCTATTATTTACTATCATTCTCCAGGACAATATGAACCAAGTACAGGTAATTTTTTGGGTGATCTAACTGACGAATTAGTTTGTTTCGGTCCCGGAGCATTTATAAGTGAATTTGTTTGTGGAGGTCCAAAAAATTACGCGTATAAAACATATTGCCCTGAGAATGATAGTAGTAATGAAGTTTGTAAAGTTAAAGGGTTCACGTTAAATTAAAAAAAAAAATTAATTTTAATTGTATAAAGGATTTAGTATTAGGAAATAGTAATAGAAAACCAGTGATTAGTAGTAGAAATATAAAATGTACGTTAGATCATAGCGTTATTACAAAAACAGAAAAAAAGAAATTTTCCATTAATTTTATGAAACGTAGATTAGTTGAGAATTTTAGTTCTGTACCCTATGGTACAAAACGAATTAGATTAAATGATAATTAGATTTAGCTGTAATTATATAATTTGTTAAAGAAATAAAACTATTATATTTATTTAAACACAAAATATTCTTTTATTAACTAAAAATATACAAATGTTTTAAAAACTATTATTAAAATAATAATTTGACATATATCTTACAAAGTTATCGTTTTCATATTTATTACATTTACTAAATAATGATATAAAATTATTGTGGCTATAATGATTAATTTTAAATAACAAATATACTAAACAGTAATGGCCACAAACAGCTGTGGAATAATCTTGTAAAACAACAGAATTATATGTCCATGTTTTCGTGTTGCGTTTTATAAATTCTTCATGATTCTTGACCAAGGGTGCTCTTCCGAAACTATCAAAATACATTCCATGACCATAACGATCAATAAAAATAGCGACCCAATGATATCCAGGTTTGGTATCCGGGTCTGTGTTCACAATAATTGTACACGGATAATTCACACGGTATGGCAATTTATTTGCAGCATAAACTCCACAATGCCCCACATTTTGGAAATTTCGTTGAAATATTGCTTCTATCTGAGCCGCATTCATTATTGATAAACCACTGTTGCAAAAGATGTACGTTTCTTATAGCGCAGACCATTCCTTCATGAGATACAGGTATAACACAGGCAGGAACTTCACTTTAATCGGATAATTTCAATAATGATGGGCATCCAAGTTCGGACAGCTCGATTAAATCATTTTGTAGTAAAGTTTCATCTATTATTTTCTTCTTTTCAGCTCCTTTCACATAAACATTATCTGCTGTTTCAAAAATACTTTTTAATATGTTAGGTAATTGATTATATTCCACATAACCGTAACTCCAGTCAAATCCGTGGTAATTTTGTTTTAACCAGCGGGCTTGTTTTTGATACTTTTCATTCAATTCCTCTATATTAAATGGTGCTTTAAACACATAATGTTGAAAATATAAACCGTTTACAGAAATAACGGCTAGTTCTTTAACAAACTCCCCTGTATTTCCGTAGAAACCTTGCACATCAACTATATAACCTGTCATGACAACGGTTCAAAATGAAATAACATATTTTATAAAGATTACATTTATTTATAAGATATAAAATAATTATCATTAACTACCATAATCAACTATTACATTTCTATTTTTATCAATTTCAATTATATTATCGAATTCGGCATAGATAACACAGTTTACGGTTTGTTCTAAAGCTGCTTCGAAACCAACTTCTATCCTCAGAGAACCGTGGCGGGTCAAATTCCAATGCGTCATTGAATTTGCAGATAAATCAGGAGTGAAGTCGAACGCTGTTAAACAGTAGCCTAAAGGATAATCTTCTCTATTGATTTCGTTTCCGGTATTTCCAAAATGTATGCCTGTTCCTGAGAACAAGGTATTATACATTTGTATATATGTTTTTTTATCCGTGAACGATGGCTGTAATGGCTTTGAAGGCAATTGTTGACCATTTACAAATAATGATAAATAATTTATTTTGAAATTTTCGAAGTTAAAAGGATTCGCTGTAAAATCGCCATTGAATGCCTTGTTAGATACAAAGCCGATGACACAACGTTTCGGAAGCTGCCCTAAGAAGATATTATCTAATGATTTTCCTTGTACACCTGTTGGTATTGTGATAGCTTTCACTTCTGCCCTAGTGATTGGATATTTAGCTGTATTTATTTCTAATGCTGTGTTATGAGCAAGCAGTATGCTTGGATTTAATTTCATCCGGCGGACAAATAATGTGGCTTCGTTTATATGAAGTTTATAAACAGATGTAGGCGCCATTAAATGAAAATTATCACGTGAGCGAACCAGCCGCATACGCATTTCAACACCATTAATTAAAAATTTTTCTTGATTAAATATATCAACATGTAAATGACCCATTAAATCAACATTTTTACTTTTTTCTGTAAATCTTTGACGTTTACTATATCCTGAATTACTAGTGTCCGTAGTATTCATCTTTCCTGCTTCGTCGACATACCAAAGAGACGAGGTAAGGTGAGACTTTTTTGCATCTTTACCGTAATTCAGTAATGTTTCAATGTAGGAGCGGTATGCGTAAGTATTATTCAGTGGAGACACTAGCTTCTGATTTAAATAAACATCAACTTGACTAAAAATTGAATGAAGCCAGTTATTAACCGGTGCTACATTATCAACGTCAACTACTAATGCTGTATTATCAGTCTTAATTACTTTTGCATTTATGTATAGCATAGTTTGTGATAAATATATATATATATATATATATATATATATATATATATATATATATATATATATCCTTCTCCATGACCAGGAATTACGAATTAAATAGGTCCGTCTTCTGTAAGTGACGATAAAGGCTTGTAATTGATCCATTGTCCATTTTCAATGCTTGTTTGTGTCGGCGGTAAGGTAAATAAATCTAATTCTGTTTTAATACATTCACACGACTGAGTATGTAAAAATGCCATTTCAATTAAATATACCTAACTGTCTTGAACGTTTATTTTTCTTCTTCTTTACTCGGGGATGTAAAGTTTTGGAATGAGTACGATCACCCAGCACCCGCTTCTTTTTATACCCTGAACCGTTTATTAATTTATCAATTTTATTATCGGCCTTTCGTTTCAAATTTACTCCCGCCTCTGTCATACGTTTTTTAAATGATTCTTTTACTGGTTGGTTCTCATTGAGATCGCCCAAGAAATGTATTCCAGTATCTAATGCTTGTTTACCAATTGCACCAACGCCTTTTTTAATTAACGGCATAATACTTCGAAATAATCCACTAAAAAAACTTCCGAGACCATGTCCTCTTTGAAACTGATTCCCTTTGAATACTGTCCCCACTCTGCTTCCAGCCTGGGCGTTATAATATTGTTGATACGGGCACGTTTTCATTATGCAACTCGTTTAAAATGAAGTTTAACACACAAAATTCCGAATTGAAATGGCGCTGCATACCCATCGTTACATCTTATATCAATTTCTATATTCGAAAATTCTCTTCTTAAAACGGAAACGAAGTGCGGTTGTGAATAGGATATAATTTTATTAGATCCAAAAACATATTTATCTGTGTTTATATGAACTATTCTTAAAAGAGGAGTGACAACATCGCCTACCAGTTGTGGTTCAATTATATCACAGTAAATATATAATTGTGGAGGTATGCCCAGCATTAAATTTGGTAAATTAATTGAAGTGTTTTGTTGGTATAAATCCGTAAATGGTTGATATCCTAATTGCAAAGATAACCGCGGAGATAATTTCACAGAACTTATATTATCAATTTTAAATTTTGCGTGCACCCTTTTTTCTGTCTTTTCATAATAAAATGATACATATTTATTAGTTTCACCATGTTTATTTATTTCATGTAATACGTTATCGATATTTTCATAATTTTTCGAAGGAATTTTTTCTCGTATTAACTTCTTTTCGACAGTCTTAGCATTCTTATCATCGTTGCATTCAATAGCGATGTTTATTCTGTTTTCTCTCTCGCTGATATTGTAGAATGAACAAGGGTAGATAATTTCTGATAATGCAACCTCCCATGTTCCATTTAACTTTACGTTTTGGGGTAACTGTGTTATAAATTGTGTAGTTCTGTTACTGGGAAAATATTCCATCGAACTGTTACTAGGTAAAGTAATAAAAAATTCTTTATCATACATGGTTTAATGTTTTAACTTCATTTACAGGTATCCACGAATTAAATTTATCACTATAACCTTTCCACTTGACGAGCAGCTTCTTTCTACTTCCTTTGCCTGATTCCGCTATAATTTTATCAATTTTGTACGTTGTATCAGATGTTACATCCACTCTCTGCAATTCAGGTTCGTAAAATGTACCCTCAATTATTTCATTATTTAAGTCTTTTAATTTGTAAACTACGGGATTTTGTTTTGCAACAGCATATATTTTAAATAATTCTTCACTCCAGTTAGCTTCATAACCTTTTTTGAAAATATGTTTATATTTTGATATACGAACTATGTCATTTATTGCGTACTTCGGTAGTTTAGATTTATTTTTCATTTCATACTGAGTTCTCCATACTTTTAATACGTTATTTTCATTTACATCAGCCGGGGCAATTTTTGTTATTCGATGTTTTGTTTTATTATAAGCATTGACGAGGTTTTGTAATATCTCAATATATCTATATGTATTTTTAAAAGTAAAGTATCGGTACATCTTTGTTTTTAATGTTCTATTAAATCTTTCTACAAAACAGGCTTTCACATCAGCGTTTTGTGTTACATAATATTTAATATCATTTTGCTGTAAAAATAATCTTACAGATTTAGCTATAAACTCGGAGCCCTTATCTGTTTGTAAATAAACAGGCTTTCTGTCCGTAAATATAGTTTCCAATGCTGTAATCACGGATGACGGCTTCTTATCTTTTAGAGGTATTGCCCACGCGAATCTACTGAACACATCAATCGCTGGTAAAATGTATTTGTAATTATCATTATATCGACTTAACGACCGCACATCATTCAGATGTGCTTGAAAGAGATCGTTTATATTAGAAATTCTGTACTTATTTCGGGGAAAATGTTTTCGTGCAGGTTTGTGCAGTGAATATGCGTCTTGTGCACTAATCCACTTACGTACTCTCTTATTATCGTATTGATCTTTCACCGCGCTTATTAAACTATTAACTCCTGAAAAACCAGCAGGGTGCGAAGGATCAAAATAAATCTCAGACAATTTCTTATTCATAATTATAAAGTAAATCGTTTCCACTGAACTTTCTTAGATTTTATAGTTTCTATGTCAGTTCCGTTAGAATTTTCCGCGCTGCTGTAATTTAATTGTTTTTTATTTTTAACGGGCGTTTGAATACGTTTTTGGGAAACGTAAAACTTTCGTCTTCGCGGGTTATTAATTAACTCTATAGGAATAATGATTGTTTTTAATGTTTTAACAAAATATTCCCACCCTGTTGGATTACTGTATTTTCTATGTCTTATAACATCAGCAACTAAATCTGATATATTTGAATTTGGTATTTGTTTATTATTTATAGTAACTTCGCCCTTTTCGTTCCAATTAATAGTATTATCGGACTTTAACATTTGTATTAATACCCTGGCTTTTTCCTGTTGTGATTTAGGTAGAATTTTTATTACTTTTTCAGTTTCGTCTAAGTTCTCTGATGACTTCTCCGGTAATAAAATTGATTCTTTGCTCGTTTGAGGTTCTATTGAAATTTTAATTGGTTCTTTAGATTTTTGTTGAAAATATAAATATCTTTGTAAAATTTCCTGATACAAAGCCCATTTCTCGGAGTCTGATAATTTTGATGTTGAAACATTTTTCATATCTTTATCCAGTTGGCTAGATATATTTTCGTCTTCCATGTTGTTTTTGCTGCTATTACGCAAACGACTTAGATTTTCCGGGGATATTAACACCATTTTTTTAGTATGCTCCATTTTTAGTTTTTAAACAAAGCGCCTAAAACAACACTTAGTAATGGTGCTAATAAGAATGGTAAGAACGCTCCACCTGACTGAACTAGAATACGTTTTTTCTTTTTCCAGGCTTCTCCTCGTTTTGTAAGATTTCTTAATATTTTCTTGTGTCGAAAAAGTGCAGCATGCTGTTTACGACTGAGAGGAATATTACCATTTAAAATATTATATACACATTCGCAGATACACTTAACGGAATTACAGTCCGTGTTTTTTAATATTGCTAGTCTATATTTTGGTTTTAGTTTATGCAACGCCCGCAAAAAATCGGCGTTGTTAGTTACAGTTGCACTCATTTTTATGATATGACTTCGGGTATATTTTTACTATTATATTTATACTTTTTCTTAGGTAGGTAAACATACATCAAACCGTTATAACATGTACGAAAGCGCAACCAATCGGGAGTGCTCTGTTTCAGATCAAAAATTATGTACCCGTGAGGTTCTGATGTTGCGTCACCATAAGCTTCTTGTACGAATTTTATATTTTCTGGGCAAATTTGACGAGCCAAATGTAAAATTTGAGCCTTATCTCGAGGATTTTTAAAATAAATTATGTAATTTGCATTAAGCGATATATCTCTCTGACCCTTTCCCTGGTGAAATAAATTTTGGGTAAGAAAAAACACTGATAAATTTTTGTGATGAGACCACTTAGTAAAAATGTCTACTATACGTTCATCCGCCTCTCTCATTAAATCATCTATTATAATTAATTGTGGATCTTTCCCATCTATGTTTTCTACATCGGGTAGCCCTTCGATAAAATTTACACCTTGAATAGTATTATACAAATTTTGCCAAGTACCATAGTGCCATGATATTTCTTTAAACTCTGTGTCGCTCATATCTTTAATATTTGAAATAAAATTGTTCACATAATATGACTTGCCAGACCCAGAAGGCCCTGCAATTATTGTCGAAAATGGGTGTTTCAATTTCGTACACATCTTTACTCATCAAAGTTGTACATTAAACTGACATTTATAAATAAAAAATATATTTTAAATTATAATTTTGAATACAACTTGCATCATATTTATTTTCAATAGATTTATAAAATAAAACATAATCATATTTTCATTCATTTATTTACACATATATAAAATATACAATTAAATAATTTTCACAAAATGTAATAGCGTCGCTTGCTTTCCTGTGCTGTAATCTTCGGTCCCTGTATACATGACACCCCATTCGGTAACGGTCTTCTGTAATTCCGTTATTTGGGCATCTTTCAAATCGTCAAATCGCCCAGGAAGGTAAATGATGAAATCCTCACACTCTGCTATTATTTTCCTGCCGAACTTTGTCTTAACCGCTTTAATATTTACTAGTTTATACTGTTTATTAATTTCCATTTCCGCTATTTTCATGCGCGGTTTAAAATTCTTCAAAGAACCTATTTCGTTCAACTTGTTGAAATCCATTTCTGAACAAAAATATACCTATTGTTATTCCCTTTCAACAAATTTTACATTAATAATAATAATAATTACAATTTATGCAATAAATACCAGAATATCACGGCTTCACAAACGGTTTGTGTCATGGAATACTGAATAATAAGAGCAAATTACACTTGCTTGTATATATACATCTTATTTTAAAAATAAACGTTTCCACTGAAATATTTGTCATAGATATAATTTCTATGAAGAAAACAATCTTCTTCATTTGTAATCGGTATTAATTTCCATGCTGGTTATTTTCATACAAAGTTTTATTTTCTTCAAAGAACCTATTTCATTTAACTTGTTGAAATCCATTTCTAAACTAAATATGAATAATAAAGTTATTACTATTCCCTTTAAACAAATTTTAAATTATTAATAATAAATAAAATTCATGCATGTAATTATTATCTTTCTTTAATATTAAACAATTTGTAATCGGTATTAATTTCCATGTTGGTTATTTTCATACAAAATTTATATTCTTCAAAGAGCCTGTTTCATTTAACTTGTTAAAATCCATTTCTAAACCAAATATGAATAATACAGTTATTACTACTCTCTATAAACAAATTTTAAATTATTAATAATAAATAAATTATTAATATTAGATAAAATTCACGCATTAAATAAATTATGTATCGACGATGAAATTAATATAGTCCACAAGTACAAATGTTCATATAATTGATAACATTTTTCTAAAAATAATTGAAATCTCCCTTTATCTAATTTTGCTATTTTGAAAACAGATGACGAACACAGAACACAGATATTACAACCACACAAACATATTTTGAAACACCACTTTATCTAATTACTCAAACACTGATAATATTATTATTTCCACTTACTAATCTTCAACGCAATGACCTTTTCCAATCTAGCTAAACTTTGGAAAACAAAAACATCAATAATTTCAAACAACACAAACACTTTATCTTATTTATTAAACATTGATAATCTTATTTAATAAACAACCTGTTTAATCTCGATAACACCTTATCCATGTTTACTGATAACAACTTATCAATGTTTACTGATAACACCTTATCCATGTTTACTGATAACACATTATCAATGTTTACTGATAACACCTTATCAATGTTTACTGATAACACCATATCAGCCTGGCGCCGGTACCGACCTTTGATCGGTGTGCCAGAGCTATCTTACCCACTACTAAAATGTAAAAGGAAAGACAAGTGGATTCCTGAGAATGGTAGGATATGTTTAGTTCATTTTCGTGAAGAAGATTTCTAAAGAGACTTGAGAAACGAGTTGCTTAATTTACCACCAAGAAAAATATTAAAATTAGGAGGTGATTTAATTATTTTAAATTAATAATGTAAATATAATGCCCATGTTTTTTTATAGCAATACCTTCAATTTTCTTACCAAAAAATTCACCAGAAAGACCTTCTGCAAGAGCAGAAAGGCAGTTGAGAAAATCATGCAAGGAATTAGTAAATGTAGCACATATGTTTTAGATAACATTTGCAAGAAGTGTGAAATGCTGATGAAAGAAAATCTTGAACTAAAAGAAGAATTAAAATCAACGCAGAAAAATTATTCTTTGTGTAAAACTCTCTAAAGTTGAGAAAGAACTTCAAGAAATTAAAAGCAACAATAACAGTATTTTAATGGAAAGCAATATTTACGAATGCTTCAAAAATGTCATGACGAAAAATCAAATCAATTTAGTTCTAAAGAAGAAGAAAAAAGTTATTTGGACTCCTGAAGAAATGTCAACAGCATTTACAATTCGTTATTTCAGTAAAAGATGCTATATATTTTTAAGACAAACACTCAAATATCCGCTCCCTGGAATTTCATCTTTGTGCAGGTGGGCATCCACATTAAATTTACGTAAAGTTATGTCGAAAATAATTTGTAATGGGTTTTACGGAAAGTAAAAGTAAATTAATTTTATGTACAGGTCTACTGGAAGATGTCATTCGTATTATGGCGATTGTTGGAAAGGATATGAACCCGTTTGAAAAAGTCGCTGTTATTCAGTTTGATGAAATGAAAGTAGAAAGCGTTTATGAGTATGATAAGATAGAAGATGAAGTCGTAGGTCCACATAAGAATATGCAAGTTGTCATGGCACGTGGTTTGTTTGCGAATTGGAAGCAGCCAGATATTTTATTTAATATAATAAGAACTTTGTATACTGCAGGTTATTTTGTAGCAGCATGTGTTTGTGATTGTGGGGGTGGAAATAGAGGTTTATGGTCAAATTTATCAATTACGATAGAAATGACATATTTTAATCATCCAGTTACACATGAACCAATTTATTGTTTTGCGGACGCACCACATATTTTAAAATTAGTTCGCAATTGGTTGTTAGATACAGGCTTCGTTTTAAATGACGGAAGTATAATTGATAAAGAAGCTTTACAAGAACTGCTGAAGCTTAATAGAAGTGAAATTAATTCATGTCATTTACTAACATAAAAACATATTATATGTGAAAAAACATTACGGCAAAATGTAACCTTAGCAGCTCAACTTATTTTTCACACTGTTGCAATTGCATTAAAGCATTATAAGCCAGGTAAAAATCAGAAGAAAGCTATCGACACTGGTAATTTTATAGATCTCTTCAATAATTGGTTTGATATCATGAATTCTTACTCTCCAACTACAAGTGTAGGATCCAAAAAACCATACGGACTAGTTCTAAATGAACAAAATAAAATTATAGATGAAACTTTCGAAACAGTTTCATCAATGGTTTGCATATCAAAGAACTCCCTTCAAATATTCCAAAATGCTATACTAATAAGTACGTCATCTTTAAAACAACTATACGTAACGATGAAAGAAAAGTTTGATATATCATATATATTAACACATAGATTAAATCAGGATTCTTTAGAAAACTTCTCCCAAATTCGAACACGTGGTGGATTGCATGACCATCCCTCACCCTTAAATGCACTATATCGCATTCGATTGATAATTCTTGGCAAGAACCCTGGTATCGTCCAGTCTAAGACCAATACGAGAACTACCGATGATGAATATATCTTACTTTCATCCGCTTTAAAACATGCTGATATTAATACAAGTGTTACTGTTAATACTGAAGTAGACGAAATATCAGAAGAAGATGTATCTTGCTCAAGTAGTAATACTTCTAGCATAAATTCAGTAAGACCTCAATCCGAACAAAAAATTTGTGAAGACGATGGGTTGCAATATACCTATAGCCGGTTACTTGGCAAAAAAGAATAGCGTACAGTTTCCAGATCTGGGAAAATACACCTACCAAATACAGAATTGCCACAATTACTCATTGCCGTCATGGTTACAGCATTTATCTTATGGTGGTCTCATAGAACCATCAGATCAGTAGATGAATTGTATTAGAAAAATGGAAAACACATATAAAAAATGCCACGGTAAAGAACTGCGAAAAGATAAAAATATAAACAAACGTGTTGCAAATTTTGTACATAAAAAGCATAACGAAATACCATTAATTCTAATAAAATCTTTCGTTATGTTACGAACTTTTATCAGAATAAAATATTTAAATATAAAAAACAAAATTCAACGACTGGATGCTAAACGAAACCTAGCAGCGAAAAGAAAACTAAATGATAGTGATACAAGAAAAAATTTAAAGAAATATAAGAAAATATGTACATAATTATTTATAACTGCCTCCCTAAGTAGGTATATCATAAATAAATGAATAGGTATAATAAATAATGTTATATTTTTATGCATATAATGTATATAAATGTTATGTACTTTATAAATAAATATACGAGTAAAATAAACATTTTAAAATAAATTGTTTACCACTTATTTGTTCCTTTTGCCCAAATATTTAACCTTGTTATTCAGAGAAATATTAAGATTTACTTGTTGTTTATAGTTATTACTAATTTTATTTTTGTTTATATTCCAATTTAATACTTTTTTCAACATTTATAAATTTAAAATATCTCTTGAACTTGAAATATTCATACTCAACGGCGTATAGTGCTATTGAATAGGCTTCCAGTGACGTCATTTTCAGGTATCCTCTGATTGGTTGATGTCATTGTGACTACCTATAGGGTATATTCCAAAAATAAAATATAATAACCAAAACCATGGTTTCGGTTACTGACTGGTTCTAGTCACGTGACTATTGTTATTGAAACAGTTAGGTTTCATTCGCGGTAACCCTAAAATTTTGTATCAAAACATTACGTCTATCGTCTTTCATAATCCTAAATTATGGAGTAGAAAATTAAAATACGTACAATACAAACCGTAGAAAATAGATGCAAACATCAAAGAGTGAATAAATAGTATCTAACCTCAGTAACCTATAAAATGTGATATCTTATGAAAAAGGACAGAATATATTACCGACAAAACCGAGGAAAAATCACGGTTGCGTTGGTGCGCTTCGGTTGCAACCATTTTAACCGGTACCATGTTTCATAAATGTACAATTTTTACCATTTGATATTATTGGAACACTTTTGATTAACCACGGTTAAAATTTGTTATTTTTGGAATATACCCTTTTAGTTTAGTTGCCTTGGGTCATAGCATACAAGGCCGGGAAATCTCATATCTGTCAAAAAGAAACTCTAGTTCCAAATTCGCCGTTTTGTCGGTTACTTATTACAGCTGTCACTGCTGTCATTACCGATATCCATGTACAAAGCAGATTGGCACACCCAAAGTAGCACACCCAGCAATTGATAATACGTCGTGATGTATTTGTAGTTATATATATATATATATATATATATACAGAGAATTTATTTTAAAATGCAACATTATCATTCATCACTTCCATGGTTACTCACTATTGTCAAAAAATGACAGCAATGTAATATTTGTCCATTTTAAAATGCAATATTATAAATAGTATTGCAAAACAGGAGATACCTCCAGAACATATCACAAATGGTGTAAATTCTTATTACGATCGACTAGAATATTGCCTCAGAGACTTTAGCTTACAAAAATTCATCTTTCATGTAATAAATGTTAAAAAATACCCCCATTTACACAGGCCATGTTCTAGTCGGTCGTAATAATAATTGACACCATTTGTGATATATTCTGGAGATATCTCCTGTACTGCAATACTATTTATAATGTTGCATTTTAAAATGGACAAATATTACATTGCTGTCATTTTTTGACAATAGTGAGTAACCATGGAAGCGATGAACCATAATGTTGCATTTAAAATAAATTCTCTGTATATATATTTAACGTGAAACATTGGGTTTGTCATATCCATGGTTACTTGACATTTGATTGACAGCAATGTATTTGCCCGTTCCATTTAAAATGAAACATATAGGGAACGAATTTGACATTTGATAAGACGTCAATAGAGGTTAATTTTGTTTAAATAATTATACCTGCATTCTAATTTAAAATTAGTTGTAGAAAAAATATATGTGCACCTTGTGCCCGAGTGGTTTTCTGACTCGGCTAAATTTCTTACAATATTTAAATATAATACTCCTGTCAAATTCATTCCCCATGTGTCATTTTAAATGACACAAATACATTGCTGTCAATCAAATGTCAAATCATAACTTATAGGGAAATTCAAAGGTTATCTGTCATATTGACAAGATGTCATTGGAGGTTAATATTGTTTAAATGATTATACCTGTTTTCTAAATATTAAATTTAGATGTAGAAAAAATACTGTGTGCACCTTGTGCCCGAAATATGTTTAGTGCTCTCGAGTGGTTTTCTTACTCCGCTAAATTTCTTACAATATTTAAATATAATACTTCTGTCAGATTCGTTCCCTATGTTTCATTTTAAATGGAACGGACAAATACATTGCTGTCAATCAAATATGAAGTCGTAACCACGGATATGATAAACTCAATGTTTCACGTTAAAAAATACTCACGTATATATATATATATATATATATATATATATATATATATATATATATATATAAGTAAATAAAATATTACTTACATTTGTATTTGTTGAAGATTTTACTTGTTTTATTTTTAAAAACCGTACTAACAGCAATACAATGTGGTTACAACCGCTAAATTGATTTTTTGATAGTCTAAAAACGACATTTAAATGACAATGGGAATGAATCGCACCCTCACCACCAGTTTTAAAACTATTATCGGTTTCAAAAGTAAAGTCCCCAGGGTTTGAAATGTAATAATTATAATGGATAGACAGATGAAACAATTTTTTACGAAAGCTACAACATATTTTTGCAATATATCAAAAAATCAGTATGTGTTAAAGAACAGATTTGTGTATATATACAGGTGTCTCCTAAATAGGGGGACATGGCTTAACCACAGATTCCTGAGGCTAAAATAAGACGATTTAACTAAACTTGCTTCTACCGGAAAGTGTACCATTTAGCCAGAATTCTGCTTCAAAGTTCTTCAAAAAAAAATTAATTTTGCTTATAATAACGGTCCCGTGGCCTTGTGCCTGAGTGTCTGGTCGCGAATCTTGGGGAATCGGATTCGATCCCGACCGACGCCAAATTTTTCGAATTTTAAATGACACAAAACTGACCCCTGTGGTGCACTCTCCACGCCAGCAATGAATGCCTGTGAGGTGACGCCTGGTAAGCGCTTGCACGGTACAAATATGTCATCATCATTACCGATATCTGCGATAAAGCAGTTTGTGGCACACTCAGAAATGGGTAATATGCAGTGATATATTTATTTTATTTATTTATAATAACAGAATGCTTTATTCGATTTGGATGAACTTTGGTATGACAGTTCGTATGGTTATGTCATCTTTTAAGATGATACTTCTTATTATTAGTGAACCACTAGTATATGAAACTTAGGTGTCCCAACATTGATTAGACCGTAACTTTTTAATGGCCACGCCGATAACGGAAAATATTTTTTTTCACAAAGATACATTCAATAGTAAACTTTTTTCTCTCTGTTTAATTTGTGATATCTGTTACGGTTCAGACAGAAAAAAATAAAACCTGAGTGACTGCATCGTGAATTTTTTTAAAATAATTTTAATCTAGCAGTCTATCCAAATGTCGAACAAGTAATTTCTAATGACAATAACAATTGTTTACGGGTTCTCAAAAAATTCCTTCGTAATATTCAGAAACTAGTAACATCCGTTTGTTCGGCCTAATAATATTTTACTACCATTATTATAAATAAGACGAATAAATATGTTAGCTACTAGTAAACAAGTTGAGAAGATTGACAACTCGTTACTGTCATTAAAAATTAGATGTTCGGCATGTGGACAGATTTCTAGATTAAATTTGTTTTAAAAAATTTCACGATGCAGTCACTCAGGTTTTATTTTTTTCTGTCTAAACCGTAACAGATATCACAAATTAAATAGAGTGAGAAAATTTTACTATTGAATGTATCTTTCAGAAAAAAATAATTTTACGTTATTGGCGTGGCAAATAAAATGTTACGGTCTAATCAATGTTGGGACTCCTAAGTTTAATTCACTAGTGGTTCACTAATAATAACAAGTATCATCTTAAAAGATGACTTATAACCATACGAACTGTCATACAAAATTTCATCCAAATCGAATAAAGCGTTATGTTATTATAAGCAAAATTAATTTTTTTTTTTTCGAAGAACTTTGAAGCAGAATTCTGGCTAAATGGTACACTTTCTGGTAGAAGCAAGTTTAGTTGAATCGTCTTATTTTAGCCTCAGGAATCTGTGGTTAAGCCATGTCCCCCTATTTAAGAGACACACTAAATAAAATGTAAATTGGGAGCATGAAATTTACATGTTTTCCTCGTTAGCACATATTCTATCCTGAATTAATCAGAAATTATTCAACAAAAAAATCATGCTTGTGACACAATGTACACTAGACTTTAAACTTAAAAAAAACATGATTTGAGGTATGTCTAATTTGTTGTTTTGTACCAATTAAACAAAAAGTGACGGAAGAGTATTTCGATTAATATTATTCAGTGAAAAATGAGTTTTTTCGGGGTTTACCTCTGCTATCTCGAAAACTATAAGAGTTACGAATTTGATTAAATGAGACTTTTTGTTTACCTTTCAAAGGTTATCTTAGATGTGTTTTGTTTTTCAGAAAATCGAATAATTCTACTAAGACAAATATTGTGGTGATCTTGGCCAATAGTTAGTTTTCAAATAACTACATAACTATTAGAAAGTCAAAAAAAAATGTTTCCTATACAATTTTATTGTTTTTTTATGGTCTATTTACTAACGTAGTCAAAATTTTGTTCAGTCACTATTTTTGTCTGTTTTTCTTCGATTCTAATACGAAATGGCTTCTTTCTCAAAAACAGTTGAAGATCGGACCCATGTTGATTGAGCTTTTTTTATTCATTTTGGTCAGTACTACATGCTCTCATAATTTGTGACTCTTATTTTTTAACACCCTGTATGAATTACATTAGTTTGAAGTTATTGTATCTCAAAATTTTAATAAAAATGGGTCTCATTTTTTACATTTCATACTGTATTATTTAAATGGTAAAACCAATAAAAAAATTTTTCTTCATATACGAGTAAAATAGAAATAATCATGGAATATCATTGTGCAAATCGCGATTTTTTTACCTCTCGCTAAGAGAGGTATTGGATTCATGCTAAAATTCGCATATCCAGATTTTAGTGAATAAGTACGATTTAAGGTCCCTAGAATCCGATTATAACATTTTAAAAATAATGTGTGTGTGTGTATGTGTATGTGTGTGTGTATGTCTGGATGTTGGAGGGACGATTCCTCAAAAACTATAAGACATAAGACCTGTTTAACTGTGAATTCCTCAATCTGACATTCCAGGGAAGAGATGAAAAGGTTTTGGTAACAATTGGATAACCGGAAGTAGTAGTTTCTTAGAAAAATTCTTCTAAATATAATTTTTTGGAAATTTTTGTTAGTACAAAAATTGAAGAACATAAAATTCTCTATCTAATACACTTAAAAAAATTATTATATCTTGTATAGATTTAGAGATATAAACACTATAATATATAGAATAATCTAATCGCAGAGGCTAAGGCACTAAGGAAACCACTTGACAAATTCAAATGTTTATAACATAGTTTGTAAATGACAGATGTCAGTGTCAAAAATCAACAGTTTTAGTGACATTCTGATAGCTTTTTCTGGGAAGTACATTTAATATTTCTTATTGTTTTATTAATTAAATATTTTGAAATTATGAATAAAATGCATATATCCATCAGAAATACCGCCAATCTGATTAATGAATGAGCTCTTACTTTCATCCCTTTTCTTATTGTTTTCGGGTTTTTGCTAACCCACTAAGTGGGAAACGCGTGATTTTATGTATGTATGTATGTAAGAATCTCTGACATTTAGGAACTTCCTCATACAATGAGAAATAGATATAATTAGAATTATATGTGTGCAGAAGACATGTTAAATACAATAAGAAACAATATTTGGGTAAAGTTCTGTAATTTTTTGTTATAAAACGACGGTTCGATAGCGAAGTGCAATATAATACTTACATAGCCTAATATGGATAGTATTGCCACAAGACCAAGACTGGTCTTGGTCTCGTCTCGTCTTGGTCTTGTCGAGACGAGACCATCATTTGGTCTCGACTAGAAAAGTCGGGACGAGACGAGACCAGCATCAAGTCTTGTCGAGAAAGTCTTGAAGTCTCGACAAGACTCTCGACTTCAGATCAAAGGTATTTTTTTAAACATATGTTCTAAAAGTGCTTCAAAAACTGAGAGTATTGCTGTAAATACTGTTTGAAAATTCGAATAAATAAGAGAGATATTAATTTTTCAAATTTTGTAATTTTCTACTTTCATAATTGTGTTCCAGAAACATTAATTTAAGTAAATATTCCTTATTCATCTAAATAATCCAAATGTAAGTTTTATATGAATTTAAATTACAATGTAGGTGGGATGAAATGAAAGAAGTATAAATTTAGAATGGGGGGAGTTCATGATTTTTTTATTTTTATATTATGTTATAGTATTTTTAAATTTAAAAATTCCCGATTTTTTTTTTCTTGAAAATTCGGCTTCAAACCCGAGTTAAATAGCGGCGAATATTTTACTATGACCGTTCCCGCAATTGTGACGTCGCCGACCTCACTTCCGGTGCCAGTGATATCATCGACGTACAGAGCACGCATTAATAAAGACAAGTTTATGTCCGTATGTCTTAACTTACTTGTTCTGTTTCTGTATACGCGCTACTGTCAATACTGTCATACGTTATCAGATTTTATGTTCTTGTGTTTATATGTTGTTACATTATTATTCTTTCTTGGAGTATTGTTATTATACATGCAGGCATGACATTTAATTCAAAGGTTATGTTTGTGTTTATGTTTGTTCAAATGTCATTTATTAAGACAACAGCGGCATCTGCACAAAAGGAAGTAGACCTTTGAATCCCGTGACGTCATTGGCGGACGATTCAAATGTATGCTACACTTTTACGTAATTAAAAAAAAAGTGTTACAATAAAATTATATTTTTTTATATTTAATGATACACTAATACGATTAGAAACAGTTATAAATAAATCTTATCTACAAATTTAATATAACTGAACTCCCCCATTCTTGTTATTTTAATACATCAATATTTTCATTAAATTAAAATTAATCTTTATTTTACAATATACATGTTTTGTACGTATAAATATGTTGATTTTAATTTAATTTTTGTTTAATTATCAATTAATTGGTACAACTGGGTGTATGAAATACTGACTACATCTTGAAAAATATTTCCAATTTTCAAATAGCATACAAAAGTTACATCTGTGGTCCGTGGTGCATACTCAACGTTAGCAATTAATTTATTATAATAAAAGAAACGTTCCCTGAAATATACAGTATTTTTCTTTTATTTTTAAAGAATTTGTAATTCTTAGAATTTTACGAAAATGCAGACAAAGATTTTATGATTTTAGGGAAATTCCCGGTTTAAATTCACCTAAATAAATCATTTCATTCAAACATATGAATACATATCGCATATAGAAATAGAAATATATTAAATGTAAACTATTAATACTAACAAATCAGTTACACAATTATTTTGTAAAGAAACAGTAAAAATATAAAAATCGAAGATTTAGTTCTTCTCAAACTTTGTATCCATAATTTATGTAAAAATACTTTTCCAACCAATGAAAATAATACATTTTCTAGTGTCATTAAATGCCAATAAAAAAAGTATAATATCGTATCATATAATACAAAAAATTGGAAAATATGTACTTCAAAAGATGTATAATTGAAAGTAAAACTTTATCTCAACAAAGTGAAATGTAAGGGACATTGTGAAAATATGTATTTACAGGTATAACAATTTGGGAAAATTGGTATCAGATATTCTAAGAAACGGGTATTAAACATTTCTCGTAAGAACACGTGCAAAATGCAATTACATTTTCCTCGTCAGGTGTCATTGATCATTAAACGCCTTTGTTTACTTTTCGGTGTATTTTAATCTAAAGTTCAGTTCAACTGGGTGTTATAAAATACTGGAATTAGGGATATCCTTGTACAGGGATTGTTATTCATAATTCGTTAATAAAGATTAGAACAAAATGTAAGGAAGTGATATTTTTAGAAAAACCATCCCTTCAGTTTTATTGTCAGTATGATCATTATATACCGGTACATAAACATAACTCAAGGTCAAACTTTTGAAATAAAGCAGAGGTTCTCAACCTGTGGTACGCGTACCAGGGGATACGTGAAATGCTAGTTTTGTTATCTACCTATTTAACATTTGTTTATTAAAATATAAAACAATAGCGAAAGAAGTTACTTTTTTGGGGATTTTTGTCTATTTACTTACTGCTTCAATTTAAACATATACATAACTGTTTAACTATTTCTAATAATTCTGTAGCTAAGGAATTGAAATTATATATTTTATGTTTAGTAATGAGAAACAACACTCGATATATATATATATATATATATATATATATATATATATATATATATATATATATATTTATTTTCATATTAATTATTTCAAGAGCTCAATTATCAACTTGATGATATTCATAGAAAACTAAATATCTCAAATATTATTTGGAATAATTGAATCGCGATTGTTCTGCTGTTCTTAGAATTGTATGTACTATTAGATGCGATTATACAAAAATTGTTATTGGAGGCAAAGTCGAGAGTCTTGTCGAGACTCGAGACGAGACCACTCTAGTCGAGACCAAGTCAAGACCAAGACAAGACCGACCCTAAGTCTTGTCTCGTCTCGACTTTTTTTTTTTTAATTTTGTAGAAGTTATAGTGTCCTAAACTCAGGGGACTTTACTTTTGAAATCGATAATAGAATTTTTGCTGGTTGTGGTTTCTGGCTACATTTTAAAATAAAATTTCAGTTGTTCCCGGCCTTCTCCCAAGAAAATTAATTTTTTTTTCTTGAAAACTTTGTTAGAATTTGCTTAGAATGCTCACAATATTTTGATATCTTATAAAAAAGAAATATGAATGTAAGCCCAGCACACTTAAACATTTAAGTTCATAAAGCTCCACGGAGTAGTCAAGAGATATGGTATTGCTGTACAATCAAAATGTCAACCATTTAAAATAAGAAGTTTTTACTTCGGACGTGCGGTCTTAAGCACACACAATCTTTTGTATAGTTACAACTTTTTTCCTTAACCCATTGGTTCGCCCAAAAAGGCACTGGTTGTTTTATTGAACGAAACATTCTGTATAATACAAGTGATCATGCGAGAATGAACTAGCAATAATTATCTCCATTGTTAAGCGAAATAGCGATTATCTTCAAATATGCAAATTTCTGTAGGCAATATGGCCAATAACATGTCGTTTCAAGAAGCATTCTATTACTTCCGGTTCCGGAGTATGTGATATCAACTTTAAAATTTCAAGTAGAACATATTATATTTTATTATATTTTTGAAAAGTACACAATTTGTTTTACAATCGTAGCAAACAAGTAGTACATATTAAAAAATAAAATGGTGGACGTTTGAAATATGAATACATAGAATGAAAAAAATCAAGTGTGTGAGATTGATGATGGTATTTATTTCAGATAAATTCATTTATATAGCGTCATCTGGGAAACAGAACCAACAAAACTA
Source organism: Ophonus ardosiacus (assembly GCA_943142095.1). Classification (NCBI taxonomy): domain Eukaryota; kingdom Metazoa; phylum Arthropoda; class Insecta; order Coleoptera; family Carabidae; genus Ophonus; species Ophonus ardosiacus. Next base: position 15,729,668 of record OW964836.1, read on the forward strand.
AATTTCAAACTCTCATGATTTATTTTATAAAATATTTCAAACATCCGCCATTTGATTTTTAATTATACAACGTACTACTATTTACTACCATTGTAAAGTAAATGTTGCGTGCTTTTCAAAAATATACAAAAAAAAATATAATATATTCCATTTGAAATTTCAAAGTTGGTATCTCGTACTCCGGATTCGGAAGAAACAGAACGCTTCTTGATATGACTTATTGTCCATATTGCCCACTGCTTAGAAGATAATCGTTGTCTCCTTTAATACCAGAGATAACTATATACTGGTTCATTCTCGATTAATCAGCCTGTATGTGAATAGGCCGCGAGCAGACACTTGACTTCAGCAACATTGAAGTGCTTGAAATAGTTATTTATGTATCGAGGTACTGAAATTCTACTTTTTATCACTAATATGGAATTCAGTTGCCGAGGCCGAAGGGCCAAGGAAAATAAATCATTTGAATGAGTGATAAAAAGGAAAGGAACTATGGTATCGAGGTGCCTTTAAAATTTTATTTGAAATCGAAAAACTGGGAAAATGAAAGGAATATTATGTTTAATTATAATGTGTCAATGTGACATTCAATGTTGCTAACCTCGGACATTGAAGGTATCGTAACGATTTCTCAAAACTTATCTCAAATTTATTCATCGGAATTATTTAGTTCGATCTTCTTGAACATATTTTTGTCATTTTACGTACAAATTTACTATTGTACAGAAATTTTCATACGGTTGGCAAAACTGCAATTGCATGAAATCGTCGTATAATGGTTACTTTAGTGCCGATTTCTGAGCTTTTAATGACCATTTTTGTACACTTTAGTGGTGATTTGAAATGAAAAGTACTATTATAGTAATATGAAAGCGGAGAACAACAGTTTATTGTTTGTTTATTAGTTATGTCATTTGAGTTTTATTTTGTGTATCTCCGTGCTTTCCATATAAATAGTAATTTTAGTAACTTTTCATTTTCTTATTATATATTTCTAGCAACTATTATGTCAAATGTAAGAGATAAGAGTGTGAGGGCTGAAAGTGCAAATAACTATTGTTCTATGCTGCTGCAGGTAATAAAGATATTAATAAGTAATATTTAAAAAAATATTTTTGATATAAACATGGATGGAATATGTATTGTTTTCAGAGTTTTGCCCTACAAATTGCTTGAATATTCAGCGATAAATATCATTTCCTGTTTCGGAATATCTCTGGGTCCTCGCCACCTGAATTATAATAATATTCAATTTAAAGTTAAATTATTTCCTACAAAAATAGTCAATTTATTTTTGTTGATAAACGTAGCTGGTAATTGTATTTTAACATGTATATAATTGATTGCACCGTATTGATAATTCCGGGCAATGCTGCCAAGGCATAAATTCATTATGAGATTTAATTATTTTTAAAATACCGGTTGTACAATCTGGTTATACGCTACGCAATGTAGCTCGCGATAGGCGTACAACAATAATTCTGCGTGCTGTAGAAATAAGCATGTCGCTAAAATCAACAATGCTGTGTAGATGATTCCCAGTTGTGTAGTATCGTAAAGTCATCAATATTTCATTAATTGGAGACAATTATTCCTGCATGTAATTATTTAAAAAATATTTTTTATAAGAAAATTATTGAAATACGTACAAATTGTATAGAAATTCCAGCTCATGTTCATACTTACTAGTAAATCTAGTACAGTATTTTGTGTCAAACGGAAGCGTTTAAAAAAACTTACTCCGTAAAAATATTGAAACTAATTAGCGCTGTTATATACATTTCGCGGAATTCAATTTTCTTCTATTCTAAACGCATCTAATGGCCGTTTGCACCAGTTCTACTTAAATATTAACTACACCTTAAAAATAAAAATACGTTGCACCAATTATTAAGGGCCCTTTAGATTGCAAACAGCTACTCTTAAGTTAAGCGGTAGATCATCTGTTACTTAAGCTTTCCTTAGCGCTAAGCCGTACTCATACGCATGCGCCAAAGAATATTTATTTGACATTTGTATTTCAACGAAATATTATACGGCTTTTGATAGCTATATTGAGGTTCGATCTACAAAATGAATTTTGAATTTAATAAAATAGAAGACGACGATGATTTAGTTGCGTTAGAATAATAGAAAATGGAATTCTGAGAAATGTATATAACAGTGCCAACTATTTTCAATATTTTTGCGAATTAAATTTCGTTTAACACTAAATACTGTACTGGATTAATTAGCAAGTATTGAATATGAGCTGGAATTTCCATACAATTTGTACGTATTTCAATATTATTCTCATGCAAGAATAATTGTGTGTCCAATTAATGAAATATTGGTGAGTTTACGATACCTACTACTCAAGTGGGTATTATCTACATAGCATATGTCTACAGCAAGTAGAATTATTATTGTACCCCTATCACGAGCTATATAGCGTATGGCCAGATTGTACAACCAGTATATATATAACAAGGGAAGAAATAATTAAATCTCAAAATGAATTTTATGCCTTGGCAGCATGTCCTATACAGTGTCCCACACTCTATCTTCAGTGTGGCAGAGATAGCCAATGTTATTCTTATGGAGGTTTTCTGTACCATGTTGCCAATTATTCAGTGTAATGTAATATTGAAAAATTCATAAATTTTCATTGCTATATCAAAATTAGTTAACACTGTACAATTTAAGTTTTATGAGGGTCTCTTATTTACCCAAGGGCTTATTGTATACATCCTATTTGTACCTGTAATAAGTAATATTTCAATACAATATTTTAAAACCGCCCAGCATACTAATCATGATTAAATGCATTAGAAATTAGAATTTTAAAATATTATAAATTCAAATTGGAGATTACAAAGAAAGAATAAAGACTTATGAACTATGTAAAATATATCCAGTATTTCTATTTCTAAGAAGATATAAATTAAATAAAAAATATGTATTATTAAACTGACCAGTGTGTTATTCAATTTCATTTTTTTCTTCGCATCTATGCTATTTTACATCTATATTTTGTACTCATATATGTATTAATTTTATATCTTTTCGTAGAATGGAAATATGTAACATAGGGAATTTATATTGTTGACGACGATTGTAAAATGTCAAATTAAGTACAAAAATGTTTTATATTATTTACTTTAAATTGACTAGAGTTTATATGTTAATTCATTTCATTTACCTACGCTTGTTATAATTTTATATCCTACTTACATTTTGTATTTGTATTATTTTATATTTTTTGTAAATTATTAAACTGACCAATTCATTATTTAAATTAATTTTTTTTCTTTTCACCCACCTGTTTAGATACACTGAAAGTACACCAGTCATAAATACATTCAATGAAGTACCCAGAATATTTCATCTCTTTTTGGGCATCTATTTTGCTCTTTCTATCTTGCAGATTTACAGCAGGTAAATATGGCAACATGGTACTCCATAAGACCCTATACTGAACATAGAGTGTGGGACACTGTATAGAATTATCGGTACGGTACAATAGATTGTACACATGTTAAAATACAATCACCAGCTACTTTATCAACAAAAATAAATTGGCTATTCTTGCAGGAAAAAAATTAACTTTAAATTGATTATTATTATAATTCAGGTGGCGAGGACCCCAAGATATACCGAAACAGAAAAGGATACTTTTCAATATTCAAGCAGTTTATAAATATTAAATGTTGTTGTACGCTGATATATCCTTTAATAAAAATTAATATAATTATTATTATTACTATTATTATTATTATTATTATTATTATTATTATTATTATTATTCATATTTTTATTATCTCTAACCTCTTACATTTGACATAATAGTTACAAGAATAATATAATAAGAAAGTGAAAAGTTACCAGAATTTCTTCTTCACTTCTTTTAAGCTGTCCTTAACTATTCGTGCAAACCATTTAAGCTTACCACTTACCAACTAAGGGTCGCTTAACTAAGGGAAATATTTAAGTGATACCGGTGCAAACGGGCATAAATCATCGCTGTCGTCTATTATATCAAATTCAAAATTCATTTTGTAAATTGAACCTCACTATCAAAAGTTGTATAATATTTTGTTGAAATACAAATGTCAAGTAAAAATTCTTCGTCGTATGCCTATGAGTACGGCTTAGTATAAGGGAGGCTTAAGTAACAGATGACCCACCGCTTAACTTAAGGCTAGCTGTTGCAATCTAATGAGCACTTTAGTAGGTCTCACAGCAATTTTCGATCTTATTTTGTTTTTGAGCTACAGGCTAAAACTTGATTTTCGCTTATTTTAAAAATACCTCATGTCTCGCTTATTATGAAAGATAGAGAAAAAATGTTTAGATAATTTTTATACAGTTTTCTACATAAAATAACGCCGTATAATTAGATTTTTTCAAAGCTAAATAATTTTCGAGATATAACACAAACATAATATTTTTTTACGTCTGTTAAAAAAGTACATTATTTTTTATTAAAATAGATTTATAAAGGTGTGAAAAAAGGCACTTTTTTAACGCTACGGAGTGAAATCATGAAACATTATTGCATTTTATTGCAGACGTAAAAAAAAAAAATTGTATGCAATTCGAGTAAAGAGTGTCTTATTTCACTCATAAGATTTGACGAACTCGCCTGCGACTCGTTTAGTCAAACTTTCCTATTCGTGAAATAAGACTATACTTTTTACACTTGTTGCGCAAATAAATATTAAATGGGAACATATGTTGAAGATAGTCTCATGTCTTTCCTTATTTTATAAGCTTTTCGTTGAGGTATCGCAAGTCTACATTCTTTTGTTTTAAACATGAATAAAACAAGAATTGTTAATTTTTTGGGGTAAAAAAACTGAAATTTATAAAGAAACAGTTGAAAAATTCAATTACGGATCATTATTTGTATATTTTGATTCTATATCTAATAATTATATTCTCAAAATTATTTTTAATTAATTTAGTCAATATTTGGATTAGTTAATTAGTTTATTAGGAAAATGTGTCAAGTCAAAATAAAGTGAATAGCATTAAAAATAAATATATGATGATTAGTTAATGATTTTTTCATTTGTTTCTTAATAATTTTCCAATTTTTTCGCCCCAATAAATCAATAATTCTTGTTTTATTCATTTTTAAAACAAAAGAATGTAGACTTGTTATACATCTGTGAAAAGCTTATAAAATAAGGAAAAATAAGTAGCTCAAAAACAAAAGAAGATCGTAAATTCATGTTATGCCTATTAAAGTTGTCTCAAAAAGTTAGTCCATAAAGACCTACATCAAATTTCTGTAGCGTGTATAATAAGAGAGTTTTTCATATAAGGAACTCGAATTTGTTCTACTCTGTACTTATTTAAGTAGATTCGATACAAACGGCCATAATAGTTATTTGTGCACGGACGTATCATATTTGACAATTATACACGAATTTCTTTGACATAAACGTCATTTTATAGCCCGCGGGCCTCATTATAGCTCGCCGGGCTATAATAAAACGTCAAAAGCCTCCTTGCGCTCTTAATACATAAATCAAATTAAAAAAAGGTTTCTAATAAATTTGGTAACAAATTGTTTCATTGGGAACGAATGTTACGGCAAATAAAATGATGTTCTATTACATTACAAAATCCATTATAAAATATGATCTATTTGTTAAAATTATCATATTTTTTTAACTAATTAGGTAACGAAACTAACCGTCTCAGACGGACTTTAAACATATTCAAAACATAGTTTTTAGCGGAAAATTAATGAGTTGGTAACTACCTATACTAAATTTATTTACATTCACAGATCTTATAATAACGCAAACGGCAATGTAGCAGATATGAAATAAAATGCATTAATTCATTAAAGTCGAATTACGTCACATTTTTAAATTGCATGACATTGAGTTAACCACAAAACAAATAAAACTCATGACTATAAGTCTTACATGTTTATGTTTACTTTCATTATCTCTAGTTAATACAGAATATCCAGTGAGAAAGCAGTAAACATAATTCTTTTAGAGAATTCAAGAGTTCATTTGGGTGCAAAATATCTAAACAATTATTTTTAAATTAATATTACGATAAATAAAAACATAATGTTAGCGATAGTGCTAATAACATTTGTTTTAATATGTTATTATTATCTTTATAAACCTAATCAATACTGGAAAAATAAAAATGTGCCATACGAAACACCGATACCGTTGCTTGGAAACTTGGGAACAATACTTTTGCAAAGGGAAGCGATGCATGAGTGGGTGAGAAAAATATACAACACACATCCTACAAAGTAAGTATCGGAGTAAATTATTATTTTTAAAGTTATTTGAATTTCAACAATATGACCCTCTGTGTCTATGTTTCCAAGGTTTTAACAAGTTAGTTTAAGACTCATTCACAGCTACGAAAATAAGAAATATAAATAAATCTATAAATAAGACTTGATGATTAGTGTTCACAGCTTCGAAAATAAAACGTAAATTAACATCAATTTAATAATTATTATCATTATTTCTGCCTTTTAATTTGCATTTCGTCATGATATTAAATGATATAAATGACATTTTTATTCAGACAGTGATGACGAAATACTCTGTTGACATTTGTCAAGGGTATTAAGGCTCATTCCTAGCACTGAAATTATACTTAGAAGTTATACTTAAAAATGACCGTCTTAAAACATGATAAATAGATGTTCACTTAAAAATACAATTTATAATTAGTGCATTGTGCTATACTTGAACGGACGTACTTACGGTCGCCTTATAAGCAAATAATGTAATTATTTTTCGTTTCCATACAAATCTTTTTAATGAAAATATATCCTTTATCTCCATATGGGATCCCGTGGCCGCGTGTATGGTTCCGAATCTGGGGAACCGGGTTCGATCCCGACCGACACCACAAATTTTAAATGGCACTAAAGTGACCCCTGTGGTGCACTCTCCACGCCAGCAATGAATGCCTGGTAAGCACCCGCACGGTACAAATATGTCATCAACATTACCGATATCTGTGATAAAGCAGATTGGCACGCCCAGAAATGGTTAATATGCCGTGGTGATATATTTCTTTATATTCAAATAAATTTTAACATTACATAACGTTGGAGTATATTATTATATAGTATATATTATTATTATTATTATTATTAGTATTATTATTATTATATAGTATATATTATTCTTTGTTTAATTGTCCATTATAACAATAATTTACTCGCGATTAAATAATTATTTACCTGCGCCAAATGTTTTCATACCTCCATTGAAATCTAATAATTTAATTCATTTAATCTGAAAAGCGAGTTGCATTGCCTTTTGTCTCAATTTAATAATTCTTGATACTGTCAAGTGGGTACAGATTGCCAAAAAATTTATAATGTACAGGGTGTCTCATTTTCGATGTTTTTTTGAGGTATCTCGGGAAACATTACTGAAAGAACAAAATCGTTTGCACATTCCAGGGTCAACTTTTTTTTTTCAAAAACTTCATAATTCTCGGGATATAACACACACTTATTATTTTTTAAATGGAAACCTATGTTGAAAATAGTCTAATTTTTTAGCTTATTTTATAGGCTTTTCAATGACATATAACAAGTCCACATTTTTTTATTTTACCTATGAATAAAAGATGAATTATTTACTTTTTGGGGCGAAAAAATTGAAAATTATTAAGAAACAAATGAAAAAAAAAACATTATAGTTCATCATTTGATTATTTCTAATATTATTTCTTCAGTTTTACACATTTGCTTAAATTTATTTATTTTAATAACATATTAAACAATTTTTTCGAATTGTGTAAAAGCCAACTGTGACGTCGTTAAATAATAATTTAACCAATCCAAAAATAATTGGTTTAAAATAATTATGAGAACATAATTAATAGATATGGAATCAAAATCTTTCTTTTTGTTTTATTAATTAAATATTTAAAATTGCAGGTAAAATGCAGAAATACCGCCAATCTTGTTAACTAATTTAGGAACTTCCTCATACAATGAAAAATAGATGTGTGCAGAATACAATAAAAACAATATTTGGGTAAATTTCTGTATTTTTTTTTTTTTGTTATAAAACGACGGTTCGATATCGAAGTGCAATACAATACTTAACATAAAATAGAAATGGCGAGAGGTATTGTGCTCGCCACAAGAGATTTTTTTATATTTATTCACAGTATATTTTAAGGGTGGTATGAATGCATTTCGGGTTGGGCTCGTATATTTTATTTATTTTCATATTGGGAAAATTATAAGAAATTTGAAGTAACAAGACATAATCGGTCATTTCTATGTTTAATCTGATTAGCCTACTTATATGTATTATTATAAATTACAATTAAATGTAAGTAAAACATATAAAGTTTGCATAAAATTCTTATTCTAAGTTATTTAAAATTAATTTCAATATTAATTTGAAACTTGCGAACGCAGATATTTGAATGTACCCTTACAAACTTATATTCATAAGTATAATTATTATTTTTAATATCGTCTAATTTCAGTGCTGTGAAAATATTGTTTGTGTTTATATAGTAATCATAAGAACCAGGGATAAAGTTATCCGAGGTTCATACGACGGATTTTCACGGGATAAGAAATACTGGTGTTTATTCCTTAGTTTATCTGAGGCTTATCCGAGGTTTGTAAAGTATGTCACCAGAAGTCGAGCGATCATTATAAAAAGCTTAAATGCCCCTCATATATAAAAATATAAAAGAGCCTTTCAACGATGATACCGCAAATTGCTGTATATTTGTCAAAATATTTCCAATGCCCAGGGTCGGATTCAAGGAAAAATTATTCTTGTTTTTTTTTTTTCATTTATAACACATGTCAAAAGATATTTTTTTATGTAAGTTATGTATGTACAACTACAATATTATTGTCAATATTAAATATTTGTATTTAAAAATTTAGGTGGATAATACATCTCAAATCAGTAAAAAAAAAAGTTCATAGAAACATATATCCGGAAATGCCTAGTTTCAGAGCAATAGCGATTTTAATATTTTATTTATGTCATATACAACTCATACTTTTAACATAGGGTCCCTTGGCCGCGTGCCAGAGTGTCTGGTCGCGAACCTGGGGAATCCCGACCGACGCCAAATATTTCGAATTTTAAATGGCACAAAAGTGACCCCTGTGGTGCACTCTCTACGCACTCTCTACGCCAGCAATGAGTTTTAGTGTAAATCGGATAACCGGAAATGACACTTTACCTGAAGCTCATAATGGGTTTTCTTCAAAAAATACCATTAAAAGTCATTTTTCGCATTTTTGTCATTATAAAAATTAAAGATTATTGAATTTTCTACAGGGTACATTAATACTTTTTTCCACGACCATTAAGTAATACCTTTATTTTATATCTTATTTTATTAAACAATACAATGTATTACTCATGGGCCGTGAGTTTTCACATATTACTCACGGGCCGTGAGTAATGACACGGGAGGACCAATCACAATCATCCATTACTCAAAATTGCAATATTATTGAGTATGCTTTGGCTCAGAAGAGTTTTCATATGTTATAATTGTTTTTCCAATGTCAAAACGTCAAAATTATGAATCTGTGCAAGTTATCTAAATTAATTGAATTAAAAACATGAATTCAGATAGTGAGAATGAATAAATTTGTACACCGCCTAGATATCATAGAATAAATGTAGAAAATTATTCAAAACTGAGCCGCGCATTTTTGAAACGAAAACCTGAAGGTTATGGAGCAAAAAAATTCGTTCCGCACGAAATTAAAGAAATTATGGAAACGCATGATAATACCAATATACATATATCTTGGAACAAAGGTAAAAAATTATATACTTTAAAATATACAAACATTAATAATAATTAAGAATTTCTTAGTAATATGTATACCTATCTAGACAGAAAAGTTCAAATTCATTCGAATGAGTTATAGCCATTACATGCGAGTAGAATACTATACTTTTTCTACGACTATTCAATAGCAATTTGAACTTTTCTGTCTGGATAGGAATAATTAAAAATTCTTAATTGTTATTGTTTGTATATTTAAAAGTTTATATTTTATAGTTTTTTACCTTTGTTGCTAGATATATGTTGGTAATACCATGCGCTTTCATTATTTTTTTTAATATCAAGGGGAATGTATTTTTTTACTCCATAACCTTAATATTATCGTTTCAAAAATGCGAGGCGCAGGTTTGATTAATTTTCTATATTTATTCTATAATATCAGGCGGCGTACAAATTTATTCATTCTCACTATCGAAATTAATGTTTCAATTTAATTCATTTACATATCATACAGCGACTCATAATTTTGACATTTTAACATTGGAAAAACAATTTTAACATTTAACAAATTTAACATATGAGCCAAAGCATACTCGATAATATTGCAATTTTGAGTAATGGATGATTCTGATTGGTCCTCCCGTGTCATTACTCACGAGCCTTGAGTTTTCACTTATTACTCACGGCCCGTGAGATATATAATGAAGGTTTTACTTACTGGTCGTGGAAAAACACAATTCCTTTGTTAAACAGTTCATATTTCAAATGAATGTAAGTGACAGTAATTGTCACTGTCAAAAAACTAATCACTTCAAATTAATAATAGTGACATTTTAAAAAGAAAATAGTAAATAAAGCAATAGTTTTATGCAATGGAACAGTTTGCAGCGTTAGTAAATACGAAAGTATATATTTAAATTAATAAAAATTAAATAGCGGGAGGTTTTGTGTTGGTCACATCAGATATTTATTTTTAATATGTAATTTTTGCAAATTTATGTTCAAAATGTATACTCTTGAGTTTTGAAGTTTACAAAATATAATTTTAGAAAGGTGAAATTAATGGACATACAGTCTTTTTTGGGATGTCTTTTGATAGCAATTCGTTCATTGAAACATAAATAATACCGACGTTTCGGTCTCAACTAGACTATCATCAGGGTACTAGAAGGCATATAACATGGTACATATATCATATTTAACATTTTTGATATTCTAGTTACATGTTTAAAGTTAAAATTTGCTGAAAAATATAATAAATTACACAAAGTAAAAACAAGGTTAAAGATTTTGTCAAAAATATAAGCATTAAAAAGAGTACATCCATATCAGCGGTAATTATAAAACTAACGAAGGGTTGATTCTTGTTGTAGGAAGAGCAAGATGCAGCACGTATTTATTATAATAATTTTATAGTGTTTCACTAATATTCCTTTGTATATGATACTCCTGAGACTTAGATTTTGTATATCTGTCTGTGAATTTGTAGAATTTTTACGTTTGTGAATTTCTAGTGTGAGTCTTTTATTTCAATTATTTTCATACCGTAATATTTTAGTGTCTCTAAAGTTGAATTCATATTTGCCGGTCTGTGCGTAATGGACTAAAAAGTACATTTGGTGTACGTTCCACAGTAATAAACATGGAGAATAACAGAATAGCTTTAGCTAGTGCTAGTTTTATTGTACTGCATACTTAATTAAATAAGCAAAATGAGGAAAAAATAAACGTTGGTGGACGAAGAAAATATACCTTAGCAGAAGCAACCAAATATTTATAAACGATTTAAATGCTGAACCAGATCAACTTCAAAATTTCGCCAAAATGTCCTCAGCAATTTTTTTATTTATATTAAACTCATTTTTTTACATTGTTCCACTTTTTTTTATTGTATTAGCTATACATTTTTTTTTTTAAATACTGTTATAATGAATCTCATGCTTGGCGTTCCAAAGAATGTCAAAATTGCGATACAATTCTATCAATTTTATGACGTCTTCTTGTACCCACTCCATTTTGAATACGAACACAACTACTAACAACAAAACGTCCTCAATGAGCGCAAAACAAAAGCGTGCTCACTTTGATGTACCTACACCGTAAGGATCGGGCTGAGCTGCTCTGCGCAGGCTCGGCTCGCCGTCCTCACTATTCAAATCTCCGCTCATGCAAAGCTCATTCGAGGAAAAATACTCTAGTGAATACGCATCTTATGGCTGATGCTGCTTTTGGCACGTAGATGTGGAAAACATTTCATGCTGCCGTATAGAATAAAATATTCATTTATAATTATAATAATAACGTAAAATATCGAAATTTAAATTGTGTGGGAACTTCCAGTTCTAATTTAGAATAGTAGTGGAGGTCGTATAATTCTTAGTTTTTAATTACAAATATAACTCATGTTGCATAGAAAAAAATATCAGCAAAAGATATTTTATTGAAGTTTATAAACTTCAAATAGGCCCATAAACCATTTTTTTAAAAATATTTTTAAATGAAAGTTCGTTTAATTTTGAAGCTATTCGTGGTATCAGAAAGTCATAATTGTTTTTTGTAAAGCTGCATTTGATTTTTAAAGAAACCTATAGCTATCTTTCTCACACCAGTTTCTGTAGTAGGCTGCGCGAGAAAGATACCAATAGTGTGACGTTATCTGTACTCCTGGAAATGAATTCAAATAATTCGCAAAGTAATTATAAAAAAATGTTTTTTTATCTTAATCGTTATTTATTGAGTAGTACTTTAAGGATAAAGTGTACATTTTATTATTTTTTGTTATGGCTTATGGGCCTATTGTTGAAACACTGAATCCAAACATTTTTTTATTGAGAACTACCGCAAATCATTGTTCATACTAGACGAGATTAAACTGCGTTTTTCCATGGAAAACTGTTAATAAGCTTCAAATGAGAGTACGTCCATTTGACCAATTACATCCAAAATCTAATCAAATCGCCATAAAGATGTAAAGACGAGAAATAAGAAAAAATTGTAATTTTTGAAATTGTGGTACAGGAATAGGGTATTCTCTTATAATTGCCAATATTAGAAATTTATTAAAAATATTAAAGTTGGTAGGTAAACAAAAGGAATAAAACAAAAAAAAATACATTATAACTTGATTGTTGCAAAAGATATAAAGCATTGAAATTTTGATGACGTACTAGTTGTACTATCAATACACCAGACAGTCACGTTCCTTTCCACGTACATTATGTCGTAACTTTCACAATATAACAGTAACACAAATCGTATTTTTTTTAAACCCCTCAACAGGATTAAATTCCAATTATCGAACCCCGAGCATACTCAAGACTAAGAGGCGTTACTCTAACCACTGAACCACCGGAGCCGACAATCAATTGATTATATATACATTTGTACACTACACCTTTCGGAAAAAGGACTTTTGTACAAATAGTTTTAATCATTTGATCAGTGGATTATTTATATAGGGCCACTTTTGCTACCATTAGATAACTCTCACATAACCTTATACCAGGTATAAAATTAAAAATTGCCTAATAAACCGTTTACACACCCCTCAATTACTTTCACAAAGAAACCTTAAATAAAAATGTAAATGTCATTGGTTTCTCAAGTTTTGCACAGGGTTGGACTCTGTCCTAATAAAAATAAGAAAATGAATTAAATTAAACCACTTTTTAACCTGTTACAATATTTAATTATAGTGTTTCTGTCAATTTTTATTTTACAGGTATTCAAAAAATAGAGGTCACGTATTTAAGGGTGGATTATACATACAGAAATGTCTAGTTTTAGAGCTACAGTGATTTTAAAATTTTATTTCTGTCATATACAACTCATATTTTTAACATTACAATAAAATCTTAGTTACAATGGAAAAGAGTCAATTATAAATTATAAAAAATCTGATGTGGTCTGAAGTTGAACTGGTTCAGCATTTAAATCGTTTATAAATATCTGGTTGCTTCTGCTAAGGTATATTTTCTTCGTCCACCAACGTTTATTTTTTCCTAATTTTGCTTAATTAATTAAGTATGCAGTACAATAAAACTAGCACTAGCTAAAGCTATTCTGTTATTCTCCATGTTTATTACTGTACGAACGAAGCTCGTACGAACCTTTGGATCAGTGCTCATGCAGGCCTCAGACAGATTTAATGCGGCGGTCGTGGACGCGAGCTTTGTGGTCGCCAAGTGGAACGTACACCAAATGTACTTTTTAGTCCATTACGCACAGACCGGCAAATATGAATTCAACTTTAGAGACACTAAAATATTACGGTATGAAAATAATTGAAATAAAAGACTCACACTAGAAATTCACAAACGCAAAAATTCTACAAATTCACAGACAGATATACAAAATCTAAGTCTCAGGAGTATCATATACAAAGGAATATTAGTGAAACACTATAAAATTATTATAATAAATACGTGCTGCATCTTGCTCTTCCTACAACAAGAATCAACCCTTCGTTAGTTTTATAATTACCGCTGATATGGATGTACGCTTTTTAATGCTTATATTTTTGACAAAATCTTTAACCTTGTTTTTACTTTGTGTAATTTATTATTTTTTTCAGCAAATTTTAACATTAAACATGTAACTAGAATACCAAAAATGTTAAATATGATATATGTACCATGTTATATGCCTTCTAGTACCCTGATGATAGTCTAATTGAGACCGAAACGTCGGTATTATTTATTTTTCAATGAACGAATTGCTAAAAAAGACTGTATGTCCATTCATTTCACCTTTCTAAAATTATATTTTGTAAACTTCAAAACTCAACAGTATACATTTTGAACATAAATTTGCAAAAATTACATATTAAAAGTAAAAAATCTGATGTGGTTAACACAAAACCTCCCGCTATTTAATTTTTATTAATTTAAATACATACCTACGAATTTACTAACGCTGCAAACTGTTCCATTGCAGAAAACTATTGCTTTATTTACTATTTTCTTTTTAAAATGTCACTATTATTAATTTGAAGTGATTAGTATTTTGACAGTGACATTTACTGTCAGTTACATTCATTTGAAATATGAACTGTGTAACAAAGGAATTGTGTTTATCTTAGGCTTCGGGACTAATAAAAAAAATATTTTTAAATTTATCTGTAAAATATATAGAAAAAGTATTAATGTATTCCTGTACAAAATTCAATAATCTTTAATTTTCATAAGACATAAAATGCGAAAAAATGGCATTTAATGGTGAGCTTCAGGTAAACTGCCATTTCTGGTTATCCAATTTACACCAAAATCTAATGGCTTCTTTACATATTAGAATAGGATAGAAATACAAGGTTTCAGAATTATCTGAATGATAGTATTTGAGTTAGAGCGAAGACAAAATCCATACACATACACACAAGTTCAAAAAAATTTCCGCAATCATCATATGCCTCACGGATGGTTAAAAGAAAACAAAGGATTAATATATCTATAAACATTTCTGCCATATGCATGGAGTTAGAGGTTACTTCAAAGTCGTTACAAAGAGTTTTTGGTTTAACATGATTATTTTTTATAGTATTATTGAAATTATTATTGATAATATTCCATATGTTTTTGTTACAGTGAATCGAGTCGTGTATTAATTGAATATTATATCTTCTTTTTGAATTTTTAATCATTTTGCGAAAATTGGTTTTAGTATATGAATATTGCTGTTTACTAACAATACCAGCTTTATACAAGTGAAACTTTTCTTTTAGTTGTTGTGAAGTTTGTTTAATTTCATCAGTAATCCATTTTTTGTTAGATTTATCATCAGTTTCTTTGGTTAGTGGAAAGCATATGTTAATATAATACGATAATGTATCCAATAAATATTGAAATTTTGAGTTTACATCATTTGTAAAATAAATATTACTCCAGTTAACACTATTTAAATGATAATTAAAGAGTTTAATCTTTTTACCGAGTAAATCCTCCTTTCAATGTTCTGTTTGATATCATCGTTCACAATGTTCAATAAAGTTAAATTCTGAGCGGAATGATCTGAGAGAGTGTGTGGCATTACATTGACGGCATAAGAACTTGCTTTAACATTTGTGTAAATATTATCAATACACGATTTCAATCTAGTTGGTTCTAAAATAGATGGATATATATTGAAAGAAGCCATTAAGTCTAGTAAATACTTCGATTCATTGCATTCTATCAAAATATTAATATTGAAGTCACCACATATAAAAATGTTACAGTTTTTCTCATAGTTGAAAATTTTTATTAAACAGTATTTAATCTGATCTAAATGATGTTTTATATTTGTGTTTAGAGAACGATAAACTGTCAAAACATATGTTGTAATATAATTGAGCTTAAATTTAATAGCACAACATTCAAAATTTTTCTCTATATTATATTCTTCAATGAATGAGACTTTTTCGAAATTGACATCTGGTTTACAAAATATAGCTACGCCTCCATTTTTGAAAGTTTTTCGATGAAAGCTCGTCGCTAGGCAAAAGTTGTTGATTTTGACACTGAACTGTTCTTCATTTTCCAACCAGTGTTCTAATAAGTACAAAAGTTCATAAGATTGATTGTCGAGAAAGATTTCTAGTTTTTCAATTTTATTTCTCACACACTGAATGTTGAGATGAATAATGCTGAAATTCGTATTATTAGTACCTACGCACCGTTTATTTTTTGATACCTTCTGCTCTAGTTTTCCGAAAAAACTGAAAACGTCTTATTACAAGTCCTTTTGGTCAGAACGAGTCCTCGTAAAGGGTATTTAAAAGGCTAAAATCGGCACTAACTTTAAAGGCAATATTATGATCAATTTCTTTAGATACTTTTTCAACAAGGAATTTTTTTCCTGGGCATTTTTCTTCTAGATAACCTTTCAACTGTTCTTGCGTTGTGTCTTTGCGGAATTTACCCACATATAACCAAGCACGTTTTTCACTGGCATATAATGATACTGAAGAGTTCGAAATTGATGATCCAATAATATATTTCTTATTTGTAGCATCAGTTTTTTTTTTTTCAGCTTCATTATTAATATGTAGGTTATAATTTTGGCTTTGTTTACCTTTTGTTGGGGACATTTGGTTGTCTTTTCTTTTCTTTTTTATTAACATTGTTTATTGACATTGGAATGATAGAATTCGCTTGCTTGACTCCATCTATCGTTATTACATTATTATTTATTGATATTGCAGATTCAACTTGTTTGATTTCATTTACCGCTGTTTTGCTTGGCGCTTGTGATTGTTTATTTGTTAAATTGCTATTTAACTTGCCAAGGTCACCCTTGATGTCAATTATATTAGTTTTTAAAATATTAATTTCGGAGGTTAATGATTTTATTATGCCGTCCTGATTTAGTATTAGATTAAGGCACTTGTCAATCACTGTTTTTAATTCACTATCTCTGTTCTGTAAAAAAGTGAAATTATTGCATACAACTACACACTTTTTACAGTACCAGTTTATATTATCATTTGTTGTTATACAGTTAAATTCAGTTTTTTTTTTTTTTTTTTAATGTAGCACAGGTCATATGAAAATATTTCCCACATAAACACCATTGCACGTAACTATAAGTTCTTCTTTAACTTTCACTTCAATTTTACAATCAGCACAAAACGACTGATTACCTTCCGCCATATTTATATTGTATGATGATACTGATATTGGCGCCACTATAAAAGTAATAAGACATATATCCTTAAGAAATACCCCAATCCCGTCAATGAATCGGAACCATCTTGGACATTTTAAAAGAGTATGAAGTAACTTACAAAAAGTTTGACAGTTGGTGTGCGGAGAAAAACGTTGGGCATATTACAGAAAAGGTAGTTTTTGCCTATTTTTCGCAATTATCGTCGGTTTATAAGCAATCCACTTTATGGAGTAATTACATACTCTATGCTCCGTACTATGATATACTTTATAGTGGACGAGCGCTAACTAATTATCTCGGAACCGGTTCAAATAACTCCGATTTTGATGATTTTTTTTTTAAATGTCGGTCATTACAAA
The DNA here is from genome assembly GCA_943142095.1 of Ophonus ardosiacus. Classification (NCBI taxonomy): domain Eukaryota; kingdom Metazoa; phylum Arthropoda; class Insecta; order Coleoptera; family Carabidae; genus Ophonus; species Ophonus ardosiacus. Next base: position 15,747,439 of record OW964836.1, read on the forward strand.
TACTTCAACCTTAATAGTTTGAAAAATTGACGCTCTTTGTTTATTTATTGCGCTCTGTTTATACTGATATCGATGTGTAATTTCGTCAATATTATATCTTATTTAAGAATAATTTCATAACTTTTTACAGTTCAATGTTACTGTAGTCTATAGAACTCGTACATTTTCCCATAATATTTGAGATAAATTTAAGAGTCCTTTAACGTAGACATGTCACCTCAACAATAGTCGCAGGCAAACTAATAATTAAAATATTCTCTAAGTATATTTTTCTTAATTCACTTTAATCTTGTATTTATAACATTTAAATATCGTCTTCTTTCTCGTATAGAGTAATCTTATTCGCACTTTGTTCAGCTTGTACTGTCTACAATTCAAATGTCTTGTCTTCTCGTAGGCATAGTGTTGCCACAAGACCAAGACCAGTCTTGGTCTTGGTCTCGTCTCGTCTTGGTCTTGTCGAGACGAGACCATCATTTGATCTCGACTAGAAAAGTCGAGACGAGACGAGACTAGCATCAAGTCTTGTCGAGAAAGTCTTGAGTCTCGACAAGACTCTCGACTTCAGATTAAAGGTATTTTTTTAAACATATACCTATTCTAAAAGTACTTCAAAAACTGAGAGTATTGCTGTAAATACTGATTGAAAATTCGAATAAATAAGAGAAATATTAATTTTTGAAATTTTGTAATTTTCTACTTTCATAATTGTGTCCCAGAAACATTAATTTATGTAAATATGATGTATTCCTTATTCATCTAAATAATCCAAATATAAGTTTTAAATAAATTTAAATTACAATGTAAGTGGGATGAAATGAAAGAAGTATCAATTTAGAATTCTTATGTTATTTTAATGCACCAATATTTTTTATTAAATTAAAAGTTCAACCTTTATTTTATACTACACATGTTGATTTTAATTTAATTTTTGTTTAATTCTCAATTAATATATTGGTACAACTGGGTATATGAAATACTGACTACATCTTCAAAAATATTTCCAATTTTCAAATCGCACACAAAAGTTACATCTGCGGTGCATTCTGCAAGTTAGCAGTGTACTTCAGTTTTATTTATTAAATTAATATATTATAACAAAAGTAACGTTCCCTTCAAATATACATTATTTTTCTTTTATTTTTAAAGAATCTATTGTGATTCTTAGAATTTTACGAAAATGCACACAAAGATTTTACGATCTTAGGAAAATTCCCGTTTTAAAATAACCATATTCTACATTTTCAACGGATGTACTTCTTATTCACCTAAATAATTCTTCCATTGAAACATATGAATACATATCGCATAAAGAAATAAGAATATATTAATTGCAAATAATGTAAACTATTAATACTAACAAATCAGTTACATAATTATATTGTAAAGAAACAGTAAACATATAAAAAAATACATTTTCAACGGATGTACTTCTTATTCACCTAAATAATTCTTCCATTGAAACATATGAATAATATCGCATGTAGAAATAGGAATATATTAATTGCAAATAATGTAAACTATTAATACTAACAAATCAGTTACATAATTATTTTGTAAAGAAGCAGTAAAAATATAAAAAAAAAACGAAGATTTAATTCTTCTCAAACTTTGTATCCATAATTTATACAAAAATACTTTTCCAACCAATGAAAATAAAACATTTTCTAGTGTTATCATTAAAAACTAACAAAAAAATCATAATGTATCATTTAGTAAAAATTGGAAAATATGTGCTTCAAAAGATAAAAGTTTATGTATCTTTTATGTGATGTATAATGAAAGTAAAACTTTATCTCAACAAAGTGAAATGTAAGGGACATTGGTAAAATATGTAGTTACAGGTATAACAATTTGAGAAAATTGGTATCAGATATTCTAAGAAACTGGTATTAAGCATTTCTCGTAAGAACACATGCAAAATGCAAGTACACTCGCCCGGTGCCCATGGGCGTATACAGGTGGGCAGGGGAAGGGGGGGGGGGGGTCTCGCGCCCATTCATATGAATAAATTGAAAACAATAATCAACGGTTACGTAAAGCCTTAAAAAAATAGAAATATAAAAGTCGTAATGTACAAGCCCTTCTTTAACAATTTTTTTAAAACTTTGTATGCACAAATGTGTAAAACAAACTGTTTTTCCAATTTCCTAATATAACACAACATTTCTTTTCTTGTAAAAATCCAATAATGGAACAATAAATTTTACAACGGCCTGTGCTATACATGCTGCATATTACCAGACAATAACAACCACTTTTAGACATCTGCTAGTAATAAAAGTAGGTAGGTTTGCCCAACTCAAATCCAAATATTTCCGAATACAATACTTTAGTCAATCTAACAATTTTGCATCCTAAAAATATAAAACCACGTAATAAAAAAAAGTATAAACGTATGATAAAGAATTAAATGAAACATAACATAGACAATTTTTATGAGGAATCATTATTATGGTTTCATAAGTGGAAAGAGGAACCTCTTGAGAAAGAAATACCATATGAAGAATTATTAGATATCTCCAAAAAATTCTATCCATTTTTATTCCATGGCTTGATTTTATTTTCAACTCTACCTTCTACAACATGTAAAAGAAGTTTTAGTAGGTCCATAAAAAATCTGTTGTGGCTAGCACAAGACCTTCCGTCAATTTGATGTATTTTGTATCAATCCCACATCAAAAGTTCCCTAGAAAAGATTCTATATATTCAATAAAATTATAACACGAACATATACTATTTTTTACAAATTCCATACCGAACTTTCTTTGGAAAAAAATCTATAAATCCAATACAATTATAACACGAACGATCATTATGTATATTGTACTTGACACTGACATCTGTCAATTACAATTTTTTAAATATATCAGCTGTTTCTATGATTATAGTAAAGCTGACTGAATTTGGAAAGTTAATCTATTTATAATTCGTTAAACCGTACAACTGTTATTATTAAAGTTTCTTAATTACTAATTTTTTTTACTAATTTTATAAATTTAAGCACGTTTATTATAATTTATTTGTTTTTCAAGTAAGTGTTTTTTTTTGTTAGAGAATTGTGTTTATGTAACTACCTACAGTTTTTATTGAATATACCATTATTATTCTAAATACGTTTTTGGAATAAGTGTATTTTTTGGCAAATAAATAACATATAAATATATGACTAACTATATTTTTATTCGTCAAAATTTTGATATAAAGCAGAAGTTTTCAACCTGTGGTACGCGTACTAGGGGATACGCGAAAGGCTAAGTTTTTGTTATCTACTTATTTAACATTTATTTAGAAAAATATAAAAAAAATAGCGAAAGAAGTTACTTTTTTGGAGATTTTTGTCCATTTACTTACTGCTTCATTTAAACATATACATATCTATTTAACTATTGCTAATAATAGAAATGCATTGCTGTGATTTATTCTGTAGCTAAGGAATTGAAATTATATATTTTATATTTATTAATAAGAAACAACACTCGGTATGTATGTATATTTTCATATTAATTATTTCAAGAGCTCAAGTATCAAGTTGATATTTACAGAAAAAATAATAAATATCTCAAATATTATTTGGAATTTTTGAATCGCGATTGTACTGCTGTTCTTAGAATTTTATGTACTATTAGATGGGATTATAAAAAAAATGTTAATGGAAGCAAAGTCGAGAGTCTTGTCGAGACTCGAGACGAGACGAGACTGACATCAAGTCTCGTCTCGACAAGACCAAGACGAGACCACTCTAGTCGAGACCAAGTCAAGACCAAGACAAGACCGGCCCCAAGTCTCGTCTCGTCTCGACTTCTGGCAACACTACGTAGGCAATCCAGCCACCGCCTTTTCACTGATCCATGTGCGCTGAGAGCTGCCCTGATTATCCTATCTTGTCCGTAATTAGGAGCATTTTGGAAGTCTTCGTTTTTCATGCGCTCAGCTGGGTGACATTCAGCGACTACTCGTATTTTATCCATAACTCCATTGTGTGCAACGCCTGATCATGCTTCTTCTTGAAAAATAACATTCTGCTTCATATGTGGGTAGACACTTAGCCGTAATAATAATTTATGACAATTAGTATAACAAAGTAGAATTCTTGATATTTGAATTTAGGATAATCCATTTGTTATATTATTGGCCAATTTACCGTGTACAGTATTAGAAGTATTAGTATTAGATGCAACGATGGAACATCTGAAAAAAGTTTATTTACAAGTGCCGTTGTGGCTGGGTAATTATTTTTAAAATATATTCTATTTTTAATTTAATTTTTTCAACAGGAATATTAAAAAAAAACATCTAAAAATTTTTACTTTTTCGAATTTAGAAATTTTTTTGGCTAGAGCGTCAATTTTTAACCTTTAAAGGTTAAAGTATTTTTAATTACGGACTATTAATAAGAATGTGGATATAAGTAAATTTACCAATCTTATTGCATTCTTAAAAAAGAAAAGCTAGCGGATATAGGCCTAAAAAATTCAAAATAATTCACTAAGCAAGAGATAGTTCGTTTCATGAAGGAAGCTGATCACAAGGATTATATATTGGCAAAGGTTGTGTTAATTGTTGGAAGCTATGGGGCTTGTCGCCGGGAGGAACTTACGTTTTTGCATGTAGGAGATATTAAAGATTTTACTTTTTTTATAAAAAATAATATTCCGAATACTAAAATGAATATTTCACGATTTTTCACGATAAATGAAGGGTTTATCGATGGAATCAACAATCAACTGTTTAATAATGTTTCGCAAGTACACACAGCTTCGTCCTACTCATACTGAATATCAACGGTTTTTTCAAACCTATAGAAATTTTAAGTTCCTATAAATATAAATACCGTAGGTGGCATACCTAAAAAAAATTGCAGAGTTCCTCGGCTTTCCTAATGCAAAAGAATATATCTGGCATTGCTTTCGGTAGTGTTATGCAACATTTTTGGCTGATTCGGGAGCAGACATTAAAGTGCTCAAGCGAAATAAAGAGTGGCTTTCAAGTTCTGTTGCTGAAGGCTACGTTGAAAATTCTTTGGAAAATAAAAAAGAAATTTCAAGATGAATTTTGGGAGAAAAGGAAACAACAATTTAAAAAAAAAAATTGTCGACAAAGAATCAGAATCCAGCAGTACATCTACTTCAGTTTCAACCCGCATTGAAGTTAACCAAGAATAAGTATTAAGAATGACATCAATTGTTCAATTTAGAAATTTAAGTAATAGCTTTGTAAATATTTATAATAAATAAACATTTTTATAATTTTGATTACTTTTACTTTTACCCATTAAACTGTCATTTTTAAACACTAGTTTATAAGTACTTAATTTAGCAATGAAAATGGCAATCAAAGAATTGTTGATATAAAACGGTAGTATGAAAAATGTTTTGAATGCAGCTGTGGCCGCCCTAGGATATTTTGACTATTTTGGTTTTTCGATATGGCTTTTAGTAATAGTTTTAGAAATTATATTTTTCTGTTTGAAGATGCCAATCGGGCACATAGAAGTAACCCTATTATAAGGTACCAGTCTTTTGGGACAAATTTGAAATGACCGCTTGGCAGCGAAGATATTAATTTATTTAGTGTGTATGTATAGGGTATAAATCGAAGAGTGGGCCATAGGCGCTTAACATAGGAAAGCAGTTTCCTTTACACAAACATTACAAAATTATTTCATACAAAAATATTTTAATTAAAAATTATACAGATCTAAATTCAGCATCTGAATCAAGTAAAACGATTATTTTAGTTCTTTATATAAACATAAAAATTAATTATAAAGTTACAGTTTTTACTTCCTTGTACGAAGTAAAGGAAGTATTGTAATCGCGAAAATTTTCGGTTTCCAGATTTCAAGGGAAATATCCATTTTGACCATCCCTGAATCCATTTTGACTAATTTCGTCGTGACGTCTGTACGTACGTAAGTACGTATCTCGCATAACTGAAATACGGGAAGCAGTAGAAAGTTAAAATTTTGTATTTAGCACTGCTATAGCATCTAGTTGTGCACCTCCCTTTTTGGTCATTACATAACTTTCGGAAGTGGTAATTTACTTGAAGCCAATAATAGTTTTTAATGAAAACTTATTTTAAAATATAATCCCAAACTTTTCAAATTTGGTATGTAAGACTTTTATATCAAAGGGAATAACATAATAAATTTTAGTTAAAATGGTCTATCCGGAAGTGGTACTGTACTTGAAGCCTATAATAGATTTTAATAAAAAACTATAATAAAATATAATCCAAAGCTTTTCAAATTTGGTATATAATACTTTTATACCAATGGGAATAACATAATAGATTTTGGTTAAAATAGTCTAACCGGAAGTGATACTTTTCTTGAAGCGGTTATCAGTTTTTCTTGAAAAAAAATGGTGTTATTTTGATTTTAGAAATAAATACTTCAAATAAAAGTTTTAGAGAATTGAATTCCACGCCGAAAACACCAAGTATCATTAAATAAACTTTTTGCATAGGCGAGATATGTAAATTTAAAAATTATGTACTTTTTGGTTTCTGTAATTAAGTTTACTATGAATTAGGACAAAAAAAAAATAAGGAATTTAATGTCAATGTCAAATTATGTCAAATACGTGCAATTTTATGATTGGGTCTGTTATAATACATATTTTAATTATTAACAAAATATGTATAGTTTAACAGGCGTACAAGGAAGTCATGTGGTGTCCACATCAGATATTTTCGTAATACCATACTGTTACTATGATATAAGAGAACTAAAAACAAAAGCGAAAAGTTAAAAATAACGGTCGTCGGTCGTTATTTTTTATAAGAGTCGCCTACAATTAAGGATCAAGTGTTCCTGATAAATCACAGGATTTTGATGGACCGTTGTTAATGAGAATTTATAAATCAACAAAAAAGTTGTTCAGTATGACAGAAAGAGGAAAATGTTATTATTATTTTATTATTCTTAAATGTTTAAATTTTATGTTATTGCGAAAAATCTTGAACGCCACACGGCCGGTATGCAAATTTCGAACTCAACTGATTATAAACCTCAGTTGCGCCTGATATTTGCGTCATATCGGCCTAATTAATGTAATAACTATTACGAGCTTTTAGTTTAGAAAACCATGGAATTATGACAAAAAAATAAACAAATGTGTTATTTGTAACTGTCATTCGGGCCTATTCTATATATAGATATTGATTTGACAACTAAAAATCCAATTTTTTGTTAAACAGGATGTTAATTAAAAATTTATAAAAGTTATTTAGAGGTTGAGAAAACAATTTGAGCTGAAATTTAAACGAAAGAAATATATGTGCCAAATAATTGAAGTTGACAGATACCAATTTCTGTTTATTATACATAGTACATTAAAAATAAATTTCAATAAAATTTTCTCAGTATTTTTGTTAGGTATACAATAATATGCAATGTTGCCAACTCTGCGCCAGGTCATTCCGGGAGATTGTGACGAAAACAAAAAGCGCCACAGGCGGAATATTTTTTCATTAAAGGTCAAATGCCTTATAATTCAAGGTTATATTTTTTCAAGGGATGGGAAAAGCGGCATATTTTTCCCCTTTCATGTATAAAAATAAATTGCCAGATTACAGAACACATTTCGATTTCGAGTGAGCGTACGCAAAACGACGCGGTTAACTTCGTGTAAAGTCGGACGTCGGAATGATCCGAGTCGAATTGCTTAGCAGAAAATAAACGCGGTAATAAATGCTGAGACAAAAAAAAATAAATTTGACCCAATGAATTAAGTGGAACAGAAAGTTTTACAAAAAATATGTAGGCGAGGTACCAAAGCGTTGTTTCCGGGAGAAAATCAACTATTTCCGGGAGACGGGAGAAATATCAAAGTTGAAGTTTCATTCCGGGAGACTCCCGGCCAAACCGAGAGGGTTGGCAACCCTAATATACAATATCATTGATAGAATATCAACGACCTTGGTTGGTTAATTATTTTAATCGGTTGTTAAAAATTAACTACTGAGTTACAGAATAGGCCCCATTTAGAACTAAACTTGGATTAGATTAGTAAATTAACACAAAACATAAAAATGTAAACTATTTTTGATTTAACTGACAGTTAAAACAACACAAATGTTTATTTTTTGTCATAATCCATGACTGCCTTGATTAAAACCTGAAAAGCTCCTGAAAATAGTAATTTTATCATTAATATTTTCACTTACATGAAGAGCTAGTAAAATTTTGAATGATTTAAGAAGTATTTTTGCATAAAATAATTTGGTAACGTTTGAGCAAAGAAAAAATGATTTTTCATGTTACACGGCTGAGGCCAACTTTTCGGTTTACATTCTGTATATACGAAAAAGAAATGAATACATAAAAAATCACTGAAAATATTGAAATTTTAATGCGTAAATTTAATATGTAAATAAAATTTTTAATTCAATTATTTTGCCTATAAAGTCATGTTTATTAGTTTACTTACTTGGATACAGACTAATAAATGACAAAATAAAAAAAATATATTACACGAGGATAAAGTTTAAAATTCAAGCCGTAGGCGAGTATTGTAATCATCCGAGAGTAATATAGTCATTACATGCGAGTCATACACTATTTATACAACACTTTATGTGTGTGTAGAGATTTTGTATGCATATATTACCAATATATTTTGTGTATTACAAATGTTAAAATTACAGTCAAAACTGTAATAATATGTTAGATTTTATGTCACATTAGTAACTGATTACTTTTTTACTTTATTAACCCCCGAGCGGGCACGCACTGTCAAGATCAACAAAAGTGCCATAAAATTGTTATTGGGCGAAGGAATGTTTTTTTACTCACGCTATTCCTTCTTTGGACATTTGGTCACAATATGTTACCATTGTTTTTAGTTTCATTACAGTTGCAGTAATACAAACGACAATTTATTCGTTGGAGTTAGATGCAGACAGATAGTATTTTAGAAATAAATTCGTTTGCATATTTTTATTTCTATCTAATTTTCTATTTTGTTCATCTTTATAATACTTTGTTTACAAATCACAAACAGTTAGCAACATTCATATTTGTGAATAATAGAAGTATTTCGAACTTTCATTGTCTTTATTTTTTGAGTTACACAACGTTTCGATTGATAAAATCTCCAATCGTTTTCAAGTGAATACTGAACAATAATCCTTAAGGCTACAGCTTATATACTAAGGGTGTGTGATGAAGTGTGAAGTTCAGTTGAGTTGGTTGAGCTGACCAATGAGAGGGCGCCATATGGACCGAATGTCTATGCTGGGATGGCTGAAGACATCTCTGTTGTTGGTGATGTACACTGCTTCTTTGAATTTTCTTTTTTGCCACTGTTCTTCTCTGTCAATGATTCGTGCTTCGTTCCATTTAATATGATGATGTGCTGTCCACGCATGATGTGCAATACCTGATTTTTCTATATCCCCCAGTTGTGTGTTTTTCTTGTGTTCCTTTAGTCTTACGGCGAGTGGTCTTTTTGTTTCGCCTATATATGAGGCTCCGCATTCACAAGGTACTTGGTATATGCAATTTTTTGTGTTGTCTTGCTTTGGCTTCGTTCTCGTAAGCACACTTCTCAGAGTTTCAGTTGTTTTGAAAACTGTCTTAATGTTGTATCTTCTTGATATACGGCTTATCTTCTCTGATGTTCCTTTAATATATGGAATTACTAGAATGGATTCTTCCTTGTCGTTTATTTCCTTGTCTTTGGTCCGCTCCAGACGGTTCTTGATGATGTCGTCAATTTGGTGTGTCGTGTATCCATTCTGCCTTAAATCCCTCTTTATGTTTTTTATTTCCATATTAAGTGCTTCTTCTGTATTGCATATACTAACTGCTCGGTCGTATAAGGTCCTGATGACGCCATGTTTTACCGATGTTGAGTGGTTTGATTGGTAGTTTAAATACTGACCAGTGTGTGTGGGTTTTCTGTACACGGTGGTCTGAATTTGTCTTTCATTTCTTCGTACCATGACGTCTAGAAAGGGTAGCTGATGTTCTGTTTCTTCCTCCATGGTGAATTTGATTGTTGGTCTGATGTTATTTAGGTGATCCAAAAAGATTTTTAATTTTTCTGCTCCACTTGACCATATTATGAAGGTGTCGTCCACGTATCTAAGCCACAGTTTTGGTTTATCTGCTGAAGTATTTATAGCATGTTCCTCGAACCATTCCATATAGATGTTAGCGATAACTGGTGACAGCGGTGAGCCCATTGGTAGGCCATCGTCTTGTGCGTAGAATTGATCTTGAACTTGGAAATAAGTGTTTCGTAGACAGCATTCTAGAAGTTCCATGATTCCGTTGACTGGTAATGTGCTTCTCTCTGCTAGTGTTCCGTCTTCTTCAAGTTTGGCTCTGATTATTTGTAGAGATTCTTCTAATGGAACGTTGGTGAATAGACTCACGATGTCGAAGCTGACGAGTTTTTCTTCCGGTTGTAGATGAATAGAGTTCATTATTTCCACAAATTGTGAAGAGTTCTTCACATGGTGCTCTGTAGTGCCTTGAAGTGGACGTAGAATTGGAAGTAAGAATTTGGCGAGTTGATGCACTGGAGAGTTCCTCGAGCTGATGATTGGCCGTAACGGGATGCTTTGTTTATGGATTTTTGGTAGTCCATAAAGATGCGGTGGCTTACTGTAGTGTGGTGTTAAAGTCGTTCTTGTCCGGGATGGAATGTGTTCCTCGTATTTCTTCAGTGTCTGGTAAACTTTTCGTTCAATTTTCGTAGTAGGATTAGTTTTAAGCTTTTTGTAGTTTCCACTGTCCAGTATTTCTCCAATTTTTTGTTCGTAGTTTGTCGTATCCATGATGACAGTCGCGTTGCCTTTATCTGCAGGTAGAATTTTGATGGCTTTGTCTTTTCGGAGTGAACTAAGCGCTCTTTCTTCTTCTTTTGTTGTGTTCTTTGTTTTCTTATTTTTCTTCTGTAGGACTGTCCGTATCTTCCATCTGAATTCTTCCGAGTCAGCTTCTGGTAGTTTCACGCTGTCGGCAGCACAAATTATGTCCAAAACAGGCATTTCTTTCGGGGTTAAAGCGAAATTTAAACCCTTACTTAAAAGTTCTTCTTCTGGTGCTGATAGTGGTCGGCTGGAGAGATTGATGATGGTCTTCTTTGCACTTCTGTCCTCTCGTTTTTCGGTCCGTTTGTAGTTTTGAAGTTTCTTGGTGTGTGTCTTCCGGATGTTGTTGAGCAGTGTATCACAGATGTCGTCTATTTTTTGAAATATTGGTTCGTAGTCGTCTTCTAAGAGAATCCTCTTAATTTCTTCAAATCTCTGTATGGCGTCGTCTAGCAAAGTTGTCTTCTTCCATCGGTGGTAATTAATTTGTGATCTGATGAGAGCTCGGCTGGCGTTGTCAAGTAATCTTCTCGCTCTGGCTCCCGGAATGGGAGATTTGAGCTTGAAACCAACTGGGATGATGTTGTCGTCTCTGGCACTGCGTAGGAAGTTAATGTGTGATTCTTCCTTCACGATCTTCTTCTTGGTCTTCTCGTAGCCTCGGATTAGTTCGCTGATGCCGGGTCCGTACCGGGATTCCAACGTTTGTTTGAAGGTTGTAGACAATGGTTGACTATGAATAATAGAAGTATTTCGAACTTTCATTGTCTTTATTTTTTTTTGAGTTACACAACGTTTCGATTGATAAAATCTCCAATCGTTTTCAAGTGAATACTGAACAATAATCCTTAAGGCTACAGCTTATATACTAAGGGTGTGTGATGAAGTGTGAAGTTCAGTTGAGTTGGTTGAGCTGACCAATGAGAGGGCGCCATATGGACCGAATGTCTATGCTGGGATGGCTGAAGACATCTCTGTTGTTGGTGATGTACACTGCTTCTTTGAATTTTCTTTTTTGCCACTGTTCTTCTCTGTCAATGATTCGTGCTTCGTTCCATTTAATATGATGATGTGCTGTCCACGCATGATGTGCAATACCTGATTTTTCTATATCCCCCAGTTGTGTGTTTTTCTTGTGTTCCTTTAGTCTTACGGCGAGTGGTCTTTTTGTTTCGCCTATATATGAGGCTCCGCATTCACAAGGTACTTGGTATATGCAATTTTTTGTGTTGTCTTGCTTTGGCTTCGTTCTCGTAAGCACACTTCTCAGAGTTTCAGTTGTTTTGAAAACTGTCTTAATGTTGTATCTTCTTGATATACGGCTTATCTTCTCTGATGTTCCTTTAATATATGGAATTACTAGAATGGATTCTTCCTTGTCGTTTATTTCCTTGTCTTTGGTCCGCTCCAGACGGTTCTTGATGATGTCGTCAATTTGGTGTGTCGTGTATCCATTCTGCCTTAAATCCCTCTTTATGTTTTTTATTTCCATATTAAGTGCTTCTTCTGTATTGCATATACTAACTGCTCGGTCGTATAAGGTCCTGATGACGCCATGTTTTACCGATGTTGAGTGGTTTGATTGGTAGTTTAAATACTGACCAGTGTGTGTGGGTTTTCTGTACACGGTGGTCTGAATTTGTCTTTCATTTCTTCGTACCATGACGTCTAGAAAGGGTAGCTGATGTTCTGTTTCTTCCTCCATGGTGAATTTGATTGTTGGTCTGATGTTATTTAGGTGATCCAAAAAGATTTTTAATTTTTCTGCTCCACTTGACCATATTATGAAGGTGTCGTCCACGTATCTAAGCCACAGTTTTGGTTTATCTGCTGAAGTATTTATAGCATGTTCCTCGAACCATTCCATATAGATGTTAGCGATAACTGGTGACAGCGGTGAGCCCATTGGTAGGCCATCGTCTTGTGCGTAGAATTGATCTTGAACTTGGAAATAAGTGTTTCGTAGACAGCATTCTAGAAGTTCCATGATTCCGTTGACTGGTAATGTGCTTCTCTCTGCTAGTGTTCCGTCTTCTTCAAGTTTGGCTCTGATTATTTGTAGAGATTCTTCTAATGGAACGTTGGTGAATAGACTCACGATGTCGAAGCTGACGAGTTTTTCTTCCGGTTGTAGATGAATAGAGTTCATTATTTCCACAAATTGTGAAGAGTTCTTCACATGGTGCTCTGTAGTGCCTTGAAGTGGACGTAGAATTGGAAGTAAGAATTTGGCGAGTTGATGCACTGGAGAGTTCCTCGAGCTGATGATTGGCCGTAACGGGATGCTTTGTTTATGGATTTTTGGTAGTCCATAAAGATGCGGTGGCTTACTGTAGTGTGGTGTTAAAGTCGTTCTTGTCCGGGATGGAATGTGTTCCTCGTATTTCTTCAGTGTCTGGTAAACTTTTCGTTCAATTTTCGTAGTAGGATTAGTTTTAAGCTTTTTGTAGTTTCCACTGTCCAGTATTTCTCCAATTTTTTGTTCGTAGTTTGTCGTATCCATGATGACAGTCGCGTTGCCTTTATCTGCAGGTAGAATTTTGATGGCTTTGTCTTTTCGGAGTGAACTAAGCGCTCTTTCTTCTTCTTTTGTTGTGTTCTTTGTTTTCTTATTTTTCTTCTGTAGGACTGTCCGTATCTTCCATCTGAATTCTTCCGAGTCAGCTTCTGGTAGTTTCACGCTGTCGGCAGCACAAATTATGTCCAAAACAGGCATTTCTTTCGGGGTTAAAGCGAAATTTAAACCCTTACTTAAAAGTTCTTCTTCTGGTGCTGATAGTGGTCGGCTGGAGAGATTGATGATGGTCTTCTTTGCACTTCTGTCCTCTCGTTTTTCGGTCCGTTTGTAGTTTTGAAGTTTCTTGGTGTGTGTCTTCCGGATGTTGTTGAGCAGTGTATCACAGATGTCGTCTATTTTTTGAAATATTGGTTCGTAGTCGTCTTAAAGACAATGAAAGTTCGAAATACTTCTATTATTCATAGTCAACCATTGTCTACAACCTTCAAACAAACGTTGGAATCCCGGTACGGACCCGGCATCAGCGAACTAATCCGAGGCTACGAGAAGACCAAGAAGAAGATCGTGAAGGAAGAATCACACATTAACTTCCTACGCAGTGCCAGAGACGACAACATCATCCCAGTTGGTTTCAAGCTCAAATCTCCCATTCCGGGAGCCAGAGCGAGAAGATTACTTGACAACGCCAGCCGAGCTCTCATCAGATCACAAATTAATTACCACCGATGGAAGAAGACAACTTTGCTAGACGACGCCATACAGAGATTTGAAGAAATTAAGAGGATTCTCTTAGAAGACGACTACGAACCAATATTTCAAAAAATAGACGACATCTGTGATACACTGCTCAACAACATCCGGAAGACACACACCAAGAAACTTCAAAACTACAAACGGACCGAAAAACGAGAGGACAGAAGTGCAAAGAAGACCATCATCAATCTCTCCAGCCGACCACTATCAGCACCAGAAGAAGAACTTTTAAGTAAGGGTTTAAATTTCGCTTTAACCCCGAAAGAAATGCCTGTTTTGGACATAATTTGTGCTGCCGACAGCGTGAAACTACCAGAAGCTGACTCGGAAGAATTCAGATGGAAGATACGGACAGTCCTACAGAAGAAAAATAAGAAAACAAAGAACACAACAAAAGAAGAAGAAAGAGCGCTTAGTTCACTCCGAAAAGACAAAGCCATCAAAATTCTACCTGCAGATAAAGGCAACGCGACTGTCATCATGGATACGACAAACTACGAACAAAAAATTGGAGAAATACTGGACAGTGGAAACTACAAAAAGCTTAAAACTAATCCTACTACGAAAATTGAACGAAAAGTTTACCAGACACTGAAGAAATACGAGGAACACATTCCATCCCGGACAAGAACGACTTTAACACCACACTACAGTAAGCCACCGCATCTTTATGGACTACCAAAAATCCATAAACAAAGCATCCCGTTACGGCCAATCATCAGCTCGAGGAACTCTCCAGTGCATCAACTCGCCAAATTCTTACTTCCAATTCTACGTCCACTTCAAGGCACTACAGAGCACCATGTGAAGAACTCTTCACAATTTGTGGAAATAATGAACTCTATTCATCTACAACCGGAAGAAAAACTCGTCAGCTTCGACATCGTGAGTCTATTCACCAACGTTCCATTAGAAGAATCTCTACAAATAATCAGAGCCAAACTTGAAGAAGACGGAACACTAGCAGAGAGAAGCACATTACCAGTCAACGGAATCATGGAACTTCTAGAATGCTGTCTACGAAACACTTATTTCCAAGTTCAAGATCAATTCTACGCACAAGACGATGGCCTACCAATGGGCTCACCGCTGTCACCAGTTATCGCTAACATCTATATGGAATGGTTCGAGGAACATGCTATAAATACTTCAGCAGATAAACCAAAACTGTGGCTTAGATACGTGGACGACACCTTCATAATATGGTCAAGTGGAGCAGAAAAATTAAAAATCTTTTTGGATCACCTAAATAACATCAGACCAACAATCAAATTCACCATGGAGGAAGAAACAGAACATCAGCTACCCTTTCTAGACGTCATGGTACGAAGAAATGAAAGACAAATTCAGACCACCGTGTACAGAAAACCCACACACACTGGTCAGTATTTAAACTACCAATCAAACCACTCAACATCGGTAAAACATGGCGTCATCAGGACCTTATACGACCGAGCAGTTAGTATATGCAATACAGAAGAAGCACTTAATATGGAAATAAAAAACATAAAGAGGGATTTAAGGCAGAATGGATACACGACACACCAAATTGACGACATCATCAAGAACCGTCTGGAGCGGACCAAAGACAAGGAAATAAACGACAAGGAAGAATCCATTCTAGTAATTCCATATATTAAAGGAACATCAGAGAAGATAAGCCGTATATCAAGAAGATACAACATTAAGACAGTTTTCAAAACAACTGAAACTCTGAGAAGTGTGCTTACGAGAACGAAGCCAAAGCAAGACAACACAAAAAATTGCATATACCAAGTACCTTGTGAATGCGGAGCCTCATATATAGGCGAAACAAAAAGACCACTCGCCGTAAGACTAAAGGAACACAAGAAAAACACACAACTGGGGGATATAGAAAAATCAGGTATTGCACATCATGCGTGGACAGCACATCATCATATTAAATGGAACGAAGCACGAATCATTGACAGAGAAGAACAGTGGCAAAAAAGAAAATTCAAAGAAGCAGTGTACATCACCAACAACAGAGATGTCTTCAGCCATCCCAGCATAGACATTCGGTCCATATGGCGCCCTCTCATTGGTCAGCTCAACCAACTCAACTGAACTTCACACTTCATCACACACCCTTAGTATATAAGCTGTAGCCTTAAGGATTATTGTTCAGTATTCACTTGAAAACGATTGGAGATTTTATCAATCGAAACGTTGTGTAACTCAAAAAATAAAGACAATGAAAGTTCGAAATACTTCTATTATTCATAGTCAACCATTGTCTACAACCTTCAAACATTCATATTTGTGTTTACTTTCTATTATTTTTAGTTTTGTACGCTATTTCTTTAAAGAAAAAACATTGAATATGATTTAATAATGTGTACTACTTTAACTTCCAATGTGTAAAAAATATTATGTTGTTCTAAATAGTCATAAAATTTCTATCTTTTTTCTGGCGCACTCTGTGCGCCGCGCGCCCGGTCATGTCATGAATATTGGCGCGCCCGCTCGAGGGTTAAATAAGTTTAATTAGCCAGCATGCTTTAAACTTCTCAATCAATATTTACCTAAAGAGATTTATAAAAATATCATTAATACAATGTAGCCTACGTATTTTACAAAAAAAGTCTTCCTGCGGAATAGTTGTATACAAAAAATTTATTTAGTTCTTTTTTCTAGTAATTTAAAAATGCGTTACTTCTTTTTAAAATCAATTTTTTTTGTAATATCAATAATTAAATAAAAATTTCAAATGAAATAATTAATGTAATCAATTAAAAGTCACTCGCTGAATTTTTAGTCACTCTGTAACAAATAATAACAGTTCAAATAATTACAATAAATAATGTAAATTTCATGAATTTTAATTCAGTTATGTTATTTAATATAGGTATTAAATTACAGGTTTAAAAAAGTAAAATATCAAATTTCGTTACATGTGAAGGCACAATGTTTTTAAAAGCAAAAAAGGCCTTGGTTAAGGCAAGGATTAATATTATTTGCATAAATATTGAGAACTCAAATTAAAATCAGTGTAGGCTAATTTTTTTTTGTACCTACTAATATGCTTTCACAAAATAGGAAATTTGATATTAAAGTGAAATGGCGTAGAGATGAAAAAATCAGAGCAGTGATATACGAGTATAAATAACATTTTACTTTTTTGGATTCGTAATTTGATACAAAGTAACATAACTCTTGTACATAAGTGACATTATCGTTACCGAAATCTAATTAGCTGTGGATACTATGCGGCAAGGATATACTTATTTGTTTGCTTATTATTTATAGTGTATAAAAGAAATCTGATACTGTAAATAATTACGGCTTATGTAAAAAGATATTTCGCAATTGTAGGAAACAAATGTAAAAAGTGTCTTTTTGGCATTCGTAAAAGCATAATATTAGATGTTTTGTCAAAAAAAAAATATCTCTGGTACGAAAAATACCCACTTGGCCTTAGGGTTAGATAAAAGTTACCAAAAAAAATAATTGTATGCATCTTTCATTCGAAGCATTTTTTCTCTAAAATAATCCATAAACAACTGAGAGAAATAAGATAATGCTAACCAAATGCTCGCTAATCACCCTTAATCACTTGTTGATACTATCGGTCAAACTGTATATTTGAAGGGAACGTTACCTTTGTCATAATAAATTAATAAATAATAAATATTTTCCAAGATGAAGTCAGTATTTCATGTACCCAGTTATACCAATATATTAATTGAGAATTAAACAATAATTAAATTAAAATCAACATATTTATACGTATAAAACATGTATATTATAAAAGAAAGGTTGATTTTAATTTAATTAAAATATTGGTACATTAAAATAACATAAGAATTCTAAATTTATACTTATTTCATTTCATCCCACATACATTGTAATTTAAATTCACTTAAAAGTTACATTTGGATTATTTAGATGAATAAGGAATACATCATATTTATAGGTACATAACACAACTAAGAAAGTATTATTTATAAAATTTGAAAAATTAATATCTCTCTTATTTATACGAATTTTCAAACAGTATTTACAGCAATACTCTCAGTTTATGAAGCACTTTTAGAATACCTTTGAACTGAAGTTGAGAGTCTTGTCGAGACTTAAGACTTTCTCGACAAGATTTGATGCTGGTCTCGTCTTGTCTTGACTTTTCTAGTCAAGACCAAATGATGGTCTCGTCTCGACAAGACCAAAACGAGACGAGACCAAGACTGGTCTTGGCCTTGTGGCAACATTATAAGTTTAGGTTGATAAATACATTTTTTATTTTTAGAGTGGTCGGAATTTATTCATTTCTACGTCCTGTTTTACTGCTAAGGGATTTAAATCTGATTAAAAAGATAGGAATTAAAGAATTCGATCATTTTGTGGATCATAGACAAATTATCTCTGAAGATATAGATCCACTTTTTGGAAAAAACTTGTTCACTTTAAAAGGTATACATTCCTCTGATTCCAATTAAAATTATAGCAATCACTGTTTGTCATGTGATTTTCGTTGCATTGCGGTGGTCAGTATTTCGTTGTCTTGGTTTTATTTGTAAATGAAATGGTTTGAGCATGGAATAAAAATGACATTTAATATATATATATATATATATTAGGAGGACAAAATACGAAAAAACGTTATAATAAAAGAACCTTACATTAATTAAAAGTTTTATTAACTGAAACATGCGTTTTAATTTAAGCAAAAATTTTTCTTCTGGCATTTTTTCGTAAAATCAAAAAATTTTTTTCTCTTGTAAACTCAATCCGGGGGCATACTGTATATGTATATATATATACAAGGTGTCTCTTAATAGGGGCACATGGCTTAATCACAGATTCCTGAGGCTAAAATAAGTCGATTTAACTAAACTTACTTCTACCGGAAAGTGTACCATTTAGCCATTATTCTGCTTCAAAGTTCTTCGAAAAAAAATTAATTTTGGTTATAATAAAAGAACGCCTTATTCGATTTAGATGAAATTTGGTATGACAGTTCGTATGGTTATAAGTCTTCTTTTAGAATGATAATTGTTATTATTAGTGAACCACTAGTATATGAAACAGAGGTGTCCCAACATTGATTAGATCGTAACTTTTTAATGGAGACGCCGATAACGTAAAATTATTTTTTTTTTTCAGAAAGATACATTCAATAGTAAACTTTTCTTTTTCTGCTTAATTTGTGATATCTGATACGGTTCAGACAGAAAAAAATAAAATCTGAGTGACTGCATCGTGAATTTTTTTTAAATAAAAACTTAGCAGTCCGTCCAAACGACAAACATTAAATTTTAATGACAGTAACGAGTTGTCAATCTTCTCAACTTGTTTAGGAGTAAGTTAACATATTTATACGTCTTATTTATAAAATGGTAGTAAAATACTATTAGGCCGAACAAACGGATGTTACTAGTTTTCTGAATATTGCGAAGGAATTTTTTGACAAACCATAAACAATTGTTATTGTCGTTAAAAATTACTTGTTTGACATTTGGATAGACAACTAGTTTAAATTTATTTTAAAAAAATTCACGATGCAGTCACTCAGGTTTTATTTTTTTCTGTCTGAACCGTAACAGATATCACAAATTAAACAGAGAGAGAGAAAAGTTTACTATTGAATGTATCTTTCTGAAAAAAAAAAATTTACATTATCGGCGTGGCCATTAAAAAGTTACTGTCTAATCAATGTTGGGACACCTAAGTTTTATATACTAGTGGTTCACTAATAATAACACGTATCATCTTAAAAGATGACTTGAAACCATACGAACTGTCATACCTAATTTTATCCAAATCGAATAAAGCATTGTGTGATTATAAGCAAAATTAATTTTTTTCCGAAGAACTATGAAGCAGAATACTAGCTAAATGGTGCACTTTCCGGTAAAAGCAAGTTTAGTTAAATCATCTTATTTTAGCCTCAGGAATCTGTGGTTAAGCCATGTCCCCTTATTTAAGAGACAATATTTTTATAATTTTCAACGCATACGTGTCATTCCCACAAAAACAATATAAATTCAGATGTTTTTTTTAAATTATTTTTTAGTAAACAATAAAACAATATATAAAAAAAATTCAGAGTGAACTCTTTGTTTTCAATCAAATAATCTTATTATATGCTTGCAGGAAAACTGTCACAGACATATAATAAATAGTTTTAAAATGAGATTTCTTTTTGTTTCCTGAAAAATTTGAAATTTTGAACATGTTCGGTCTTTGTAAGTAAAAGCCCGAAAACATTTATTGGATGTTTGTATTTATAAATTTTTTCTGGGCCATGGTCTATTAGGCGAATTAATACCTAACGTTTTGTATTTTGCCCAACGTTTCGTTAGGCATGTTCAGAAGATAATGGACTTAATTGAAGAATATATTTCCATTTTTTGACAGAGTAACAACAAAATCACAAAATTTAATTCAGTATAATACGAGATCGTGCTTATTGGATCATTTGGCTTGGCAGTTGTTTCTTAAAAGCATGAATCCATGTCCCAGAATTATAATGCCCAGCAAAGTGTGAAAAACATCTAAAAAAATAATGTTTTTAGGGGAAAAGTGGCGCAGAATGCGCTCGACTCTTTCACCGGCCTTCACTAGCAGTAAAATGCGCTCTATGTATATCCTGATCTCCGAATGTGCAAAACAGTTCACAAATTATTTCTCAAACATTATACAACCTGACAAACCTTTAGATATTGAATTGAAAGATATATTCACTCGATTTGCCAATGATGTCGTCGCAACCACTGCTTTTGGGATCCAGTGTAATTCTCTAAACGAAAAGAACAACGAATTTTATTTAATGGGCAAAGATGCCACTGACTTTACTGGCCTCCGGGCGGTAAAGTTCTTTCTGTTTCAGTTTAGTGAACGATTGATGCGCTGGCTACAGATACAGGTATTTACAAAGCAAGTTCGTGATTTCTTTAGAAACATCATTAAAACAACTTTAGCTACGCGTGAAAGTGAAGGTATTGTCAGACATGATATGATACATTTACTAATGGAAGCAAGGAAGGGAAAACTTAAACATGAAGTGCAGGAAGATGAAGATACAGGGTTTGCTACTGTTTATGAATCCGAAGTTGGAAAGGACGAACGATTAGCAAGAATTGGTAATTATTATTTTATAATACTATTATCATGTAAATACAATAATGTCCATGGAGTTGAGCATATTACTATTTTGTAATACTATTATCATGTAAATTCAATAATGTCCAGGGAGTTGAGCATATTTCGACTTATATACATCGTAAAAAAAAACGTAAACTAGTAAATGTGGTACTACTTATCTCCAATTACAGTTTTATTTTTACACTATATAATATTCTTTTAATAATGTTCCCAGACAAATAGATACCTACCTATTCACGTTATATTTATTTTCACTAACACTTAAAAAGGCGTGTGGGAGCACGAGTGCCCCGATTGTACAAAATGTTGTGTAACTTTTCCCTTCCGTCACCTCTTTAGTCAAAAAATTCGGTGTTAAATTTTTAATGAACAAGCACGTTTTGGGGTCCTTAGAATACATGTTACTATTTTACGATGTGTCTGTATGTGTGCACATGTGTGTGTGACGACAATTGCTCCTCCAATAACTCCAGTACTACAATTCGAATAAATACAATTTCTTCGGATTTCCTTTTACATTTTTATAAAAATTACAATGGTATGCTTAGTTACCGAAAAAAATATTACAAAAATAGTCAGTTAGAAGCATGTGCCTCAAATTGCCTCTTTGACGGAATCAAAGTTCTGTCTTCGCATATATATATAAAATAAAATAAAAAAAAACAAATTAAAAATAATAAATTTCTCCCTTGAAAAAATGGAGCTCGCGGCCGCGTTCTAAGTATCTGGTCGCGAATCTGGGGAACCGGGTTCGATCCCGACCGACGCCAAAAGAAAAAAATCTGATGTGGCCAACACAAAACCTCCCGCTATTTAATTTTTACATACATACATACATACGTACATAAAATCACTCGATTCCCAATTAAGGGGTTAGCAAATACCCGGAAACAATAGTAATAATAAGAAAAGGGATAAGAGTAAGAGCTCAGCTGACTCACTTCACTCTTTAACAACATTCTTCTTTCGCCTTGTCCATAATCATCATAGCATTCATACATAAGAACATATTAAAGTGGCCGATTTTCGGTAGCGAATAACCCCATCCGGACCACAATAATAGTTACGCAACAATCTTCCTTCGCCACACTTTCCTATCCATTTTTTAAAATTTAAATACATACTTACGTATTTACTAACGCTGCAAACTATTCCACTGCATAAAACTATTGATTTATTTACTATTTTCATTTTAAAATGTCACTATTATTAATTTCAAGTGATTAGTTTTTTGACAGTGACATTCACCTGTCAGTTACATTCATTTGAAATATGATGTGTAACAAAGAAATTGTGTTTATCTTAGGCTTCGGGATGTATATAAAAAAAATTATTTTTAAATTTATCTGTAAATTATATAGAAAAAGTATTAATGTATTCCTATAGAAAATTCAATAATCTTTAATTTTCATAATGACAAAATGCGAAAAATTGGCATTTAATGGTATTTTTTGAAGAAAAACCTTTATGGGCTTCAGGTAAAGTGCCATTTTCGGTTATCCGATTTACACCAAAATCTAATGGGATCTTTCCATATTAGAATAGAGTAGAAATACAAGGTTTCAGAATTTTCTGTATGATAGTATTTGAGTTAGAGCGAAGACAAAATCCCTACACATACACACACACACATACATACATACACACACACATACATACATACATACATACATACACACACACATACACACATACAGACATCATCGTGAAAATGTTAATATTGGATTCTAGGGACCTTAAAACGTGGTCATTTACTAAAATCTCGATACGTGATTTTTAGCACGATCCCTATACCTCCCTTACCAAGGGTAGCGGGAGGTAAAAAATGGAGCTCGCGACCACGTTCTAAGTGTCTGGTCGCGAATCTGGGGAACCGGGTTCGATCCCGACCGACGCCAAAAGAAAAAAAAATGTCAATAAAATTATAACATGAACATATACTATGTAAATTGCACTTAACACTGTCATCTGTCAATTGGAATTATATGTATATATCAGCAGTTTCCATGGTTATAAAATAGTTGGCTGATTTATGAAAGTTATGCCCGTATTCATAGTTGTTGCTCAATCTTGTACTTGAGTAATACTTCGCCAAGCATTACTCCAGTCATTCTCGACCTCAGCCCATCATTTGTTTCATAGTCAAAATTTCGTGAATTCTCGGTTTTCTAGGGAGGATTTTAGAAAATTTGTAATAACTATGTTGGTATATTTGTACATTTTAATATTTTTCTATCAAATAATATATTTGACATCTACAGATATATGAGTCATATTACGAATATATCTCCTTGAAGCAACCCTATTTCATAGTTATTATTTAAGGCTTCTTTTACTAAGTGACAGTTTGACAGTTTTTTGTATACAGGTTGTTTCTATACCTCTGCACGAAACTTCAATAACATATATAATTTGATATACTGATTATAGAACAAAAAGAATTTTTTTTTAAATTCGCAAAAATAAGGGCACTGCATTCGTTGCGAACATATTTAGTACCACTGATTTGAGAGTACATTTAAATATTTATAATTATGTTAGTAATGAACCAAATTAATCAAATTAAAGATATTACATAATTTTCAGGAACAAGTGAATGTTTTGGTAGGTCAAGGAAAAAATAAAATTGACGATATCATTCTTTTAATTTCACATCGGAATAAACTTCATTAAATCCATCGTAAATTCATCGCATGCATCGGCTTTGACTACCGATACCGATAGATTTTACGATTTTCGATGGATCGGTAGTAGGGGGGTTCAACGAAATGTTTTTAAGTTATATTTTTGACATTCGCGTTTGTTTCGTGGTTGCAGGTGTAAGATTATGGAAAGAAAAAATGCATGATTCAAATAAAAGAAAAACCTTTTCT
Organism: Ophonus ardosiacus; assembly: GCA_943142095.1. Lineage (NCBI taxonomy): Eukaryota > Metazoa > Arthropoda > Insecta > Coleoptera > Carabidae > Ophonus > Ophonus ardosiacus. The sequence goes on from OW964836.1 coordinate 15,771,538, forward strand.
CGTTCACAACGGAAAATAGATGGTTATAGATGTAAATAATTTTTATTATAATTATGAATTCCATATCACTGCTGCTAATGCTGTCTTCAGATTCTCCATAGTTGGATGAAGAATCTGATGATTGCAATACTGTTGTAAACTTACACGTCTGCACGCTTACCAGAATTAGCTAAACTTCTTAGTTCTACATCTAATACAACTTTACGAGTTGACGATGTTGTTACAACTCTATTCGAGTTGACGGTCTGCCTTCAACTCTATTCGAGTTGACGTTCTACTTACAACTCTATTCGAGTTGACGTTCTGCTTTCAACTCTATTCGAGTTGACGATCTACTTACAACTAACTAACCTATAGTATATTCGAAAATTGAACATAGTTCTCCCCGTCTGCCGTCGCTTATCCCCGCGTCCATACCATCAAGGCGTGGAAGGGAAAAAATGATGATTTCTCCATCATACACTTAAAAATTTTATTATATCTTGTATAGATTTAGAGATAAAGACACTATAATTTATAGAGTAATCTAATCGCAGAGGCTAAGGCACTAAGGAAACCAGTTGACAAATTCCAATGTTTATAACATAGTTTGTAAATGACACATGTCAGTGTCAAAAATCAAGTTTTAGTGACATTCTGATAGCTTTTTCTGGGAAGTATATTTAACCTTTCTTACTGTTTTATTAATTAAATATTTAAAATTATAAGTAAAATTGTGGTAAAATGATTATATCCAATAAAAAACAATATTTGGGTAAAGTTCTATAATATTTTGTTATAAAACGACGGTTCGAAAGCGAAGTGCAATACAATACTTATATAGCCTAATATGGAAATGGCGAGAGGTCTTATGCTGGCCACAACAGATTTTTTATTTGGTCGCAGCGGCTATCTATCGGATCCATCAACTATTTATCGTGACGTCATTTTCAATGCTGATGGAATTCAGCGCAATAATTGTTGCTGAATAAAGAAACTCGCCCTTACTTGAGCATTACTCAAGGTTGCTTGGAGCTCGCCTGAAATAAACCTTCGATCGCAGTACGACTGAAGAAACAAGTAGCGACTATGAAACGAAATCTGGTACTCAAGGCATACTCAATTATGAGTCGAGGCGAAGTACTGACTATGAATACGGACATTATTCCCTTTATAATTCTTTAACTCTATACTTATTGAATATGAAGGAAAATGGTAAACAAACCGTATAGACATCATATTTTCGAAAACATAAAATGTCCAAAAATGATATTTATCTGTGTTTTTTCAAGAAAAACTGTTAAGAACTTCAAATAAGGGTATTTCTGGTTAACCAATTATAACCAAAATCAAATTAGCTCTTCAAATTGACGTAAAGATGAGCAATACGAAAGAATTATAATTTTTACGGCCGATTTCACCGATTCCTTAACCGTTGCCTGGCTAGAAATTTCCTATATTTAAGAACTGCCTAAACTGTTTCTTATCCATTTTGGATTTCACCAAACAAAGCAATGCTCAGCTAGAAATTACTTACCTAGGCATCGGATTATTAGTTTCTTTTGTAATATTTTATTTGCGCACTGGAAATAAATGAACAATTTTTCTGTAATAGGTCTATTCTGTAAGCGATCGTTATGACATACGAATCGTTACATCGTTAAAATAACGATAATCGTTAAAGTGGTATTCTGTAAGCAAAAACTACAATTGTTCATAACAAGATGATAACGATTTTTCGTAAAATCGTTATTTTTTAACAAGACAAAACTGGTCATTATGTTAACGATTTGTTGCATTTCAATCACATTTCAATATTCTTTAAATATTAAATGTCATAATGAAAGGTGATCCCCAATTATTATTATTATTTCTTCACTTTTTCGAAGAAAATAATCAGTGGCGTAACTAGGAAAATCCACAGGCGGTTTTTTTCTCGGGAAAAAGGCGCCATAATAAATTCTTAATTTATTTAATGTAAAATATAAAAAAATCAACAACAGTTATTATTTATTTATTTATTTATTTATTTATTTATTTATTTACGTATGGCTACAGAAATATAAATATGTTATAATGCAATAATTGCATGTGATTTTTATAATTCTATATCTGAAGATATTAACCAGTTATGCTAGTTCACTTTTCCAATGTGATTTTCTTCCAAATATTTCTGTTTTTGACCGTGAGGGATTTTATGTCCAGTTCGGTCGCCAGTTATATAGACTATTAGCCGCTCTGTACAAGCAGAACGTTCCCCATGGTGTACCATATTGGAGGTTGTCTACACGTCACACCAACCACACTTTATGACAAGCGAAATATATTTTTGGAGATATTCGCACAGTATGACCAAATATTTATTATATTGTATAAAATAAACATGTAGAATTATTTGAATTTTGTGAGCTTCTGTATAAACGACAGATGTCCAACAGTTATATAACCTTAGTAATAAAAATAAAATTGATTTTACAAAAAATGTAAAAAATAATTGGTATAATATAATTAAAAGTTTAGCCTACGAGTTTGAGTTTCTTATATTCATCCAAAACCAGGGTTACTCGTTACTCTTTTTACAAACTTCCGAATTGTCTAAATTATTACTGGTAAAAGAATATATTTATTTTAAGAACACCATTTGTACTCTCTTTTAATGCATTTTCTTTTTTTCTCTGCCATCCGGACATATTTTTCTTAAATGAACGCATTATTAAATAGTATTTTGAACTTCATAAAACAGCACAGAAGATAGTACACAGTAGACAGTAGCATAGGAAACACGCCAGACGCCTGCATTTAAATACAACTTGTCTTGTCGATGTGGCGATGTGCAAAAGAAAATAGTATTCAACAAATAAAACTAATTAAACTTACTATTTAATATATTTATGTTAAAATTAATAGGTATATTAAAATATTAAAAATATTAGGATGAAAAGGATTGCAGATTGTATTAATATTTTTTTTATTTATAAGATCAAATTAAAAAAAAAAAGATTTTAATTGAATTATTGAAAAAGGCGCCTATGCCTTGAAAATCTTCACAGGGGGGTGAGCGCACCCACCTAACCCCCCCTTAGTTACGCTACTGAAAATAATGAAAGATAATTATATATTTTAAAATTATGTCAGATTATATTCGAATTTACCACATATATTTAGCAGGAAAAAATCTTCGAAAAATTCATAGGGCTTTTACTATCTCTGAGGAAAATTTTAGAAAATTATTTAGATTATCACGAGCCGCCGCAAGAGATTTTGCAACTGAACTTTTGCCATTCCTGGAAGCAAATACAAGGATAACTGATATACCAAATCTCCTAAAAGTACTCTATATTAGTCATACTTTTACATATGCTTTATTTTACTGAGTGCATTATTTAATAATTTTAGATATTCGAATTCAACGTATTATCTCAACTTTGTTATTATTGATATGAACTTTGAGTACGCAGCCTATATATTCTAAATAAATTAAAGAGTGAAAAGATAATATCAGCCACCGGGATTTGAACCCAGACCCACTGTCTTGCCGGGACAACGCTCTACCAATTGAACTATGGCGGACTCCTCCCGTTGGCTCACATTATCTTCCACAAATGTTAGACTGAAAGATTCTCATTTTTTGAGAATACTCAGCGTCACGTATTGATGTGGGATTACGGTTTAACCACTAAATTTAAACATCAGTGACTTGTCATAATCTATAATTATAATATTTGATATGAACTATAGGCTGCGTACTCAAAGTTCATATCAAATATTTATAATGATAGATTATGACAAGTCTCTGATGTTTAAATGTAGTGGTTAAACCGTAACCCCACATCAATACGTGACGCTGAGTATTCTCAAAAAATGAGAATCTTTCAGTCTAACATTTGTGAAAGATAATGTGAGCCAACGGGAGCAGTCCGCCATAGCTCAATTGATAGAGCGTTGTCCCGGCAAGACAGTGGGCCTGGGTTCAATATTTTATTGATTTAGATTTTTACTGCTTTGAATTTTTATGCCCATGGTAGTTACCAAAAATCATTTGGCAAGGACTACAATGCAGCTCTAAGTCAATCATCGGTTAGTATTAGTATGTATTACTGTTGTTAGTAGTACGATAACACAAAATTTTGTTCAAAGATATATAAAATTTCCAACTACGGTTTTAGAAATAAATGCAGTAGAAGCATGGTATGGATTAAAGAAGATAAATAATTAAAATTTTAATTTTTCAGATTTCAATTTCCCGGTATAATTGGTACCATAGATGGGACACATATATCAATTGTATCCCCGGCAAGAAATGACCTAATGTAAGAAAGTCTACATAATATTTATATTGCTTTTTTGTAGTTTTTGAGCTCCTCGTTTTCTTATCCATATCTATTACAAAAGAGAATAATAATAAATAGCCATTAATAAAATGAAATAATAATAATATAACTTACCTCAAATCTTCACCAACAATTTTAAAAATGAAATTTAAATGTCAATTTTAATAGTGAATTGGTTAAACAATAGTACCAACCGCAAAAAATTATAACGATTTCGATATGAATTAAATTCAACGATAATGTTTTAACGATCGATTTTACAGAATAACAAATAACGATTTTCGTAAAATACAAATAACGATTTTCATAACAAAGATTATCGTTATGATAACGATTTCGTTAAGCGAATGTTTTACAGCATAGGCCTGTAAGTAATTCCTAAATCGAGATAGGCAATGCTTAGCGGTTGGTGAAAACGAAATTTTGCTAGGCAATGCCTATGTGGTGCACATTGGGTACATACTATATACTATACTTAAATTTTAGGAATCGGTGGTGAAATCGTCGGAGAAATACACACATACACGCGCGCGCACACACACACACACACACACACACATACACACCCTAAAATATACTTATCCATTAATAACTCACCACTGAATTTTTTGGCCTAAGACACTACCTTCCTTATCTGAAGGTGACGAAAGGTAAAAAAATCACATTTATTATTGTTTTATACGATATTGCTCAGTCATTAGAGCTATCATTGTATGCAAAGCATTCCGCTTATTGACGCTAATTTCTGAACTTTTTTTAGATTCTTTGGCTCAGGAATTACTTGTTTTAAAGTATTTCTATCTGTACCATATTGCAGACAGAACTACACGTTAGATTCAATTTTTGGCAGATAGAACTTTGTTTTTCTACTTTCTCAAAAATGGACAATATCTAAAAACTAATATCACAAAAAGATAGAATATGGCTGATAGAACCTAGCCATACAAAAATCTCATTTTGCTTGTTTCTCCTTCAAATTTTTATAATATTTCAATTATAATAATGCAAATTTAATTAGTTATTACCACTGAAATATATACTAACTGGAATGTGCATACGAACCGTGACTGTGAAGGCATATTGAAAGCCTGCTGCTGGAGTAGTCGGCAAACATCGAGGCAGTTCGTGAGTAGACGGAAATTATTTCGTGTGGCGCAGGTTTAAATAAATGAAGCATAACATGAAAATAAAGCAATCAGCTATGATACGAGTTATTCGGTTAGGTTCGGATCGGCATGAACGTGCGCCAACAGGACCAGCCATTATTGTTCAATGAGGCTTCAGTGCAGCGTACGCTGATAGGTAGAGTATGCGAGTTCCAGTTAGTATATATTTCAGTGGTTATTACAATGATTGCACCAAAATATGATAACGTTTAATAAAATATGCACTTTTTAAAGAGCATGCACAAAATGTTCCGCGCGCTAAGTTTGTTACAAAAAATAACGCGCCTACTTTCGGGTTAAGGAAGTTGGTAGGAATTATCTAATTACGTAATTGAATGTTGAGTAGCAAATTAATTCATAATTATTTTTATAAAAAAAAAATCGAGTCATCCAGTGGCGCTAAAATTATACCTACATTTTAAGAACTAAATAAATAATAAATAATATTCAGAATTTTTGAAAAATTCTTTTTGATAGAGAATCAGCGAATTAAAATGTGTTAAAGGGGCTGGTGACTCGAACATCCGAACATAGGACTTTAACATGTAAAAAAGTTGTACTAACTTAAAATTCTACTCAGAATCAGTAAGTAAAATCAATTTTGCGTGAGAGACTGATCAGTATATACTTGGACGGTCGAATTGTAAAAATAGAGGAGTTACGTATATTGACGTTTAGCCGAATATTTGCAATAATTGTTACCTATTTACTAGTAAGTATTATATGCTATTATTAGAACGACAAAAACACTCCATCGTCATTTAAAATTGCTATAAAGGGGAAGGGGATTCATTCACAAGTCAAAGAAATTGTAGTTGATGTTTTCAGATTTGCTAGTATGCGCAGTGTCAGTGTCAACTTATAGCGTGGCAGCTATGTCAAATGTTTAACCATTTATTTTTCAATTTAGGTTAGTTTATTTTTATTAGGTACTATTTATGATTTCTGTTCAGCTGAACAATTATATTCATAATTAATCAATTTAATATAAATTTTAAATGAAAATAAAAATAAATTAATTTAACCTGACAGATAAACAATTTAATATTTGTTAATTAATTGTTAATAATTTATTGTTTCAGATGTAAAATTTCAAGCTCTACACTTTTAATTTGAAGTTTTTTTTTTACCTAAAACAACTAAATCTGATTTTACATGTTAAAGTCCTAGGTTTAGGTTTTCGAGTCACCACCCTGTATGTATACCCTATTTTTCTTCATTTAGATCTGTCCGATGACGACATTATTGCTCAAGCTTTGCTGTTTTTCATCGGTGGATTTGACACCATTTCAACAGCATTGTGCTTCATGGCATATGAATTAGCCCAACATGCCGAAATACAAGAAAAATTACAAAATGAAATAGACGACGTTTTCAAGGCTGGTAAAGGGAAAATTACATATGAAGCTTTGATGAAAATGAAGTATTTAGATATGGTATTAACTGGTAAGGCGTGTGTTAACAAAAGAAATAACAAAAATTAATATTTGTCCGAATGGCCGGTAGTGGCGCCAGGATGTAAATGTAGGGTGGGGGGGAGGTGGCATAATCAAAAAATGGACAGCCATCCATTCATTTTAAATAATAAAGATACCTATATAGATTTTTCTTAGTGCCCGAAATACCGGTGTATCCAAAAGCCCAACCGGTCACACCTATATTTCAGCGAATACGAGTTGAAGTCGATTCTTTACCCATAAGACACCCATAAAAAGTGTAAGACTCGTAAGAAGTAATTGACCGCTTTCAACTTCACACACCGTTGTTGATTTATTTTATTAAACATTTGACATAATACAATTAGTTTTAAAAGTTAAGTTAGTAATTTGTACAATAATAGAAGTAAAAAATCTCGATTTGTAAGAGAGACATCAGTATGAATAATTTAAATGTGTATCTAAATGCAATAATGTAGTCAGTCTACGCTTTACATATAACATCATCTTACGGGTCATAAGGTTCTTACGGGTAATACGGTTCTTACGGGTAATACGGTTCTTATGACCCATGAGGGTCGTAAGATTCTTACGACTCGTAAGAATCTTACGATCCTTATGGGTGAAAAATCGACTCCGACCCAAATTCCATTTGGTCCGGGTGGGTGGGCTTTTCCCTTTTAACCAAATACCCAATTCTAAATCTTAGCCTTAATTTTTCTTATTAACTACAGGAAATACAATGGGAGAATTTTTTCTATGGCTGTAATTTCTGCCCTATTATTTTAGAACAAAAGAGTAAATACAAATATTGTTCAGAATTAAAAAAATAAATTTTACAAATCCAAGTTTTGTTGCTAAGTTTGAGCTTTCACTTTTATTATGGCTCTATCATATTAATTTAATTATCAAAAACACGATTTACCCTGAAATTTGGAAAACCTTTAGACTAGAATATGGTCAATTCATAAATCCGTTGACAACCCTAATGTGAAAACTACAGACTAGCCATTTGTTTTAAAATATATGTTTGTTTTTATATTATAGAAACATTAAGAAAATGGCCACCAAGTCCTGCTTTGGATCGTATATGTACCAAACCAATCACAATCCTAGCAGAAGAAGCAGACGGGACTGATATACATTTCAATGTAAATGACACAGCATGGATTCCAATTTATGCGATACATATGGACCCGCAATATTACCCCAATCCAGAAAATTTCGAACCTGAAAGATTCAGTGATGAAAACAAAAATAACATCAATCCAATGGCATTTCTTCCTTTTGGTGTTGGACCTAGAAATTGCATAGGTACATATTTTATAAGTTTTTTGCTTTTTAAAATTCATATTGTACATATTCTATTATTCTATAATTATTAATCCATATTTAGGACTCATTAATTAGATTAGAGAGTGTATTGACATTAGTATTTATAAAAGGAAGTGTTACCTTTTACTTGCAAAAAATGTAGCAATTCTTTTAGTTTATTTAAAAAAGTGAAGGAAAAGGTGTTGCTTCGAGGTGAGAAGTTTTGCTTCAAAATAAAAGATTTTACTTTTTTTGTAAAGAAACGTTTGCTTGAAAACTGAAGGATTTGCTTCTAAAAGAATGTATTTAGTCCATATGCAACTTGTTTTCAAGAATCTCACTTTTTCTAACGTGAATATGTTGTTTTTATAATCTAAACTTTCATTTTGTGCGGTTACAGTGCAGTGTTTACTATAACTGATGTGGTGCATTTACGTGTAAGAAAATTTCATAAACCCAAGCATATACCTCGTGAATCGGAATTTAAAACATTATTTCGATTTAAAGTAGGTTTGGCGGATCACATTTTGAAAGAGAACCCGGAAACTCGTGGAGCTGCCCGGTCATCTGCACATAAAATGAAAGTATTTCTACGTTATTTTGTGGTTCCCGGATTCCATAGCAGACTTGGTGAAGAATTAGGATTCATGAAAGCTTTACTTTCTATCTCTTTTCCAAAGAGCTTTATATGTTCATATTCTTGAACGATTTTAGTTAAAGCAGTAGTTTTCTTATTTTTCATCGATGGGATTTGAGATTTATTATCATATATTTATTTATTTCTAGATGTACGTAGACTTTTTCAGCGATAAATGCCATTTTAAAAGTGACCTGGCATCTTCACTACCCTTCTGAAAACTTTCTGAGTGAGATATTTAAAATTTTATCTCAACTAACCAAAAGCATATACAGGGAATTTATTTTAACATGCAACATAATGGTCATTCACTTCCATGGTTACTCACTATTGTCAAAAAATGACAGCAATGTAATATTTGTCCATTTTAAAATGCAACATACAAAATTAGTAGTTTTGTATTATCAAAACTAATTTACACTAAATTAGCCTACATACGATTAACAAGAAATCAAAACATGAATGTTGCACATCTTAAGAAACTTTAGATTACAAAAATTCATAACTTACATGTAATAAATGTTAAGAAAATACCCCATTCACATTAAGGCAATATCCTAGACGGTCGTAATAAGTATTGATACCATTTGTGTTGTGTTCTGGAGGTATCTCCTGTGCTGCAATACTATTTATAATGTTGCATTTTAAAATGGACAAATATTACATTGCTGTCAGTTTTTGACAATAGTGAGTAACCATGGAAGTGATGAATCATAATGTTGCATTTTAAAACAAATTGTCTGTATTGCATAAAAATATCAATCAGTGGGATACATCTATTCTATAACAATAAACTGTAAAGCTCTCGCTGATCACACACGCGTTAAGTTTGAACTTGTAACATATACCATCGCGAATCTTTAGTGCCCTTTACTTAATTTTTCTGAAGTATTTCCTTGCAAGGAAAGGATAAAGATTATGAATACGAATTAAAGCAAAAACTTTTAGTTCTCCCTTATTCTTCTTAGTACTACCTTTTACTTCTACCTTTCACTTCAAAGCCAATGCTTCACAAAATCTGCATTTTGTTTTTGCATATTTCCATGTTTGTGGAGAGAGATTATCTACACACCTTAAAACACAGATTCTTCTTCCCTTGATTTTGCCATTTTTCGGGTGCATTGTTACGGTCTAAAAACGCATCGTGGTATTTTGTTCCAGATATCTTATTATTCTACGTTCCTTACCTTCGTACTCTAAATCTGGCTATGTTTTATTCGTTTTATTACTTTCTATACTGTCTGTACTTCGTGTATTGTTGTGTTTTTCAATTGTATGTTCCTTCCTGTTTGTGTTTTTGCTTATAAATTGCCTTTGTGGTTAAACTTAGCTACTCCTTGGTTATATTCGTGTTCCATGTTTCTATAAGTTATATTTCATGTAATATATGTTTATTTTATTCTCCAACTTACCTATTCTCTCCTGTCAGGCTACTATAGTCTTATTTAAGCCCTATTTTTGGGATTTAGTATTTTATTTTGACCTTCCTCCTTGCAGAGAGTTTATTTATGTCTGCTGACAGGTTTGTAGCGGATACAGTCACCAGCGGCGCGCGGAATGTTTTTGAAGGTATTTCTTCTTCTCCCTATTTTTGTGGTGAATTATGCGCCCTCTGTTTCCTGTTGTTTTTTTGTTTGTTGTTTTCAATACTGAACTTGTGTGTTGTTTCTTAATTATGCGACATTTCTTTATGCTGATTCTGCTGCCACAGCTTCGTCACAGACCTTTTTGTACGTTGAATTCGCGTCTGCCAGTAATTTTTGTTGTAATCTTATATCATTCATACCACAAATAAGCCTATCTAATAGTTGATTATCCAAATTATCAAAAGCATAATGTTCGCTTAGTTTACGTAATTCTGCTAAATAATCTGGTATTAACTCACCGCAAAATTTGAAACGTGGCACATATTTACTTGGTTTCGGTGTGAAATGATTGGACAACTTCTTCAAAGCTTGATCATTATGCCGAGTCTGTTGGTTTCGTTGGTGTTGCCAACGAACGTAATATTGTATATGTCCCCTTAGTACATGCTGAGAATGAAATAGCTTTCTTCTTTGCCGGATCGGTTATTTCATTTGCCTCGAAATAAAAACCATCTTTCAATATATTAAAAACCATGTTGTTCTTTGTACACTTCCCATGCTTCCAATGAACCAGGAATGAAATCTGACGAAGAACACAATAAATACCATATCTCTGAGTTTTATTACTTTTAAATATAACTGTCATTTATTATTAACAATACCATGTATATTGTTACCCCGGTTACCAACTTAGGTTGCATTCCGAGTAGCGTCCAATAATCTTTCTCTTTCTAACATAATTTGTTGCTCAGCTACTGCTGTAAGTATACACTTTCGTGAATCCAACTATAACAAAAAATCTCAAATTTTGTGCTAAGGGAAAATTCTGAACATGAATTTGTACAAAATTAGTATAAATATTTAATGTATGTATACTCGTAATGCATTACAAAATTACAATAAAAATATTGCAACATTTTTTTTTTCAGGTTCAAGATTTGCTCTATTGGAGGCAAAAACAATATTTGTGAACATCTTATCTCAGTTTAGTTTTGCATTGTCAAGGAAAAGTCAAATTCCACTTGTTCTGCAGAAAGGAGGGTTTACTTTAATTAGCCAGAAAGGAATGTGGGTCGAACTACGAAAACGAAATAAGCAGTAAAGGCCACCACAATTAAGCAGACAAAAATTAGGGCCATTTATAAAAGAGCTATCCATATTTAGTTACAACTAACCTAATAAAACAATTATGCTTATTAATCAAGTAAGAGAGGAACGGGCGACAAATTTTAAAACAGTACACTTACTAGGGATTCCTGTTAATCCTAATATTATAGCATTTGTTAACAATCTAAATCCGCTGAAATGTTTTTAAATGGATAAGAACACAAATAGTTATTTACGCGACTAGTGCGAGAAATGTGGTGCCACAGCGTTTCATTTTTTCACCTATTTGGGTCAAAGAACAGCACTATATATTTTTCACGTTTTAATATTTAAAAATATAGGTAAAGTTCGCGCGTCCAGAGAAAAATCATGTGCAGAGAGCAAAATTCATTCTGTCGAGTTCAACTTGTGAAAATATGGATATTAAGATGTTTTAACTTAACAAATAGCAGATGTATAGTGTTCAGGTATTTTTTTAAATGTAATTTTTGTAACTGTAATTTTGTTTTGTGCAATAAATGCTTTAGATTTATTGCTTCCGATTTTTGTTGTTTATTATTGTAAGTGATATTGTACAATCAATATTTGTAGGTTGGGTAATACAACTTCTATTGCGCTGATATGTTTTTTTTTTCTCTGAATGCGCGGACTCTACATATATTTTGAAGATGTATTTTAATGTAAAACGTGCATTGATTTTAATGGACGTAGAAAATAAATTTATCAACAATAAATAATTTATATTTTTGTTAATAATTTATTTACCAGACCAATATATACATAATGTTATACATGGTACTTATGTATAGTACAATTGAAGGGCTGCGAGTCAAATTGAACATATTAGAGATAAATGCCTTGAAAGTTAATGAATTATTTATTTATAAATCCACGTAAAGAATTGCACTATTTTAATAAATGCGTATTTTGGATCAAGCATTAACATATTTTTTTGACATAATTTAAAAACCAATCTAATTAAATTATAATTTAAAAATTTGACATCTCCTATTTTTTACAAGTTACGAACTTTATGTTATAGAACTTACAAAATAATTTTAATTATGAAGTTACATAATTTTTTAAATAAGTAGGACATTTTCAGATCGTCCATCACAAGCCGTACGATTATTATTATCAATTGTAGTGGATGGTTCTATATTTTGAGAACTTGCTGGATGTGATTCACTCAATTATAAATCATCACTCGTTTCATTTTTAACTTTAAACTTATCATTAGTAGACTTCACCAAATTTTTACCATTTCTCTATATATTACTACTATTTTCTACTAACAATTTATAAGATATAAAGGGTTTTTCACATTTATCTAACACCAAAACTTTTTTCATTGGACTAGCTGATCCTTTAACTACAACTACATCTTCCTTTTCTAAGGATTGCAGTTCTTTAACTCCATTATAATAATATTTTTTAATTTTAGATTTATTTTTCAATTTAGTATTCAAATCTTCCTATTCAATATTAGGACCTTTAAACAATGGTAATAAACCTTTTATTTGCCTACCAAACATTATTTCAGCAGGTGATTGTATATTATTAGAAATTGGAGTATATCTATACTCCTCACCTTTATTATCATGATCAGCTTTTCTATAAATTTTTTACAGTTTGAACTGTTCTTTCAGCTAACTCATTGGATTGTTGATAATACGGACTGCTTGTATAATGTTAAAAACCCCATTTTCTAGCAAATTCTTTAACTTTCTAATTACAATAATTCAACCCATTATCAGAGTAGAATTGTTTTGGAATACCATATCATGCAAATATGGATTTTAAATAAACTACTGTTTCTTCTGCATTTATATCTTTTAACTGCACAATTTGTACTATTTAGAAAAACAGTCTACTACTAACACGTATGGTTTCCCTTTATAAAAGAACATCACGTCCCACAGTTTCCCAAGACTTATTAGGAATATGTCTAAATAACATAGGTTCAGACTTCCTGGTATTCTTAAATCTTAAACACGTATCACAATTAGACACAATATCAGTAATTTCATTGTTAAAATTAGGCCAAATCAGAACTCCTCTTGCTCTAGCTTTATATTTCCCAATACCCATTCTGACGAAGTCACAATTTTTCGACATGAAAAATCCAGCACGCCATCGTCCATAGAGCATCACTGTTCACTTTGGGGCAGTATCACAGCGTATGCCCGTTTTCCTGAGGCAGTTGTGACACAGAAACAGAACTCGTCAGTTTAAATTGTTCATAACCTTACCTGCAGCACGTGGTCAGCACGCGGTAACGGCCGACGACATATCCTTCAGTTTTCATCATGTAACCATCATCCAAGGGTTTTCATGGCTGGCATTCTCTCTACACATCACACGGCCACCCCAAAAACAACCCTTCACGTCAGTTGGACAATTGGATCACGAATTCAAGACCTGTCAAGATGTAGCGCCAAACCCAGGCGGAATAAACTAGAACTTGAGATATTTGTTAATTTCTTTTTTATTGTAATATTATTTTATATATTTTACCTGTTAGTTTCAAGCAAGAAAAACTGGATTTTCACATTTTCACTTGCGTATAGAATTTTCTAGAAATATTTTAATAGCCAAGCCTCACGACCAATAGAAGGACATGTCTGTTCACCCACTCGGCCAATCAAATACGAATAAAGCCCTTCCACATAAACCGTGCGCGTTTGAACGAGAATTGCTAAAATCCGGCTATAAAAGGCGAAGCAACAGCCTCAGAAGGCAGATTCTGTCTCTGGCTAGCTGTTCTAGCCAGCTCCAGAATCCAGAAGACCTCCTATAGCTGTTCTGTAGGATCCAGTCACCGAGTGTCGCTGTTCGACAAGTCAAAGTTTCACCGAGTGAATATTACTTCACTTTTGTCTTGAGAGTAAATAATATTTCACGTTTCTAAGTTTCTCAGAGTTAATATTTCACGTACAAGTTCTCAGAGTAAATATAATTTCAAGTTTGTCTAGAGTATAAATAATATTTCGCGTACTAAGTTTACAAAGTTAATATTTTCCAGTTTTACTTGATGCTAAAATTCTCAGTAGTTTGAATAACAATAGACACAGTTTCTCATTCATTTATTAAATTGTACATAGTGTGTAAAGAAACATAGTTTTAGTGTACTACATTTTTCACTGCTCAAAAATAACCTAAGAATCCTGGCCTACACGACTAGCTGTCCTCAAACCTTCCTCATCCTTCTCTCAGAGTGACACGGAGATACAAGATGGCGCCCGAGCAAGAAACAACCCCGACAACAGCGCTGAAGAGTGAGGATGACGTCACAATTTGCCGCCCGAGCGATGACGTCACAATTTGGCGCCCGATCGATGACGTCACAATTTGGCGCTCGAACAATGACGTCACAAAATGGCGCACAAACAATGACGTCATATCATATGGTCATAGTGAATTTTATTATACATTTCTTTTCTTAAAATATACGGTAATATTAAAGCTGTGTTTTTAAATATTAAACCACGTTTGACAAACAAATCATCGTTATTCATAAAATAGGGTTTAACTAAATCTGGCAAATCATTTTAGTGCTCCGGCCAACCATTTACAATAATATTTTTTAAGAATTTTAGTTCTTCACAGTTGTTAGTTTCTGTCACAAACTGATTTAACTTGTCTTCAGTGTCTGGTAAACTATTCACTACCAAATCCACTTGGGCTTCTATTTCTACTTAATTTTCATCAAACATTTATTTATTTATGAATCATTCCAACAGGATACTAGATCCCAATTACAGGACGATTATTTATTAAAGATATTAAATAATCGTATGACTATAAGTAAACGTTACAAACACACAAAAAAATTGATATTACATTCACCACAAGAAATGAACTAAAATAAGAAGTTATACATTTGAATAAGTAATATCTAAACCACAAAGTAATTACACAATATTTGTTTAAACTTTGTAAGGGAGTCGCCAAATATGTCTATATTGCATGATATATTATTGAAGGTAGTGCACAGCCGTCTTATTGGAGATTTCATTTCATAATTTGTTCTTGCCATGGCACAGTTGAAAGTGATTTTGTTTCTAGATGTTATACGTAGTACATTCAGCATTATAAGACCTAGACAGCATGGATCATCTATATAACCATTAAGTAATTTAAATAAATAGAAACAAGACTGAATGTTTTTGCGATTATATAGAGTCACCATATTAAACTGAGACAACAATTTGTTATAACTATGATCAAAACTGGGATAATGCCTGTTAAGTTTGTAATAGCAGTATTTTATGAATTTTTTGCAATGATTCTAGAAGGTGATTGTATTTGTTATAGATAGGATTCCAAATCTGAGAACAATATTCCAGTTTGGATCGAACGAAAACAAAATATAATCTTTTCAGTGTTGACAGTTTATGAAAAGATTGCGAATTGCGAATTACAAATCCCAGGCTTCTATAAGAAGCTTTTACAATATTGTTGATGTGTGAGTTAAATGTAAATTTGTCATCAAACAATACACCAAGATCTTTAAACTGTGTAACTCTATCAAGCTCAATATTTACCATGTTATATCGAAAAGTATAAACATATTTTTTTACGAAGTAACTCATTATCTTACATTTACTGAAATTAAAAAATAGCTTAGAAGACTGAGACCAAGCAAGAATATTATCAATATCTTTTTGGAGCAGAATGGAGTCGTAGACAGAGTTAACTTTTCTGAATATTTTTAAGTCATCTGTATAAAGCAAAACTTTGGAATGCTGAACTACATCTACAATGTCGTTTATAAAGAGATTAAATAGTAGGGGACCCAAATTAGAACCTTGTGGGACACCAGACGTGGGAACATAGCTGTCAGATTTGAAGTTATTGTAGTGCACAGACATTTTACGTTCTTTTAAATATGTTGAGAGAAGCTGAATCAAATTAGAAGAAAAATTATATTGTTTATCTAGTTTACTCAAGAGAACATTGTGATTTATAGTATCGAATGCCTTAGAAAAATCTGTGTAAATTACATCCACTTGACAGTTATCATGTAATGAGTTTAAGGTGAACTCCGTGAAGTTCATAAGATTTATAGTAGTCGACTTACCGGTAACGAAGCCATGTTGATGAACAGAAATGGAATTATGAACAGAACTATAGATGTACTTATATAGAATAGATTCAGAGATTTTACATATATTAGATAATATAGCAATTGGACGATAGTTTGAAATGTTAGTATTATCACCGGATTTATAGATAGGACATATATATGAAGTTTTCAGAATAGTGGGACAATAACTAGTGGATAGAGAAAGATTAAATAAATAGTTTAAAGGTTTAACAAAAATATGAGCACAAGCTTTAAGGATATACGCTGGAAGACTATCAAGACCAGGACTACATGATACTTTGAGTTTATTAATGGAATGTAAGATGTCATTATCAGTTATATGTGAAATATTAACTACATTATCAGCTATAATATCCCGAGGACATTGATAATTACGAAATAATTTTATGACAGTTGCCGAAAGCGCGTTGCTTGGTAACAGCCCGACGCCGAAGGCGGAGGTGGTGTTACCTAAAAGCAACGTGCTTGAGGAAATGTGATAAAATTATAAGTATTTATCAATGATCGAGGGGTATTCGGTGAAAATTTTTTTTGCAGTTTTAACATTAAATTTACCTAAAATATGTATTTGACAGAATTTTTGTGTCTAACATAGCCCAGTAGATGTCACTAGTACCTATGAACGTGAACGTGGCTATGAATATATTCAGTGTGAAGTGTGCAATGAGAATGAGACCTCTTTGAGTGAGACCAAAGAGAAGATAAGACATACAAAAGTCCATATATATTCTCCACATTTACTTTTTCATTTAATACAGTATTTTTTGATGTGTTTTCTTCTATAATTTTGTTGATTTAATCGTGATTTTCATTGACAGCTTGAAAATGACATTTTCAAATTAAAACAATTAATCTTTAACCCGCGATCGGTACCGCCTCCTATAATAACGCGATCGGTAACGCGTTAGATTTTTTCTAACATATCGATTTTTATATTTATTCACCTTATTATGTACAAATTATTTATGCTGACATTGGCAGGTATTAATTAGATTGATTTTAAATATAAATAAAACTATTTCATATTTTTTACGTTTTTATATTATACGAAAATGTCAACTAAAACATACATAATGTAAATAAAAAAAAGCAAATGCAAAAAAGAAAATGTATATGTCCTCTTCTCGATTTAAACAATCCGCGCAGGTTAAAGCAATTTTAGTATATTACGAATACTGTGATCTGATGGAGCGCCTTCATCTGATGAACGACGTTCTTCTGTTTCACGTGATGTATATAGCTAATCATCACCTTCTGATAAAGCTTCCTCCCAAAGAGCTTGCAAATATTTATATTCCTGTTCGTACGACATCATCATACTTTTACTAAACAATGTTGTCAAAAAACTAAAGTTTTCAATGTAAAAATAATAACTAACTTATAATTCCACGATAGGTACCGCGTTAGATTTTGTCTAACATGTTGACAAGACTTGGAAAAAATATGAACTGATCACGTAGGCTGAAATTTTCAAATAAACTGGTACTGGGGATAACTGAGGGAGGTTCTTAGGCAGGCATAGCAGGACGGCCTGAGATGTAGGGCTAACTGTTTTAAAAAAATATGGATAAATATAAAAATGTTAGAAAAAATCTAACACCGGTACCGATCCCGGGTTAATTATATATCAAAAAGTGTTTGTTACTTAGCAACATAGTGACATAAGTGATAATTGTCTTAGGATAATTATCAGTGTAAGTTTGTTTTGATTGGTTACTTTCACACACGTGGTCAGCAATAAAGGGATTCAATTGGATAATTTTTTAACCAAAAAATTTTCAAATGAATTGTCATTGGCAGCATATACACTGGAGAAAAAATTCGCAAATCCTTGGACAATGTCAGCTGTATTGTTAAATGATTGCTCATTTAAGAACATTCTTCCAGGTATACGTGATACACGTTTCTTATTGTTGACGAAGTCCCAGAATTTATTTGAGTTAGTAGAGATAGAGTTCTCAACATTAGATAAATATTTAGTATGGTCTAATTTAATTTCTTTTTTGACTACTGCCCGCATGCGCTTGAATTCATTTAAATAATTTTCATCTTTGTGAGCCCTATATAAACTAAGATATTCAAATTTAAGTTTAATGTTTTCTATTATTTGACTGTTGAACCATGGAGGATATTTGGAAGACTTTCTTTTTGAGTGTGGTACACATAAGTTCATATATATATATATATATATATATATATATATATATATATATCATCACGGCATTTTACCCATTTCTGGGTGTTCATAATATTTCATAAAATTTAGTAAAGGCCGTATCAACATCTTTGTATGCTAGAAGACAGTCCCAATTGGTTTCAGATAATAATTTGTATAGTAATTCAAAGTTAGCAGAACGAAAGTTGTAAGACGGGATCAAAGTATTTATAGTTGAGCAAGGAAATTTAAGAAAGGTAGAGCAAGAAAAGGTAATACATAGAGCTGGATGGTGTGAGTCTTCATCAACAATAGGATCGAGATCATGTTCAACAACACAAGACTTATTAGTTACAACAACATCTAAAATGCGACCACTAGAATTAGTGATATGATTAAACTGAGATGCATTTAAAAATGCTAGAATGTTTTCAAAATTAGATATAATATTGTCGGTGTATCCATGTAAAGCAAAATCAACAAGTTTAGTAATATTGAAATCACCGACAATTATAAAATTACTATTTAATAATGGTAGGAAAGATTCGAGACATTCGCTAATATAATTCAATTGCTCAAGAGAGGTAGGAGATGGAATATAAACTACAACTATATATATATATATATATATATATATATATATAAACGTTTGGAGAAATGAATAATTTTATACAGAGAAGATCAGAAAGAGAATTAGGATTAATATCAAGTTTAATTTGTATAGATTTATATTTACTACTTACAGCGCATAATATACCACCTCCACGTTTCTTACCACCTATGGTTGCATCTCTTTTTTCTGTAGACATTGTAATTATTAGGTAAAAGGAATTCACACTGCTAGACAGCCAGGTTTCAGATAAACATCAGATCAAGTGAACTACAATTATTGTAAAATGTTTCAAGCTTGGTATTCAGCCCTCTAACATTTTGGTAGTAAATATTCATTACAGAGAATAAAAATTAAAGAGTGTTATAAATAAACTTTTAAAAAAGACAGTAAAAGTTCACAGTGTATAGATTTACAAAATATAAAATAACTTGTTGAAACTAAAAATAAGACGACTTAGGTGCAACGATCTTTGATTTAAATAATTAATATACTGTGGGAGCAGGCAAATAAAGTATTAAAATTTGTAAAAAATCCAATGAAAAAATAATGTTAAGTTACTTTGTGAGTACAAATAGAATAAAGTTACAAATAATAAAGTTAGATATAATATTACAGGATAATAAATATATCATGAATACGCTGACTCTCCAAATAAGTGAAAAATTACAAATATAAATATCAAGAGTGATATATAACATTATACAACAATTTTATATAAAATCAGATAGTGCCACTTTTTTAATAACATTGTTAATGTTTACAAACACTATACCATCACTTGACCAAACATTTTTATATCCATATTTATCACAAGCCAGTTTCAAGATCTGCAGTCTGTTTTTGGTTAAATCTTCTTTAATAGTGATCTTAGTACCACTCAGCTTTCTACGATTTCGTAAAACTATAGCTCTTGTTTTATATGATAGAAATTTTACAATTATGGGACGCGATTTGGACTGGTTGTTAGGAATTGAGTTCTTTTTACCTGTGCGATGACATCGGTCTATTTGTCCAGGATTCACTGCCACTTTTAAATTGTCATTAAACACGCGGAGCACAACTTCCTCAGTGTTCTCGTTAGCTGACTCAGGGACGCCAAAGACGCGTATGCAGGTTCGACGGGAGTACTGCTCCTGCTGGTCTAGACGATCCTCAAGAAGCTGGTTTTTGGCGGATAGTTTGGCAATGATCCCCTCATAGTAGGACTTTTGTTCCTCCAATTTCTTGTCCAAACGCTCAAAAACTTTTTCAACATGTTTGTCGAGAAAGGAATCATCAGCAAGGATCGCAACCAGTGCATCTTTTGTGCTGCGCGTATTTGCCATGATTATAGTTTGATTTATATTTGACACTTTATAACAAATCACACAATTTAATATTATAGCGGAGCAACCACGAAGCACGTCTACTCTAGTCAACGCATAGATAGATATATTATCAAAATTTCTCGATAAAGAATTTGGAATTAATAACTCTTTACCTGGTTTATATTTTACTATTAGATCATATTTTGAATATTTAGTCGCATCCTCTGTAATCTTAATGGACAATCCGTTAATAGTTTTTTTAAATATTGTCTCTAGTGGACGATGATCAGTTTCTACTACAACAGTCTTGCCAAAAATATATTGGTGAAATCTTTCAAAACCGGGAACAATTGCAAGCATTTCTTGTTCTATTTGAGCATATAATTGATGACATTTAGTTAAAGCCTGCGATGCATAACACACTGGTAACTTATCTTGTAATATACAGGCACTCACACCATTTTTACTGGCATCAACAGACAATACACAATCTTTGTCACTGGTGTGGACGTTAAAGCTTACTTGATTTTATTAAAACTGTCTGTATGTTCTTTATTCTATTTCCAAGTAACATTTTTTTTCAACAATTCCCAACAATGTGGAATAAATCTAATATAGGTTATCATACCTAAAAAAAATCCAATTCTTTAACATTCTCTGGATCTTTCAGTTTTACAATTGCTTCTACTTTACTAGAGTCTCGCAACAAGCCATTTTCTGTAAATATATTTCCTAAATACTTTACCTGATTTACACCAAACTTACATTTCTTAACATTAAATTTAACGTTATATTGTGCTGCTCTATTTAAAATATTTTTGTCTAGTATCATGTTCTTCCTTATCTTTACCATAACAAATTGGATAATCAATAAATGTTTAACAACCTTCAGTATCGTCAACAATTTATTTAAAACATTTCTGAAACACTTCTGAACTAGTTTTTAAACCATAAGGCAATCTTTTAAAACAAAGTCTCCCTAACAAAGTTGTAAAAGTAAAATTTAGAACTTTCTTCATTTAACTTAATTTGATGGAAGGCTGCCTGAACATCAAGTATACTGAATACTTTTGCACCATTAATTTTGGCCGCCACTTCTTAAAATGCAGACAAAATAAAATATTCCCTTTTTATATTTTGGTTTAAATGTTGTGGGTCTAAACAAATTCTGATACTAGAATCTGGTTTTTTAACAATAACCAATGCATTCACAAAATCAGTTGGTCCCTCAAATTTTTCTATAATTTTTGATTTTTCTAATCTTTTTAATTCTGTTTTTAATGGTTCTAACAAAAAAGGAATTTTTCTGCAAGGCATTACTTTTCCCTGTGAATTTTCTAATTTTATTTTATATTCTACGCTTTTTGTTTGTCCAATTTGTTCATTATCGTTTCCTTATATTCATTTACAAATTCTTGTAGTTATTTTCAATATTTATCGTTTGTATTTTGTTATTTATTTTTACTAAGCCTAACTTTATTATTATTGGGTATCCTATTACTACTGGAGTACCTAACACTGCTTCAACAACTTGAAATTTTAAAACATATTCTTTTTTATTGTTTTTACAATTTAAATTTACCTGGCCTATACAATTTATTTTACTTCCATTAAAATTATTTAATTTTAAGTCAGATTTTTCTAGTTTTATCTTTTTGTTTCCTAATTTTCTACCACATTTAGAGGAATTACACAACAATCACTTCCTATATCTAACTTAACAGCTAATTTCTTATTCATGCACATAATTTATCGCAATATAACGGTGTTGTTAATGTAAACAATAGAATTCTAGATTTAATTCTTAGTAACTCTTCATGTAAAGTTAATTTGTGCACATCTCCCTTAACTAAAATTGATAACCATCATCCACCCCTTGAAATTGAATACCATATAAGTGATAAATTAGATATAGTCTCAAACATTTCTCCTATTCTTAATCATAACAAATGTAACTACGAGAAACTTATTTACGTATTGTCAGCGATAAACTGGGAAAATAAATTATCAGATCTGAATATAAATGTTAACATAGATATATTTTACCTTGAGTATTTTTTAACGTGAAAC
Source organism: Ophonus ardosiacus (assembly GCA_943142095.1). Taxonomy (NCBI): domain Eukaryota; kingdom Metazoa; phylum Arthropoda; class Insecta; order Coleoptera; family Carabidae; genus Ophonus; species Ophonus ardosiacus. The sequence continues at coordinate 15,794,349 of OW964836.1, forward strand.
ATAGGGTTTGTCATATCCATGATTACGATTTGATATTTGATTGACAGCAATGTATTTGCCCGTTCCATTTAAAATGAAACATAGAGAACGAATCTGACAGAAGTATTATATTTAAATATTGTAAGAAAACCACTCGAGAGAACTAAACATATTTCGGGCACAAGGTGCACACACTATTTTTTCTACATCTAAATTTAATTTTTAGAAAACAGGTATAATTATTTAAACAAAATTAACCTCTAATGACATCTTGTTAATATGACAGATAACGGTTGAATTTTCCTATAAGTTATGATTTGACATTTGATTGACAGCAATGTATTTGTATCATTTAAAATGACACATGAGGAATGAATTTGACAGAAGTATTATATTTAAATATTGTAAGAAATTTAGCCGAGTCAGAAAACCACTCGGGCACAAGGTGCACACTATATTTTTTCTACAACTAATTTTAATTTAGAATGCAGGTATAAATATTTAAACAAAATTAACCTCTATTGACGTCTTATCAAATGTCGAATTCGTTCCCTATGTTTCATTTTAAATGGAACGGGCAAATACATTGCTGTCAATCAAATGTCAAGTCGTAACCATAGATATGATAAACCCAATGTTTCACGTTAAAAAATACTCACGGTATAGTATTTTGTCTAGTTTAATAATTAAATTCGTCCCGTTGTACCAAAAAAAGAAATCAAATCATCGTATATGGTTTTCATCTCGATTAATTAAACTGTTAAATGAAAAACGAAAAGCCCATAGAAAATGGAAAATATATGGAAATGTTACAGATTATACTAGGTTTTCATTTCTGTGTTCTCATATTAAACTTAGAACTAAGGAAGATTTCGATACTTACATACATAACGCAGTAATGAATAATAGAAATAATGTTAAACATTTTTGGAATTTCACTTAGACTTTTAAAAGAAAAAACGGTATTCCTAACAAAATGAAATATTGTGATGTAGAAGCACGCAATGGAACGGATATTTCTAACCTCGTTGCTGAATATTTCAAGTCAGTTTACATAAATCGTGATAATTCTCCCACACACATCAATGATAACCTTAACAGTAATAATGAATCATTAAATCTCAACTCATTGTTTCTAAATAAAGAAACTATTTTAAATTACTTAACAAATCTAGTTGGCAATAAAGGAAGTGGACCTGATAATATTTCGAAGAAGTTTATTAAAATGTGTGCAATTTATCTCACTGAACCTTTATTCATTTTATTCAATCAGTCATTTCGAGCTGGTGTATTTCCGGATAAATGGAAATTATCACATATAATTCCAATTGACAAATCGAGTGACATTCATGATATTAGTAATTATAGACCGATATCCATATTATCAAGTTTCGGAAAAATATTTGCCTTGGTAGTGACGGTATTAAAATCTGACCTTGAAAATGTTATAGTGTATCGACTAAACGGTTTCTATTCTGCGATATCTGTACTAACAAATTTAATTCCTTTTACCGAAGATTTGAGTGCAAATATGGATAAGAAATTACAAACCGACATAATTTACACTGATTTTTGCAAGCCATTTGATCGGGTTCACCACCCCACGTTCATTTTTAAACTTGAACTTCTAGGGTTACATGGATCTTTATTAAGATGGATAGAATCATATTTAACCAATCGATCGCAGTTATACTTGCCGTCAAATAATTATGGACTGGAGATTTCTACATTGATGCCAAATTTTTTAAGTGTCTACCTGTTCAAATATCTGTAATCTGTCAATGTCATTTTATATTCTAACATTTTCGTTGGTACTTGCGTGCGCTTTTTATTCCCAATCCTATAAATTGCATTATATTTAGACCTTTGAAATGAAAATGAGTGAAACTTATGAATTAAATAGTCCTGGTTCTTATAGAAAAATTTTAGGAAAAGAAGATTTAAATGGGCAGGCAAAAACAATTATTGCCAATGTACACAATTTTTTAAAAAAATTGGAGTTACATTCTGAAATTATTTATAATTTATTAAATAACAAGAAAACTTTAGATTTGACTGCAGAAGCATGTTTGGTTGGCAGATCTACTGTTGACCTAATAATCAATTATTCTTATCTTTTATTTAGATTTCACGGGTTATCGTATTTTAAAGCAAACGCGACGTTAGCTCGATGTGTGGAAACTTTAGTCAAAATATAAATATAAATATTCCACAGAGACAATTTTTATATTTATATTACGTATTACTGTCTTACGTTACTTATTTGTTATAATATTTCCTTTATTTACGATGTATTAAAACTTTTAAATAGTTATAAATGTATTATATGACATTTGCGTTCATTCCTGGTCATGTCAAGTTACAAGCGGCAACACCGCTGGGCAAGGGACAGGATGAGGAAAGTTAAAATTTGAACATCAGTCCATAATCATTTGACGGCGAGTATAGTATCCTGCAGTGGTTTCAAATCGCGCACATTCTCCGTTCCATCTGGGGTACCACAAGGTCTCACTTGGGTCCCTTACTTTTCAACGTTTTTATAAACGATATTGCAAAATGTTTCCTTCGTTCAAAATTTACTTTATATGCTGATAATTTAAAATTTTACAAGACTATAAAAAATATCGAAGACTGTCAAGCATTACAAACTAAGCCGCTTGCAGGATTATTGTGCACTTTATCATTTAGCTCTGAATGTCGCTAAGTCCTATTTCCTTAATTTTACAAAGAATCGTACAAAAATTATATATAATTATAGTATATACAACGTGACATTAATTAGAAAAGAAAACTCTAAAGACCTAGGAAATACTGTTTGATTCAAAATTACTTTTTAATTTACACCTTGATGCTATTATTAAAGAATCTAATAAAATTCTAGGATTTATATTCAGATATTGTAAATATTTTAAAACTCCCTACTCCATTGTTTGCTTATAAAATTCATTTATAAGGTCAAATTTGAAATACGGTTCTACAATTTGGAACCCTTGTTATAGCAAAAATATTAATTTGTTGGAAAATGTACAAAAAAAATTTAAGATATTTAAATTTAAAATTTAAACTTGAAATAGTCGATTATGCAACTAGGCTGCAACATTTTCAAATATTAACTTTGGAAACTAGAAGAATTAATTTAGATGTATTATTTTTCTACAAAGTTTTGAACAATCTAATTAAAACTATATTACCTTATATTAATTCCCATATACCCAGTAAACTTACCAGTTCTAGAGATTTATTTTACATTCCCTCGCATCATACAAATAACTATAAAAACTCCCCATTAATAGAATTTTAACACTATATAATAAAAATTTCAGCCAAATGGAAATATTCCATCTTTCAATACATAGATTTAAATTTTTATTAAAGTAGTACAAAAAAGTAGAATATCATGTTATATATTTTTTTTCTCTCTTACTAAAATAGCACTTTTCATGTGAAACATTGGGTTTGTCATATCCATGGTGACGACTTGACATTTGATTGACAGCAATGTATTTACCCGTTCCATTTAAAATGAAACATAGGGAACGAATTTGACATTTGATAAGACGTCAATAGAGGTTAATTTACTTAAAAATACGAATATTTTTTAAAAAATAAGCTTGTGGCGGGATAAATATGTATTTAGGGAATCTATTTCTGTTTCAATTTTTAAAATATCTTATGTAGTTTTTCAGTAAACAAAGAAATACTAATATGTAATTTTAGTATCAAAATAGGCACACAGATGTCGCAGCCTTGCAATGCTTAGTTTACTTCATTAGCTCCCCCTTGCCTTAGCTACGGAATACAGTCGAAAACATAAGTAGAGGGTTTGATTGCAAGGTTGTGAAAGAAAATTGATGAGGCGAATATTATAAGTTAGCGTCATTTTAATTATTTTCGGTACTAACATTTTAATTTTAAGAAATTGCAATGTATTGTTATATAATTAACACAAATACTAGTATACCTAAACTTAGAGGATAAAAATAGTCCTTATTCAATTTTGAAATGGATTTCGTATTTGTAAATAATATAATAATAATTATTATACATTATGTGTAAGGATAAAACATTAGATTTGAATATATTGATGTACTGATCAATCAATAAATATATCGGTGCACCGATTTAACATTCACTTTTTACCTTCCGTCACCTTTAGGTAAGGAAGTTATTGTCTTTGGTCGTGAGTTTGTAGTGAATAAGCACGTTTTAGGGTTTTTACTATATGAATTTACTATTTTTAATATATCTGATGTGTGTGTATGTCTGTGTGTGTGACAAATTTTTCTCCGACGATAACTCCAATACTACAATTCTAAAAATTATAATTCTTTACCCATCCATATGAAGAGGTGATTTGATTTTAGTTATAATTGATCCAGCGGAAGTACCCTTATATTTTTAACAGTTTTTCTTAAAAAAACTCAGTTAAATATTATTTTTTGACATTTTATGTTATTGTAAATGTTAAAGACAATGTTCTTCTCTATACAGTTTAATTATACATTTTCCTTCATATTTAATAGATATATAGTTAAAGAATTATAAAGAGATTAAGTTTCAAAAATCAGTCAGCTTTGCTATTTGTCATGAAAACAACTGATATATTCAAAAATTTCTAATTGATAGATGTCAGTGTCAAGTGCAAAAATGGAAAGTGGTATAAGTCATAGTGTTCCTCGCAAGTGATACAGTTGCAGCCTCGTCTCAGGATTGGAGCTGTCAATGCCGAGAATACGAGGAAGGCCAAAGAGAAGATGGAAGGACTGTAACGCAGAAGACTTAAGAAAGAAAGAACTGTGAAAAGAAAATACGTTGGACAGGAATGAGTGGAAGAGAAGAGTAAGAAACAGCGACCCCTAATAAAATAGGGAAAAGCTGAAGAAGAACGAAGGAAGTGTCATGTGCAATTTACATGGTGAATGTCCATGTTATAATTTTATTGGATTTATAGAATCTTTTCAAAGGAAAATGGTATGGAATTTGTAAAAAATTGTATGTGTACGGGTTATAATTTTAAATTATACATGTATAGAATCTTTTCCAAGGAACTTTTGGTATGGCATTTGTACAAAATACATCGAATTGACGGAAGGTCTTGTGCTGGCCACAACAGATTTTTTTACATAAATTCAATTTGGTATCACCAGTGTGTTTTTGTAGAAAAAATCTGATGCACATTACCTTCCGTCAATTCTACATATTTTGTACAAATTCTATACAGAAAGTTTCTTGTAAAAGATTATATAGGTATTTCCAGTGAAATTATTTCACCAACATACACTTGTCACTGACATCTGTCAATCACAATTATCTTCATATAGTAGCCGTTTCCATGAATATAGCATAGCTGGCTGATTTATGAAATTTTATTTCTTAATAATTCTTTAACTCTATATCCATTGAATATGAAATATTAAATACAATCAAACAATATAGGGAATAAAATAACCTTTGATATTTATAGTAACATAAAATGACAAAAAATGGTGTGCTGAGACAGCACAGCTGAAGTGAAACATCATAATGAATCCGAAAGCGGAAATAGACTCGCTGGTTTAAACCTATAATATACTCTATTACGACTCACGCTTTGTCTCTCCTTTTCTATACTCTATCTCTATTTGGCTTGAAATGCGACAAAAAAGCAAACACTAACTAATTTTTACTCTGCAGACATCTGTGCACAACCTGCTGTGCTAATTTAATTTTGGAAAAAAATGAGGCAAAATTAACGAATTTTTTAATATAAAAATTGCATACTTTCTGAGATTTGGGTCCAAGATTCACCAGAAATTTAAATATTCGTGACTGAATATTAGAAGCACCAAGTCAGCATGAAAGCAAGTAAGCAGCAAGAAAAAAATCTTTTGAATCTATTTTTTTATATTCGCAAAGGGAGCTGATACACATGTACTTGTATATGCTTTGCTAGTTAATACACATTACTTTGTCTTGTTCCTGAATCTGAAGAAATAACTCAATGAAAACAGATTACTATTAATATTATTATTATAACTTTTTGTATGGGTTTGTATGTATGTAATTTTTTACTGAAATTGTAGTACACAATTTAATATTTTTTTTAATACAAAAATTTATTTTTGTCTGCTGTAAACTGTAACAGTATTTGAGAGATTCCGTTCTACCCTTATTTCATAGCAAGGCACAATTCGCCGGTTGTAGTTTATCGATTAGTTAATAATATAGAAACAAGAATATAATATTTCTTTTGACTGTACAAACCTGACTGGGAGTAAAATTTTAGGAGTGGGGGAACGTCTATGGTACGACCCAACGACAAAATATAACTAGACAAAACATTCCCTAACCCTCTTCACTGAATGTTTTGATTTCGGCTGGCCAGAAAGAGACAGAGATATGTTTTATCTAGTTCGTGAATTTCTCACTAGAGGCCAATTGAATATATCAGTGTAATTTGACATTTGCGGTTATGTTTTTGAGTGAAACGTTGGTTTTTATTTAATACCAAAGCTTATAAATAATTAAATAAACAAAACATATTGGATATTTTTATAAATTAATTTTACGCTTAAATTCATTTGGCAACATGGACAAGGTACACAAACTGTAATCCATAGACCATCTACACTATCAGACTTGTCAACTACGTACTAATTTGAAAAACACAGTTTGTACCGCCACCTTTTGTGGTTGGGTATGTACTAAAAAGCGGGAAAACGGCGGGAGACGGGAGCTAGGATTCAATTCAAATATGATAATCTGTCGTATTCTGTAACACAATGTTTAATTTTTATATATCGATAACAATTTTGAAAAATGACATTTTTAAATTGTTTCCATATACCAAGAACATTTATTGTAGGAAAAAAATATCGATAGATAAAATTAAACTTCTGTGTCACAGAATAATTGAGTACTTTTGTATATGAAAATCTGAAAATAATAAATAAAAAACAAAATATTTTATCCATAAAATATTTATTTACAAATTAAAAAAAATGAATCTATAATATTATTTGTTATTGAATCAATATTTGTTGGTAAGTGAATTCCAGAAGATCATGACGATTCATCCTTAGTATCCAATTCCAATCCACTCACGTCGAAAGCTTTCCACTATGGTGGACCTATGGTTTCTGGAAAAAAATATTATTTTCTTTTAATATAACAATAACACATTGCTGTCTCAAGATAAAAAGTAAAATTACAATTAGCCACTGTACAAAAAAACAAAATGTATATGGTTCATTAAAAATTAAATAATTCAGTTGCAATTTTTAAAATTTACCCGGTTTTATGAAAACATGTTAAATCAATATTAAATAATTACCTTGGTAACTTAAATCACTTAATAAAGTACTTATACGTTATACATTTCACGAAATTAATCCATTTGTTAATTTAAAATTCATATTTAATTGTTATATGTAAGTATACTTCCATGTGAATTAATTGACGTCAAAATTTAACCAGAGTTTTACTAATTAAAGTAAGAAAGTATCCACATTTTAACATACCGATTGAGCTAATTATCTTGTCATAAAACAAAATATCGTATTTGACAAGGCGATTCATATATACTCATTGATTAAAAGATTCTAATCAACATTCATGAAACCGGGCATTATAAACTCTTTTTTATGGTTGAATATACTATTTTAAACAAATGATAACTTATTCTAATTTTCAATACAATAATAATTGTTGGAAAACAATTGCAATATAAGAGGTTAACAGCTGAAGATAAAATTATTAATACTTACAGATCTTGTCATCGTAGATCAAATTCCACTACAAGTAACACAGAACACACAATTCAAATTTGGTAGTCAATTAAATCTGTTTGAATTATGAAAATTCATAACAAAACGGTTTGTGAAGCTATGATTTCAACGGATTTTGACATTTAACTGGTAGTAAACAGTAAACTTTCAAACTCAAACGAGCTGGTCCGAGCAATTGGCGACTCAAACTACCGATGGCGGCGCTAGTGTGCTACGAGCACGTGTTGTGAAAACGGTATTGTTTGTTTATCTGCATATGTGAGAACAGGCTGTCAGTTTCATTTTTATAACAAAATAATGAAGTTTAAAATATTTTGGTGATTTTTTTATATTGAAGATTAATATATAAACTATAAAATAATGCAAATATGTACTGTTATTTCATTGGCTTTATTTTTATAACCGTTTTCAGAAAACGTTTGAAGGAGGTTACCTCAGGCTTTTCTCACCTGAGATGTTTAATTATTTAGAGAGAAGAACTAATAAATGCGGGGTTATTGTTTTGATGTGGGGTTGATAAATGTACAAATGTTCAATATTTGCACTGTGTTGCAAACAAGTGCGTTAACCTCAACCCCACAGGAAATACAGGTCACATTAATGTATGAGAATAAATTAAATATTAAGAGTCTAATTTTTTTACAAATTGTACGACACTGTTCATTTTATTTAAAGTAATATACTTACTTGGTAAAATATAATCCTCTGTAGTAAAATGAAGAGAACATATTCTCATATGTTGTGACACTGCTTTTCCCGTTCTTATATTTTTAATCAATCCTTATCTTTCATCTATTAGTTCTTTTTATCCAAATTTATTTTCTACATGCACTTTCCTTTCACCAGCCTTTGGAAAAGCACGAAATATTACGTTTAAGTTTTTACTAGCCTTTGAATAACAGCTGTAAACACAACAGTTGACATTGCTAACCCATTTTTTAGATTGATCCATTGTCAACTTTAACAACAGTTTTGTTAAAAAAATATATTACAATCGTATTTTACAACAGTTATATTAAAAGTATTTACCTCAATTTTAATACAAAATATAATTATTAATCATAAAACACTTCTATAACAGCGTACGACGTATGCCAGCCTAGATACCCATACCATCCTCAAGAGTTCATGTTTTCTCCGCTAGAGGGATTCAAGTTAATTTGAGTCGCGAATACCGAACACTCATTCGGTTACGATATTAGCGCTATCCTGCGGACTGGTGTCATTGGGTAAGAACTATTACTTTGCAATTAGAAAACTATTGGGCTGTCAGCCGCCTGCTGTAATCTTGGCAACCTTGTTGGGGTGGGCCATATAAGCAAATGTCAAAGCCCGCGTCTCATATGCAAAATGGATGCGTTTTTATAAGTTTCTTTTTTACAGATCTGTAAAACTTACAGATTTGACCTGTAATCGAAATATGTATAACTTGATGTACATTCTAAAAAACTTTCTATTCTAAAATGTCAACGATATTGCGCCTCTAGTGAGAAATGCTGGAACTAGATAAAACATATCTCTATCTCTGTCTGGCCAGCCGAAATCAAAACAAATGAAATTATGTTTTGTCTAGTTATATTTGGTCGTTGGTACGGCCCACATGTAACCTCTCCCTTTACACTTCTAAAACCTTAAATGGTTGAAGACTAACAGGGAACCCCCTTAATCGTGTCCAAATTTCTATTGACTGGACTATTGCGTGTGCAGTGCGCATTAGCGTTGCCATATCTAGGGATTTTTCCTTATAGCGTTGCCAGGTCTAGGGATTTATGATATGTCACAAGGCGGGAGCAAATTGTACTAGATTTGGTAGAATTGTACTAAATGGCGGGAAAATTAAAAAACGGTATATCAAAATATACTTTTGTTAAACAATTACATATTTCGCATTTTTTAAAGAAAACAAAAACCATTTTTCATAAAATTTATGGCCATATATAAATATATAAACCTATAAATAAGACAAAAAGACCTGACAAAAGCGAACAAAACTGAGTTTTTAAGAGAATATGTATAGCATTTATTTTATGTAGAATTATAGATACTAGCATCTGGTGGTAAAACAAGGCCACGCAAAAAGTAAATCCTGTAAAACCAAAGTCGTAGTAAATTCATGATTGGAAATTGGAAGTTTCAACCATACCAACATTCATCCTTGTTCTTTTGTTCTTTTACGTCAACTCACTTCGCTTCAGTTAAATAGTTAAAATTTTAAGCGGTAAAATTAAATAAAGGGATGTAAATTTAAACAAATGAATGATTTTTTAATATTTCATGCTTTATAAAAAACTGTACTAGATTTCCTGGAGAGGTACTGACGTACTAGATTTTTTTCAAAACAATAAATGTTACAAAAAATATTACGAACAACGAAACACAACAAAAATACTGACAGAAATTCTTTATACACGCAAATACAAATTATAGACCACATTAGTGAGGTTAAGATTCACGTTTGGTGCGAAACCCTAAATCAAATGTATGAAGTTCTTATGGAAGCACATTTTCAATTCATATTATTAAAGCAATTCTGTGTTTCTTAAGTACAATTTTGAGTTTCCTACTAACTTTGAACAATACTCTTTGCTTTCTGTACAGTAAAAGTATAAACAATAGCTATTTGTGTATTAAGAGCGCAAAATGCGACATTGTCGATTGAGAGGTTGTTGCCGCGCTCCTTCGTCGCGCGGCATTCTCTCGAAATCGACAATGTCCATTTGCGCTCGAAACACACACAAGATTTTTTCTACAGGCGCCACAATGGGGTCCTCCACCATAACAAAAAATAATAAAATGTACACTTTATACTTACAGTACTGCTCAATAAATAACGATTGGCTAATACAAAAGATACGGTTTAAACTTAAAAAGGCTTTTAAATGATTATATCGTTATATTAGCCATCTATTCCATAAAAAAAAAACAAAATTAGAGCGTGGAAGCAAGGATTTGTGATGATTTGATGAGTTTTTGTAGCAAAATGTGTGGTTAGTTGTCACGCCTGTCACACTGAAAAAATTAACAAATATTTCAAGGAATAAGTGATTATATAGACATGTATGTGCATTGACTGACTTTTCGCAATTATTTAAGTAACGAAATAACTAATAACTTTATTGTAATCAAAATAAATAGTTAACTAGAGATCAGATGTCAGTACGATTCGCAACTATCCTACCGCCATCTGTGTACAAACATTCCTATTACTAAACATAACTTCACACAATTTATTTTATATTTTATTTTATTTTATCGTTATTTTCCATTCTTCTTGAGTTTTTATTCAATCTAATCTAAGCATTTTATACTTTCGTTTTTGTAAATGAACACCCTATTTCATTTTCACAGCAGTGTGGCATTTTGTTAGGTTATGTTAAATACCGACAGAACATATGTCAAATTGACTTGTGAACGTAATAAATGTGTAATTACAGTGCCATTAGTTCCTAACTAAACATTTTCATTAAGAATGTAGATAAGTGACATTTCTCAACATTATATACTGAGAAATTTGGACAGCGAGCGTTTTTTCTACTTTGTCGCGCATGAGCGGCAAAGTGACCTTTTGCGTTGACAAAAGAGAGCGCAAATGGCTACTTTCTATAGTGACTGTAGAAAAAATATGTAATATGTAATAATTTTAGTTTAAAGAAAGTAGCATTACAATAGTAACATATGTAGTAACTTGCAACTTGGTGCAGTCTTAGATATGACGACAGTTGACATCAACTAAATTTGTAGGTTAGTTTTGGATTTGATGCTGTTTGTCTTTAAAGTGGTTACAAGTTTTTTTCGTTTTTGTTGTTTTTGATGGCTGAAAGTGTTATTACGTTGTCCGCAATAAATAATTTCTTTGCTGGCGTTCTAAATGACAGAAAAGAAAATGCATGCGCAAGTCAGGATAAAACAGAATCGAAAACAGCTACGACCTACGTTTTAATGAATTTGCACTTGCTGCTTTAATTACAGTTTATTCAATAATTTAGGGTGTTTTAGATATTTATACGACATAAGTAGGTACGCAATACATTAGAGATTTGTATTTATATAGTTTAATAGATAAGATTTGCATTTTTAAATTCTTTAGAACATTTTGAAAATAGCATATTTTTGTTCCCGTATGAATAACATGGGAGGATAAATCGGCAAAGGCGAGTTAGGGTTTTAGTTTGAATTTGCCGCCACAAATTCACCGTTACACTAACGTGGTCAATTGGGGATTGAAAATAAGATCGTAGCGCCAAAGTGACTTTCAAAGGAACTAACGTTGTTAGGATAACGACATAACCTTACATTTATTATTTGTTTACTTAGAGTATAGAATAGGACTAGAGAGAGCGTAAAGTATAGATATAGACAGAGTTTTTGTCGCCATGAGACGGAAGGGGAATCTCCTGGTCGCCGTCTTGGGATGATCTACATTATAATGTATTTAAGTGCACGTTCTTCAGTTTTGTTACAAAAATACAATAATGTAACAGAAAATGAAGCTATTTGTAATTAGCAAGTATTAATTTAGAAAGAAATGTATTAAAATTAATTGAATTTAAATTTGAAGGACCCAAAAAATTGCAAAATTCTTCAATTTAAAGTGAATTGCGATTAAACTTTAATCAAATATTTATAGAAGTTGAATAAATGTAGAAGTAAAATAATACTTACTTGTGAATTGTGATCGCTTTTTCCTTTTCTTTTTCTTGTTGTTTTAAAGTTTTTACGGACGTTCGGCTATTACAACCGAAGGCAGAACACGTTAGCATGTTATTACAAACGTTTCACATCCAAATAACAAAAATTAAAATTGATTATTAACGAAAAATAATCAAATAACCAGAGAACGCTTGTACACATTGATCTTCCCAAGATGGCCGCCGTATAAACACAAGCTTACCCCGCATGTCATCAGCTTTGAGTGTTTAGACTCCCTCTATATGTATATATATTTTATAACTCTATGTTTGTTTATGTAAAGTATTACAATTTTTAAATATCATGTAAGTATTATGAATATAATAGATAAATAAATTATTAGGTAAACTTTTATATATTTAATAATGTTTCAGGACCCCTATTCTGTAACTTTTATCACTAGTGATAGGCATTTACTTGTATTATATTTAAGACAGCCATCTAGCGTATTTGCTCCTGAAACGTCGTATATGACGTCATATATTTAGATAAGAGTAGGGAAAACTTTACTAGCAGTAGAGGTAGTATCACGATTGTATCACTAGTCTTATCTTGTTTTCGACTTCGTTGTGGCGTCAATTTAATAGTTTCAATATTGTACTAAGACTCATTTTTTTTTTATAAGGTAAGTTTATAATATGAGAACATAATAAAAATAATTTAGAAATTTATTACAAATTATAATTAATTTATTATATAGGTTATGGCGTTCCTATACAGGATGTCTCAGGACGAGCTTACGCTATCTATATTTTAAATACTATTTAATATAATTTAACAAAATTTGGTATCTAGGGGTTATCCAACATGCCCGTTTTATCTAAAATATTTTCAAAGCAATAGCACTTCCGGTTTGACCGGAAATTGACCTCAACTTTCTTATTTCAAATAGAATACACTATATTTTATTTTACCATTGAATGCAGCGGAAAATTTTACATATGAAGCAATAAAAACATTTTACTCATGATCAACTACTTCCGGCGTTATTCAACTTTTTTTGATTTTTTGCCTGAAATCCGGCACATTTTCAAAACTCTGTAAATCGGGAACGAGATCGAATTTTTATAATCTGAAAAAAGCCTTTTATAAAGGAGACTTTAAGCTACATTATCCATAGAAGAATCCTCGATAATTTATAAAAATGTGACGGGTACGTTACACCAAAATTACAGTTGACAAACTTCAAAAAAGACATTTTTTTAAATGGAACCCCCCGTTTTTTATTACATAAATGTATTCTACGGCAAAAAATAAGGGTACTTTATGTAACATGTCCTATGTTGAAAGTTGATACAATTTCAGTAAATTAGAAAAACATGTAATCTGTGTATAATTATTTTATTAATACGGATAAGTAAGCCATGGAAAAAACAAATAAATTCTAAATACAAAACTATGATTAATTTAATACATATTCAAACTGTCGTGCATTCATATGTAAGCACATTGTTACTCTATTCAATACTTCTTCTTGTGTAGCATTTTTTATCATCCGAGGAGACATGTTGTTAAATGCTGTTCGTACCCTATGTTGGCAATCTTCTTTAGTAGTTAAAGGTTTTTGACAGACGCCGTTTTTAATGTAACCCCAAACAAAAAAATCAAGTGGAGTTAAATCGGGTGAACGAGGAGGCCACCTATGTGGTCCATTATTTGCCAGCCACCTATCTTCAAAAATTGTTTCCAAAAAAGTATTTATTCTATGGCGGGGTGGAGCGCCATCATGCTAGTACCATATTAAATTCCTTTGATCCAAAGCTAAATTATCTAAGAAATCAAGTAGATGAGTTTGTAAAAACAAACATTGTTTTTCCATGGCTTACTTATCCGTATTAATAAAATAATTATACACAGATTACATGTTTTTCTAATTTACTGAAATTCTATCAATTTTCAACATAGGACATGTTACATAAAGTACCCTTATTTTTTGCCGTAGAATACATTTATGTAATAAAAAACGGGGGGTTCCATTTAAAAAAATTGTCTTTTTTGAAATTTGTCAACTGTAATTTTGGTGTAACGTGCCCGTCACATTTTTATAAATAATCGAGGATTCTTCTATGGATAATGTAGCTTAAAGTCTCCTTTATAAAAGGCTTTTTTCAGATTATAAAAATTCGATCTCGTTCCCGATATACAGAGTTTTGAAAATGTGCCGGATTTCAGACAAAAAATCAAAAAAGTTGAATAACGCCGGAAGTAGTTGATCATGAGTAAAATGTTTTTATTGCTTCATATGTAAAATTTTCCGCTGCATTCAATGGTAAAATAAAATATAGCGTATTCCATTTAAAATAAGAAAGTTGAAGTCAATTTCCGGTCAAACCGGAAGTGCTATTGCTTTGAAAATATTTTATTTAAAACGGGCATGTTGGATAACCCCTAGATACCAAATTTCGTTAAATTATATTAAATAGTATTTAAAATATAGATAGCGTAAGCTCGTCCTGAGACACCCTGTATAATCAACTGATTGCAGTAGAAGAATTAGAGAAAAATGAAAATAGGGAAGCAAATCGGTTGACTAGAAGACATTTACGGGATATGCAAGATCCATTTGCAATAAGAGATGCAGAATTTTTGGCAAATCTTAGGCTAACGAAGGAGGCATGTTTGTATTTATTAAATACATTGAGGCCACACATGCCTAACAGCCGGAGAAGCACCAGAATACCTGCTCATTTTAGAGTAAATGCAAGAACTATATTTATTTAATATAATTTTAATGTGTTAATTTATAGATTTTGACAACCTTAATTTTTTTTTGCGGTCGAAAGCTACCAACGTGGTAATAATTTATTTACATGTGTAAGCCAACCAATGGTTAGCAGGTGTATTAGAGAAGTATCTAATTTATTGATTAGATACTGTATTTCCGAGAAATGAGGAACAAAAAACTGAAGCAAAGAACAGGTAATATATATATATATATATATATATATATATATATATATATATATATATATATATATATAACATTTTAAAGATAAAAGTTTTTGGATATAAATATATTTTTTGTGCAATCGGACGCAAAATAAGCATTTCGCAGCCGCAATACAGGCCGCTAAATTGGATTTCGTGGTCGTTGTCATGGTAGCGACTGTGAAATTCGGTAAACAATCCCTTTGACACTTGAGAATTACATGGTTTTGTTTATCAAATGTCAATCCCATAGCCACCTTGAAAGCTAACTTTCTATTTACAATGAAATTATTTAAAATTAATAAAATTTGTAATTACATATATTTTACAGTTGCACAAAAAATATTGTGTACACCTTGTCTGCGAAATCCTTTAGGGTCCTCGAGATTGCCCTGCATTGGCCGCAAGCGGCCTTGGCAATAATTTTTCTCTCGGTCCGCTAAAGAATGATTTCGCGGCCTTGATACACAAATAAATATTTTAGATTTTATGTGTTGCACGGGGTCCAACAAATTATTGGAATCGTGGATGGGACTCATGTAGCAATAGTGAAGCCTACGGAAAACGAGAATGAGCACATCTTTGTAAATAGAAAAGGTTATCACAGCTTAAATGTGCAAATCTTTAGTATTACATATACATTGTTTTAATTTTGTAATTTATTGTTATTGTGAATATTTTTAGATATGTGATGCTCAGTTAAAAGTTATAAACTGTTTAGCCCGATATCCTGGAAGTAGTCATGATTCCTTTATATGGAGAAACAGTGCCATTGGTCACATTATGCGTGCAAATTATGAAAATGGCGACGTCAATACAAGAATATTAGGTGTGTGAGGTAATAAACAACATTAAAGACATTTCTATTATTTTCAATTACTTACAGGGGATTCAGGATATTCTTGTTTACCGTGGTTGTTGGTGCCATTTCAACAGCCACGTGATCGTGAACAACGATTTAATAACTCGATAAAACGTGTACGAAGTTCTGTTGAGCGATGCATAGGACTTTTAAAAGCAAGATTTAGGTGTCTTTTAAGGCACAGAACATTACATTACAATCCAAGAAATGCTGCAAAGATTGTAATGGCGTGCGTTATATTGCATAACATTGCAATAGAATACAATGTTGAAGAACCGGAACCAGCGTGGGATGACATTGACAGAGATTTAGTTCCAGGCTATCCAGATCAGGAAGATGGAATGTATAGACAATTAGGACAACAAAGACGTCAACAATATGTATTGGAATATTTTTGAAATGAAAAAGTACATAATTTCTAACAATTTTTTTATTTATTGTCAATATAATTCCCTTCTAATGCTTGCGCAATTTTTAATAATAAATTATTAGTATTTTTTTTTTCTCTTCTATAATTTCTTTATTTTGTTCCAAAAGTTTATCATTTTGTTCCACGAGTTGATTAATTTTTAAGTTTAAATCCCCTAAATTTGTATTCACATTTTCTATTGCTCGAATTGTGGAATATCCGATTTGGCAAAAGTCATCTGCAGCTTGCGCCGATATTTTAGATTTCTTTTGCTTTTCTGTAAAAAAATAATTGTATAATATTAAAAATTATTTTGGAATAATACTACCTTTTTTTAGTTTAAGTTAACAAGTTGTTTTTGTTATTTCACATATTTATGTCAGTTTTCCCCTGAAGAAGGCACCAGTTTATGGTGCCGAAATGTTGGGTTTTAATAATAAATAAATACAGAACTTAAACTAAAAAAAAGGTAGTATTATTCCAATTATTAATATGAGTTCTGAAAGATATTTTAATAATTTAAAAATTATTTTATTGTAAATACATAATTACTTTTTGGTGTTATTTGTTCTACAGCTTCAGAGTCACCGTCTGACATCTCTACCTCTCCAGAGGCTGGGCTTAGAGTCTAATATATAAAACAATTTAGATTAGCATATAAAATAAGTGTAAACATAAAAACTAATGTGTTACCTCCATACTTTCTGCAGTGTCCCTCTCCTCAACATCACATTCACGAACCCACACAGAAGAACCGGGTTGTGGTTCTTCTGCTGGTGGAGGTAAAGGCTCCTCTGAATCCAGTACTAGCCCATCGGGATTTGGAATTCCAAATACGGCCGTATTTGAAATTATGTGGAGCACTTTTTCTTCCACTTCAGATAATTTTAGATCTTCTTCGGGCCCACCTCCAGTTCTTCTATGGCTGCTGTTTATAGCTGAAGCCTTTTTCTTAACTTTCATCTTCAAATCGACCCAAACCTAAAAAGCATAATTATAAGAAAAACATTATGTTCTTCTATTACGATATACTTACTCTTTGTCATTTTGTTATATTCTTTTCCGGCCCAGCAGCGTTTAGTTGCTGTGACAAAACTAACCACAAATTGTTACTTGTTATTTTTCCTTCGGGCCCTACTAATTTAATTCGGACAAAGTCTAAATTATCCATCATAAACTCGGCCAGAATTCCTTTCTAATCGCCGGTAACTTTCTCCATACGCTTATTATCCATTATTAATTCACAGCACTCAAAAATATTTAATCTTCTATTAGTCTACTTAACAATAACTCAAAAGAAAACTAAAACTATCACTAGTAATACTGAATAATACTACAAAACTAACATTAATACAAACAAATTACAAAAAAATAAAAGAAAACTATAAATGATTCAAAGTTTTATAACTTTTAAATACAGTACCACCACTTTTATAATTCATTAAAAACATAGATAACTTAAAGTTACTAAAATATCATTTCTAACCAAACCAACGTGATGACGTCATAAAAATATGACGTCACTAGTGATAAGTTACAGAATAGGGTCCAGGTGAGTTCCAATAGTTATTTTTAAATTGAAAGATTATTTGGACAACCTGATGGCTTCGCATAGTTCGCGTTGTGTATGTAGGGGTGAAGAAATATTAAATGCGGGACATATTGTGTTATGTGAGACTAAATGCCTGGTTGCACCAAGATCAAATAAATCTTCGATTAGCTTTTTCGTCGTATAAGCGAAAAAGATCGCATCAAAATAGGACAGCTAAATATATACTGTCATTTGTGTTATGGTTATTAAATATATAAAAGTTTACCTAATATTTTATTTATCTATTGTGTTCATAATACTTACTTATAGATATGTAATACTTTACAAAAACAAACAAATAATAAATGTAAGGTTATGTCGTTATCCATTTATAAATATTTATAACGTGTCTGCAAACGTCCGCATTGAGCCATTGAGTAATCACCACATATTATAGAACGAATTTTCAACTCTACAGATGATGTTTTAAGAGTATCTTCAATGAAATGTAAAGCTGGAAAAGTAGCCGTTGCAAATTGCAAATATCTGTAATTTTATTGTTATGTACAAGGTGTTGATAGGATCTAATTAAATCTAAAGGGCGCTCATGCTATTTTGATATTTATTTAATTTACACTAAATAGTTTTTCGTTTTTATTATCCAAGCTTTCAACCTGTCAATCTTATCACATCCTCTAAATAGATTTAAACTGGATCTTTTTCCCTTCTCTGGAACTTGATGAAAACTTATTGTGATCTTTTATGCGAAGAGACTTCCATTCCGGCGTGGAATAATTTATGTTGGCCATTTTTAATCAATTAAAGCAATCTTAAACTTATGTTTACCACAATATTTGCATCCAAGTTAATAACACGTAAATATAATCTATCCTAACAACGATAGTTCCGCAACGTGCCACCAGATGTCATATTCCTTATTTACAATCCCCAATAGCGTAAACACAAGACTGCCCTGACAAAACACACAGTCAAATGTATAGGCGCCAAATACAAATTTTTTAGATGCTGAGAACACAAATATTGTGACCGCACATTATTTATTTATTTATTAACTAGTTAAATAAATTTTATAATTTACTATAAAATATTTCTTATGAATATATAAATCTTCTAGCTATGAAATATAACACCATATTTTCAAAATATAAAAAGAAACGCACACAAACTTTTATATACAAAACAATATATTTTTTTGTAATATATATTAACAACATAAAATTTATATATACGTAAGTATATTTCACTTTAAGCTATACGATGATAAGTATGGTAAAATATTTCGAATTGGTACAATTTTTTAAACATGAATTAACGGAAAAATGTCTAAACATGATAGATTTAAAATCTCTGTATCTGTATATGTAATAGTGGTATACTACGTAATTATTGTCTATATTTATAAATATGTATTACAAAAATAATTAACAAAAAAATCAGGTCCTTTGTTTGGACCCGAAGACTTTTTTTGGACCCGAGATGTGTAAGTTTATACCTGCCGCGTACCCAACAATTAAGCAGATGCAAACGCGCGCACACACACACACACACACACACACACACACACACACGCACGCACTCACAAACAGACGCGCGCGCACACACACACAAATATACATACATTCATACACACACACACACACACACACAAATATACATAGTCACACACACACACACACACACACACACACACACACTCGCTGCCTCCTTTTTACATCCCGCTACCCTTGGTAAGGGAGGTATAGGGATTAAATAGCGGGAGGTTTTGTGTTGGCCACATCAGATTTTTTTATTTTGCAAAGTCTCGCATGTAAATTTCTGAAATTAATACTTTTTCTAAAATCATTCAAATATCTTTACTATTCCTCTTCGCTATCCAAAAACGATTTCCCAAATCTATTCATTAGTTGGCGAAACACTTGTTCCCAATAAATTTGAGTCTGTAATTGATTGCAATGGTCTGGGGCAACATTTTATCGATAAATATAAATAATAAATAAATATTTCCCAACGTAAGTATGTCATTAAGTAACAATATAATTAAAAACCTATGAATTGTTAATTAATATATGTATGTGTATGTATTCAGTAAAGGGAGAAAAATTATATCTACACCAGATGTCTGACATGCCGAATAACTCATTTTTACTTTATTTTACACATAGGTACTAGTAAGGAAAGTATTGTTTCCAGTGAATAAGTAGGTTTTATAATAGGGTAGTTACAAGAATTTTGTATTTACAAAATAACATTATATTTTTGTTATTTAACTTATTTAAACACTATACATTGTTTACTACCAGGGGCGGATGGGCAACTACAAACCGGTCCGGGAAAATAATTTTCGCGGCCCACATTATACATATTTAGTGATAAATTAAACAAAAGAAATACATTTTAAGGGTACATAAACATGTATTAAATTTATTAAAAATTAAGGAAATATGCAATTAATACAATTAAACTAGAAATATAAAAAAAATATTTTAATTCAAATTTTATATAATCATTTTGACTGCTTTATTTATTCTCCAATGGGGTCCCTATGTGAACATAATGGAATTTCAATATTTGTACCACTATCAACCATTGTGTCTTTGTGTAGCACGTGCGGGCCATAATGACGTCAGTGTACCCTTTTTCCAAATTTTTAATAATTTGCTTCTCACAAACTACAACGATTTATGAAGTATGGGTATTTTTTAGTTTCCTAAACGTATGTAAAATTCAAAATTTAATCACATATTCCATTACTTTTATATCCCTTATCTCTGCCTTAATCCATACTCCTTTGTTCATTCGGCCGTATTTTTGGTTTCTAAAAAACTAGTACAGATTTACCGCCATGTCTATTTTTATACTTTACAACATTGCAATGTTTCAAAAAACCAATACTTAGTTTAAATACACACTGTTACAAGGTATAGTTTCAAAATTACTATATTTTAATTTACTACCTACATTTTCAAATTTATTGTATTTATTATAATACAGTTATTCAATGTAATGAATGTAAATTCTCAAAACTAATCTAGTAGAAATGAATAAATTTTTATACACGCAGCAGCAGCGAATATGTAATTACGGCCGCATGACAGTGTAGTGTCGGACTGGGTGTGATCGTGATACGGCCGTGTACAGCAGTCACAGCACGGCCGTGTTGCAATCGAATAACATTTTTACACGTGCATTAATTTAAATTTAAAATAATTATTTTGTTCATTAATTCCGAATTACAATATAAAGTGAGTTCTAAAATTTGATATCAGGGTTCTTGTCTGATCGGCCCAAATTCAGGAATTTTCCCGGTATCCATAAAAAACCAAAACGGCTGACAATGCGTCCAAATAATATATGAAATGGCTTCTTACACAAGAAACTTATTCTTATTTTAAAATTGGCGCTGCAAAAACATCTGACATCATCACGTCTGAAATGAGCAGCAGAAGGATGGCAGATGACAATAGTCCGGCCCAGCTGATGTCGAGATCGCGAAGCCACGTATGTGCTTGCGCTTTAATCTTAAAGTAATTAATAAGTGATAAGTAAGCAATTTTTGTATAAATTTGGAGTTTGCAGTATTATAGACATATTTTTATGCGAATTTTACTGAATACGTCCCGACCTTTCAGAGACCTACGAATACTAGGATACAAACTGGAGTTTTCGTTGTTTTACCATGAATAATCTACAGATATTTCCCGTGGATCAATTTTTTCAAAATATATTATTAGATTATGAGTGATTTTTTGATGCTATAGTGTATAAAATGGATAAATTACATACAAATTTTGAAGAATACTGCAAAATTTTAAACATTGTTATTTTGAATTGTAACAACGAAGAGCTAAATGAAATATTAGCGTCCCTTTATCAGCAACTACATTCTTGTTACACTAGCATAGAAACAAGACTGGCAGATATTTCGATGGAACATGGAACAATCGGCAGGTTATACATGTAATCTGTAGAGAGGAAGTCGTGGACGTCCAAAATACCAAATCATCGAAGAGCAATTATTATTTTTAAGAAAAAATTGTTTTAATTGGATTAAAATATCTTGATTGCTTCATGTTTCAACTAGAACTATTTTGAGACACCGTAAATTACTTCCAAGATCCAAACATACTAATTAGTGATGTAGAATTGCAGAATTTAATCTCAGATATATTGTTGTCCACGCTCAATGTTGGTGAAACATATGTTATTGGAGGTTTACGTGCTAGAGGTTTGCAGATATCATGATGGCGAATAAGAGGACAATTGAATATAATAGATCCTATTGGTAGATTATTAAGAAAACGTTAATACATTGTGAGAGGAGTTTATAGTGTTAAAGGAGCAAATTATTTGTGGTGCGTTCCTATGAAGCACGAACAGTCGTGTTACCAAATTCAGTCTAGGTCTAGAGCCTTGTTTTTGGAGTTACTGTTAGTATGAAAACGCACCAAATACAGGTTGGTTTTTTAAAGCTGAATTTGATTGAAAAATACAATTACCGACAATCATATAAAATACTTTAAAACTGTGCTACGCATCGAAATAAAACACATGGTAAATAAACCAAATAATCTAAAATATCTGGTGAATAACTGACAAAATGTGCTGAACGATTTGTTGTTAATATCATATTCTTTATTTTGCGACTGCTAATTTGTTCATACATATTAATCTTAAATTAATATTAATTTTAGTTTGTTGCACTGTAACATTGAGAGGGACTTCAAAACAAGGCTCAAGAAATAAATTTGGTCATATGACTCCTCTCGCCCTATTAGTAATATCTGGTGAATAACTGACAAAATGTGCTGAACGATTTGTTGTTAATATCAAATTCTTTATTTTGCGACTGCTAATTTGTTCATACATATTAATCTTAAATTAATATTAATTTTAGTTTGTTGCACTGTAACATTGAGAGGGACTTCAAAACAAGGCTCAAGAAATAAATTTGGTCATATGACTCCTCTCGCCCTATTAGTATATTTTTGTTTGAAAATTATTTTTTTTGTAGGCATATAGATTCAAATAACAAGTTAATTTCATTTAGGGTTGTTCTGCATGGCTGCATTGATGGATATAGTAGACGTATTATCTATTTAGATTGTTTAACAAACAAATCCCAGAGCGTTCTCGAATTATTTACAACAGCAACTCAAAAATTTGGTATTCCAAGTCGTTGTCGAGGGGGTCATGGGACTGAAAATGTCTTGGTAGCAGAATACATGCTGCAACATAAAGGTTTATATAGAGGCAGCTTTATTACAGGACGTTCACTTCATAACCAGAGAATAGAAAGACTTTGGTTAGAAGTTAACAGAACTGTGTTGCAACATTTTAAACAATTATTTATTGAAATGGAACATAATATTGTTAGAAGTGGGTGGTGTTATGTTCATCTGTTGATGCGATAATCGAGAGAATAATTAATTAATTAGATTCTTATGTAATAGGTGTAAATAATTGTTAGTAATTGTTGTTTAATGAACAGTGTGTTTGGGAAAAACAACACAGTATGTTTTTATGTCTGCTAGAGAACAGTCGCATATTATTTTCGAGGGAATAAAGTGATAGTGGAAACGTATTTGTGTTTTATTTGGAAACGAGAATATCGATATACGTACCTATCTTTTAACAGTTCAGAAGTGGGATAAAGTAACCGACTTTTAATCTTTCGGGAACAAAATGTCGAAAAGACTCCGGTACAGAGATACTAGCTCCGACGATAATGACAGTGATGGTGCAAGTGCGGGTAAATTTGTGCGCAACAAATCCTTAGACAAGCTTATTGAGGATAAGCTACAGGAAATCTTAGAAAGAGACACAAAGAAGAAGCGTCTAGATGGTGAGCTTTCGTCAAACTATCACATAAAAGGATGTGATATAATTCCGGTATTTGATCCTGAAAAATCAAATATAACTGTGACAAATTGGATTAATAAAATTGAACAGTTATCTAAAATTCATAACTGGAACGAAGAAACTTGTGCGTATCTGATGCAATCAAAATTAGAAGGTTTAGCAAAATTATGGTACGCCAATTTTTGGGGTTGTGTAGCTATTTTCGGAAATTTGTACGAAATTTTGCAACTATAGCAGAACCACTAAGTAGATTGTTGAGAAAGCATACTCCATGGGTATGGAATGTTGAACAAATGAAGTCCTTTGGAAAATTGAAAGAAATTTTAACACAAAGGCCTATTTTGGCTATATACGACGCTAAGCTAAAAACTGAGTTGCACTGCGATGCAAGTTGTAAAGGTATTGCCGGTATCATGCTACAGTACCATGAAGAAGATTTGAGACCAGTAGTTTATTTTAGTCGGGCCACAACTAAAGAAGAATCTATGGACCACAGTTATGATCTTGAAACCTTGGCCGTAGTGAAATCAATTAAGCGTTTTGACCATATCTTATAGGTATTAATTTTAATGTAATTACAGATTGTGCAGCTGTTAGGAGTACATTTGTCAAGCGAGATATAATGCCACGGGTTGCAAGGTGGTGGCTGTCTATTCAAGAATATGATTTTCAAATTAGCCATAGGCCAGGGCAGAGGATGAAGCATGTTGATGCATTGAATAGGAATCCGGTATCAATTTCTCTTGTCGAAGAGCTTGACTGGATAGTGGGAATGCAAATGCAAGACGAAACACTACGTATCATCAAACAGAAATTAGAAAATAATACTGATTCTAATATTTCAGCTAATTTCAAAGTAGAGAATGAGAAGGTATATCGCAAGGTACATGATAAATCATACAGGTTAGTAATCCCCAAGATGGCTAGATGGAACATAATGCGGAAGTACCATGATGATATAGGCCACCCTGGCTTTAAAAGGTGTGAAGAGATCATTAAAAGACAGTTCTGGTTTCCATCAATGACCAGGTTTATTCGTAAATATGTAAAATCGTGTTTAGACTGCATATATAAGAAAGGACAATATGGGCGGAAGGAAGGTATGTTATTTCCAATTGAAAAACTGAGTGAACCTATGCATACCATACACATAGATCACTTAGGACCATTTTGTAGAAGTCAAAAAGGGAATTCGTATTTGTTAGTAATTGTAGATGCTTTTACATAATTCGTTTTTGCATGTACTACAAAAACGTTAAGCTCAATGGAAACTATACAGAAACTGAAAGAAATATTTTGCATGTTTGGTATACCCAAACAGATAATAGCCGACGGAGGAAATGCTTTTAATAGTAAAATGTTTAAGGAATTTTGTACGGAAACCCAAACTAAACTTATTCTAAATGCCATTGCGTCACCCAGATCCAATGGTCAGGTGGAGCGGTATAATAGGACGTTGTTAGATGCAATAAATACAAGTACTGAAGACGAGTGTGTATGGGATGAGAAATTGAGTGATATATTATGGGGAATGAACAATACGGTAAATAGTAGTATAGGGTTCACGCCGTATAAGCTAATGTTTGAATTTTCAAAGAGCAGACATCAAGATATGGGTGTAGATGAGTTTAATAAAAACATTGAAACTTGCAGGGAAGTAGCATCAGAGAGATTAAGAAAGCAAGCTGAACGCATGAAGAAAAGAGTTGATAGGATGAGGAAAGAGAGCATAAAATATGAGAAAAATGATCTAGTAGTATGGTCAGGTGCCGAAAAGACTGAGAAAAATGCAACTAGAAAATTGAAATTAAAATATGGAGGACCGTATAAAATTAAAAAGGTCTTAGATAACGATCGATATATAATTCAGTCTCTGAAAGGATTAAGAGGGTATAAAAGGTTTGAGGCTGTTGTGCCCGCTGATTCATTAAGGAAATGGACAGGTGGTGTTTTTGAAGACTCTGATAGTAGCGGTAGTGAGGTTAATAGTACTGAGAGTTGATTGACCTGTTAGAAGGTTAAAGGGTGACCTGTCATAGAGATGACAGCAGGGACCTATATTGTTAAAGGGTGACCTGTCATAGAGATGACAGCAGGGACCTATATTGTTAAAGGGTGACCTGTCATAGAGATGACAGCAGGGACCTATATTGTTAAAGGGTGACCTGTCATAGAGATGACAGCAGGGACCTATATTGTTAAAGGGTAACCTGTCATAGGGATGACAGCAGGGACCTGTATTGTTACGGAGTGACCTGTCACTGAGGTGACAGCAGGGACTCTTATTAAGAGGGTGATTTATCATATGAACGATAGTAGGGACCCATAGGAGCCATAGTATGGCTGTATCTATCTTTGGTAGCTTAGCAGTTACCGAGTGAAATATATCAGATGATCCTTTTTTTATTTCCTTTTTGCTTTATTTGTTTTTCTTGTTGTTACAGAAATGATCAGTAAGTTTACGAGGACGTAAACAGGGTCAGGATGGACGAGTGTTAGAAGTGGGTGGTGTTATGTTCATCTGTTGATGCGATAATCGAGAGAATAATTAATTAATTAGATTCTTATGTAATAGGTGTAAATAATTGTTAGTAATTGTTGTTTAATGAACAGTGTGTTTGGGAAAAACAACACAGTATGTTTTTATGTCTGCTAGAGAACAGTCGCATATTATTTTCGAGGGAATAAAGTGATAGTGGAAACGTATTTGTGTTTTATTTGGAAACGAGAATATCGATATACGTACCTATCTTTTAACAATAT
The DNA here is from genome assembly GCA_943142095.1 of Ophonus ardosiacus. Classification (NCBI taxonomy): domain Eukaryota; kingdom Metazoa; phylum Arthropoda; class Insecta; order Coleoptera; family Carabidae; genus Ophonus; species Ophonus ardosiacus. The sequence continues at coordinate 15,821,156 of OW964836.1, forward strand.
ATTGAGTGAATTAGAAGAAATTGATTTATTTGCCTTACATTATGTTTATATTCCTCGTATAAGGGAAGCTCTTAATGAGTTTATTAATCAATGGAATTATCATTCTCTTTCAACAATGCAAAATTTAACTCCAGTACAATAGGGGTTTCCAAGTTTTTTTCATTTTTAATGTTAATCTCTATATAAAAATATTAGACCCGTGTTTTTTATTTTGGACAAAGAGTCTAATAAGCCAGAAAAAAATTATTAAAGTTTCTATAAATGAGGATCGAGAAAATCATGGGTGCGTGTTACGTCACCGACACCGCGAGAACATACATTTCTAGAGCTGAGTGAGACGGATATATCACAAACACGGTGGGTATGTCGTTTCGCACATGAACATTAAACATATAAGATCTGTAAAGGTGGATTTATGCAGCCTACTTTTTATTTTACCTTTTACTTTTCTTTTACTTTATAAAAGTTAAAGGTGTATTAATGAATGTAGTGCTTTATGTGCACACTTTTAATTTTACTTGAAGAACTAAAGTTGACCAACTTTCAACTTAAGGTGTATTTATGCAGCTTACATTTTATTTTACTTTTTCCTTTCTTTTTCGCTTTTACTTTTACTTTAAGTTTGGTACTTTATGCAGCTACTTTAAAGCCTTCGGTACACATGCGCAGATGTGATTTTTCTGGCATATCAGTTGTATTAAATGTAAAGAGATAATTATAACCTGTAAAAATGGACACAAATGTAATAATTTGTGCATCTGCTATATTACTTGTAGCTTTACCCATTTTCTAATTTTTGCAATCTTACCTACACAAAAACAAATAAATACAGCACACGATGGTGTCACGTGAAGTGGTGCACATGCGCAGTTGTGAAATTCTTTTACTTTAACGGTCTTAAGTTGAAAGTTGGTCAACTTTAGTTCTTAAAGTAAAATTAAAAGTGTGCACATAAAGTAGTATATTTATTAACACACCTTTAACTTTTATAAAGTAAAAGAAAAAGAAAAGGTAAAATACAAAGTAGGCTGCATAAATCCACCTTTAAGAACGGTAAAGTAAAAGAATTTCACAACTGCGCATGTGCACCACTTCACGTGACAAGCGTCAGTGTGTGGTGTATTTATTTCTTTTTGTGTAGGTTAGATGGTAAAAATTAGAAAATGTGTAAAGCTGCAAGTAATACTGCATATGTACAAAATATTACATTTGTACATTTTGACAGGTTATAATTATCTGTTTACATTTATGACTACTGATATGCCAGAAAAATCACATCTGCGCATGTGTACTGAAGGCTTTAAAGTAGCTGCATAAAGTACCAAACCTTAAGTAAAAGTAAAAGCGAAAAAGAAAAGAAAAAGTAAAATAAAAAGTAAGTTGCATAAATCCACCTTTAAACAAATGATCATAACTCAAGAAAATAACCAGTTGTTAAATTCTGTTCCTCAACTTATTTTGTAGTACTTATCGAAGATATTTTTAAAGAAATTGTGATTGTACATACAAATCAGGTAAAACTTGAGTACTTATAGTAATTTTGGAGATAATTAAATATTATTTTTCTATTGTTTGTGGTGGTGATGAAATACTGTTTCGTACCGGGCTGCTCTAATTCCTCAGCAAATAATCCAAAGAAAATATGTATATGTAACGGTTCCAAAAATGAAGAAACACGTGCAAGTTATAATGACTAAATATAAATATTCCGTATTATAATGGAGTTAAATCTAAACATGTTAATTAATTTACTAATTTAATTATTTGTGTATTCAATTTATAGTCAGAAAGTAAAAACGCTGCTCCTGATTCTTGTCCTATCCTGTTATCATTAAAATGATAAAATTAGCACATGTTTAACTTTCTAATTAATAATAAATTAAATTATTGGTAAAATGATGTTTTACTTAAGACAAAAAAATAACAAACAACTATGAAACTATTTATTTGATTTCATAAATTAATTTGGGGAATACTGCAATTTTCCAAAATGTTGTTGCCTCCTCCATCAACTGCTGACACAGTTCTTTGTCGACTGTCTACTTTTACAAATTCAGGATCCATATTCTAAAGAAAGTTAACAGTTTTAATATAAACAGCATTATTGGTTATTTACTTCACTTACTTCTTTTTTCAAAAGATTCTTCAAAAAACTAACAGGAAATTCAGTAAAATTTCTTGTAACCTTAAATTTCGTCAAAATAACACTTGTTCTGGCTCAATCAGAATTTTCAGAGTGCCGTTGACGTCACAAAGATGGCCGATACTGAATTTTATGCTCTCAATTTAAATGCATTACATATTAATTTTGAGTTTAGAGTAATAAAAATAAGCAAATTAACAATTTTATTCATCTTAAGGGTCTTTTCGAATGACGAGATTGGTGCGTAGCGCACGCCTTTGCTAGTTCGCGTTTTTCAACTTTATTTATGAAATTATTAATTTGAAGACTTGATTTCCTTGTTCTAAAAGCCTTGAAGAATAGCGCTAAACCAAAATTTAGTCCATTTACTTATTTATAACAAACATTTTCACTGTTAAAAAGTTGGAAAAAATACACCTTTTTATCGTGATAAAAAATGATTTAATTTATATTTTTTAAATAAATTTCCGGTATAGCGACAAAGTATGGACCTTTATCTTTCAAATGTATTTAGAACAATTACTTAATTTGTAGAATTAAAGTAGAAAAACGCTAACTAGTAAGCACCTATAATCACAGATTTGTCGTATTGAAACGTGGTGCCACCATTCGGCAAACTCTTGCAATCAACAAGGTCCGCCCGTAAGCCTCGGGCATCATAACGTTCAGGTAGTTTTCTTAGATTTTCGATTTCTACACCACGTTCAAAAAATTGTAAAATATTTTTCCTATTTCGATTTTTTTTTAATTTATAATTAAATATTAGATTTCAGTAAATAAATTAACACAATTAATTCCTTTTCTTCACTTTATTTTTTCTTTTGAAGTACGTACTGATATGTATATTTCAAGTGCTAAACACCCATAATCGGAGTACAATATTAAAAATTACTAATAGGTAACCTTATATAGTTAACAAATTATTATACCCTGAACAGTGGGTGTGATTTACAATAAAGTTTAACTTTGGTGTCCTCAAGTTACGTGCAATTACCCTGAACAGTGGGTGTGATTTACAATAAAGTTTAACTTTGGTGTCCTCAAGTTACGTGCAATTCTATAATCTGAACTAATGACAGGAAAGATCACAAATTCGGATATTTTTGCCTATTTAACTAATTTTAAGAACCGATTATCCAGTGGTGCCCGGTCAAAATTTAACAACTTATCTTTTTGTTTTTCTTGTATATAGCATTCAACATATTTAAATTTTTCTTATTGTAGCAACTTTTAATCAATTATAAGTTCGTTTTTTCAAATTTATGTCCTGTTTCAAGTTTATGGATAGTGATGCCGCTAAATCTCGAATTTTCTAGATTTCGTCCCGAATTTCTCGAATTTTCGAGACGAGAATGTTAATCTCGTCTCGATATTTCGAGACGATACGAGAGTAATGCCCACGAGATTTTCTCGAGACGAGAGTAGAAATTCGTGATCTCGATTGTATACGATTGTTTACATTTTCATAAATATCTTATTAAAATATATAAAATAATCAAAATATTAATAATCGGTGTAAATAAATATTTTAATTGCCTCTTCATTTACTTTCATATTTTTCATTCATTTTCGAATTATTGAGTTTTAATAATACGAATAATCACAAAACTGGGACCTATAGTGTTCTCTCCATAGCAGATTTAAGTGCTCGCACTATCTTAATATATAATTATCATTACCAATATCTGCGTATAAAGCAGATGGACACACCCGGCATCGGGTAATAAGCCATGATAGTATTGAATACTTTTTTATCCATATTTTGAAGTACCAAACTTAAAAAAATGTTTTGGAGGCCTATTCTACTAAAAAAAAATATGTATCGTTATGACTCGTTACTAGGCTATAAGTCGTTATGATAACGATTTTTGCCAAAACCCTATTCTGTTAATTTATTTATCGTTACGTATCGTTACATATTGTTGTTTCATATCGTTTAATAACGACACGTTCACATGCATCGTTGAAGTCGTAAAGATAGACATATTTTGAGAACAAAAGTAAAAATGGCTGAAGAAGATATTTTGTCAATTGTAGCTGAGAAAGAGATTCTGCAAAGATGAGTATTTATTTACTTCTGTACACTAATTATATATATATATATATATATATTATACTTTTTAGTAGTAGTAGTAAAAATTTAGATTTAGATAATATTTAGTGGACGAAGGACTCCAGGCTGTTCTGCATGTTGATAAGGGTAGAAAAAAGAAAAATCCAAGGTTTTTTCGTTGCAGAATATAAATAATAAATAAATAATTTTCTAATATATTCTGCAACGAAAAAACTTTTTCTTTTTTCTACCCTTAGATAATATTATTTAATATATTGATGTATAATATAATATAGAATATAGATGCACTATCTATGTATTTAAAAATATAGGGATGTCAGATTATATAATCGTACACTGCGTGATACATCAGATCCTTTTACCCGATCCCACAGAATTTAAATGACTTGTAAGTTTTCTCCATATTTCTTCCAATTTTTCAGTGGACAATTTATTAATTTTTAATGAACTGTTACTTTCCAGTTCTTCAACTTATATTTCATACTGTCACTGTCTTTGAGTTGTCCTCGAAGCCCTTTTCTTTTATACATTTTCAAATTCAATTAAATAAACAAACAATGAATCGATATGTCAAATTTTAATTGAAAAATATATAAAAATTTATTCTGTCAAAATATACATGAAGTTAGATATTATCGTTATAATCCTGATAACGATAATTTATAACGATATGATTAGTAGAATAGAATTTTGGCATTTGTCGTTATTAAAGTCGTTTAACCAAATGCTTAGCGACGGTCGTTCAGTAACGATATTGTTATACATTTTTTTAGTAGAATAGGCCTCTTAGTCAGTGATACTCGTTTACTACATCCATGTTACTCGTAATGTTAATTTATTTACCATTCGTATTGCTAATTATTATAAATTCGAGATCGAGAGAAAGCAAGAAAAAATATGACGAGACGATATACGAGAGAGAAATGATTCTCGCCATTTCTCGTCTCGCTGCATTACTACTTATGGAACGCTAAAGCTGACTTGAATTTTTTTTACATTTTACATGGTACATATTATGTAATAATGAAATAAATTCCGGATTTCACACTAAAAAAACTTATTTAAATAAGAAAAATTTAAACATGTTGGACACTATATGTAAGAAAAACAATAATATAATTTGTTAAATGTTGACTGGGCATCACTGGATAATCGGTTCTTAAAATTAGTTAAATAGGCAAAAATACCCGCATTTGTGATCTATCCCGTCATTAGCTCAGATTATAGAATTGCACGTAAATACCGTAACTTGATGTTACAGAAGTTCAACCGTAAGTATACCGTCACCCACTGTCTTAGGGTGACGGGATTGGTCAATATGTTTAAGATGTAATCATTTGTTAGCTATATAAGGTTACTTATTTGTAGTTTTTAATATTGTTTTCCGATGGTGTGTAGAGTTGCAATCAGGTGAAATTTGTGTCATTAGATCTCAACTCGAGGAACAGGACGTTTTGACTTTTGTGAAGTTATTCTCTTGAATAATTGTTGAAGTTTGCGGTCTTGCGCTTTATAGATTTTGCGAACTTCAATATTTACGCATTTGTTTGTGTTCTTTGACTTTTTAAACTCGAATTGTAACCTGTGTGTTATTGTGTTCTGTGACTTTTGTAACATTATTGTGAGCTAGTGTTCCTGATTCTATTACAGGTAAGTCAATACTTTTTCTTTATGATTACACTGAATTCTATACTAAAGTAATAATGGGACAATGAACAAATCTCTTGGTCTCTCAATAAAACGGATCTTTATTGCTACATTTAATTATTATTTTATTTACCATACTTTAATGAAACATACCAGACCAAAATATTTATTGCTAGTACCGGTATTTCGAAGTTCTGATTTTTTATTCCTAAAATAAATTTTATACTCGGGCTAAATATAAAATAATTATGGACACCACAAGCATACATAAAATTGGGACATTTTGAAAATTTATTCCATATTTTTCCAAATTTATTTTTTCTTCTAATTCCTTCTGCGTCGGTTTTCGTATTCTCCAATATATCGGGGGTCTATAGTCCAGGAAATTTACGATTTTATCTCATAGAAATTGTAACAAAAGTTACCGAAAATCTGAGCATGGAAATTTCCTTCCAATTGGGAACTTAAAAATTCAGTAACAATTTTCAATTTCAATTACTTAATATTACATAATTTAATACTTAGTCTAATAGATTTCACTATTTATAACAGTTTAAATTCGTCTTGGCAACGAAAGAAGTAAATTACGAGGATTTTTAAATAATAAGTTATAATAATAATAATAATAATAATAATAATAATAATAATAATAATAAACGTATGTAAACAATAACTTTTACTATTATAATATGCAGTTTTTAATTTTGAATACTTATTTTAAAATATAAATTCATTAGTACATTATTCCATAATTTATCCGGAGTTGAAAATGCCGGCCTGAGAATATTGATTTTCTGATAACCTTCATTTTTGGTAGCATAATCCGTTATTATAAATCATAATACATATTTGAATAAGAATATTTATTGTAATTATTGTATTTTGCCAGTTTATTAAATTTAAAATGCATATCAGTAATAAATAAATGAATTATACTACTGCCCTACATTAAAATTGTATTCTGTATAAACATTCGTTGCAAAATACCTTCACATCGATTTGTTTATGTATTTTCTGTTCCCGGTATTGTGGATTCATTTCATAGATAATTTTATATTCCATAATAATTTATTGTTTCAGTTGGAAAAAATATTAGCAATGGGCCGTTTAGATAAAAACGTACATAAAAAGAAGTATTTAAGTACTAAAAGGAAGAGTTTAAAAGCAAAAATGAAAAAGTAAGTACATATTCTGATCTTTTATTTAACGTCAATGCACCATAATATTTGAAATATTTATATGAAACTTTATTTAAACACATTTGTATATTTCAGAATACGGCAAGGCTGTAAAACTCAAGAATTTGCTGCTGACAGTGTTATTTCATGTTCATTAGAAAATGAATATAGATCAGTAAATGATATTACTCGCCTAGATGAAATTGATATAAATGTCAGGTAAGTGCTCAAATAAATCTTTAACAATAATTACATACTCTTTTTACAATGATACAAAAATATGTTTGATTAGACTGCACATACGTGTACAGCATTTTTTTTTTTTATTAATTTGACAAAAAAATATTCTTCATAAAAGCTTTTGCTGGTTTTCAAACTCCTATAAATTAATAAGTTTAAGTTATGTACATATTTTCACATCTCACATTTCAATAATTTTTGCTAAATCACATGTTATGCATTAAATATAAGAAAATATATTTTTTTCTAATTAAAAAATATTTCAGTATGGACGTAACTGCTGTAAAATCAGGTGTCACCACGGCCACAATAGAAATAAATCCAGATCCAGAACTATCGCAAATATCAAGAGAAAATGAACCACATTTAACAACAAGAAGTGATGTTCCTAATCCCAGTCGGGAAGAGATTTCTGGACGACGAATTGTAGACGTTCAATATTTATTTAAACAATTGTTTGAAATGGGCGAACATAAACCATATTCATGTAACATAACGAATATGGAAGTTATTTCAGAAGAACGGATTGGTTTATGCAGTATTTTCAAATTGAAATGTAAAAATTGCAATATCATTAAAGAAATTGTGACGGACGATATTGGTGATTCCAGGAATTTAAATATAAATGATGCTGCAGTTTTATCATGCATTTCAACTGGAATAGGGCACTCTCAGCTGGTTGAGCAACATACTGCAATCAATTTGCATTGTATGTCTTTCCATACCTATAATCAAGGTCACAAGAATATGTCAGAAGTGATAAGGAAAGCGGCTTGGGATAGTATGGAAGCAGCGGGAAAAGAAGAAGCCGCAATTGCTAGGGAAGAAGGCAACGTGGACATTTATGGAATTCCCACTATTACTGTAATAGTTGGCTAGGGACGGGAACTCCGCTTCGGCGGTGCTAAGAGCCCAATAAATTCAAGGCACGGGAGGGTCAAAAGACCTCCTCCGTGTATACTAACATACACTAACATCGAATGTTTGGAGCATGGGCGTAGGCGCATGTTTCCTCTCATTTTATTACTGTAGTAGCCGATGGAGCTTGGTGTAAAAGATCTTATAGGGCTAATTACAACGCCAGCTCGGGAGTTGTAAGTATCAATAAGTGTTTTTAAATTAAAATATTTTATATTTGTATGAAACTATATTTGGAACTCATTATAGAATAAGTCGATTGCCCCATATAAAGTTTTATGGAACTACCTGAAGAGGGTAGGTTCTTCCGAGTTTCAAAATATTTCCCGAGATATTCCTAATTATTTATTTTGAAATCCGGTTTACAGTATTCAATTAATAATGCGCTTTAAATACGTGCTACTAATATCAATTTGGAAGTTGAATAGAGATTATAGTCGTATATTATATGTATTACAAAAAAATAATTTATACATAGTAAGTTCAGAATGATTTTTTTAATATGGTTCATACCTTACCAAGTGATGCTTACAAGTTCAAATAATTTATGATAGTTAACCACTAAGCTATTCAGCTCTAAATAAAAGTATATGAAACCTCCATAAATCAGTTCCAAATATAGTTTCGCACAACTATATTATTTTTTTTAAAGCACAGAATTTATTTGATAAAATTTTTTGTTTATAGGCTTGTATTATTGGACAACGGACCGGAAAACTGTTATATTTAGGTGTGAAAAATAAATATTGTACAGTTTGTGCTCGAGCAGAAAATAAAAATGAAGCCACGCCACAGCATGTATGCTTCCGGAACTGGGAAGGTACTTCTACTTCTATGAAATCCGAAATAATTCTAGAGGGATTTAAAAGCTCTCTTGCATTACATGGCCTAATCTTTAAAAGATTAGTAGGCGACGGTGATAGTAGCGTCATGAAAAAAATTTCTGATGCAAAGCCGTATGCAAATATTCTGGTCGAAAAAGTAGAATGCCGAAACCATTTGCTACGAAATTTTGTGAACAAATTGAAAGATCTTTCAAATAAAAAAACAACATCAACTAACCGCGTTGTTCCTGTAACGCTTAGAAAATGTCTAGCAGGAAATATTAAAAGATTTAGGACTGCTATCACAAGAGCTATACTACATAGAAAATCAGAAAGCAAGCCCTTAGAAGAACAAGTAGCTGATTTGAAAAGAGATCTTTTAAATGCTCCAAGTCATATTTTTGGAGAACACAAAGATTGTGCCAACTTGGGATATTTTTGCGACAAAACTTCTGCCAACGAAGACAGTCAAATTAAACCTATTAAAGAAATAGGCTTATATAAAGAAGTGCTATACGTTATTTACCGCCTAGTAAATAATGCATATAGTTTAATCTTGAACATGGATAACAACTCGGCTGAGTTATATAATGCAATAGTTTGCAAATACATTGGTGGAAAAAGAATTAATTTTTCCGTGAAAGGAGGGTACCAAACTCGTTGCGTTTCTTATAATAGTAAAGATGACTATTTTAATCAAATATATAAGTCAGCAACAAAAAGAAGCCCAGGTATACATACCAAAAAATTTATTAGACGTAGAAAAATGTCAAGAGAGCACTATGCCAAGAGACAGCTTTTCAAAAGTAAAGTGAGTAAAACACTAAAACGAAAAATTGAAGTGGCAGATGAAGACTATGGCGGTACTCCCGATCTTACTGATCAAGAATTTGAAGAAAAGAAGAGAATTTTTTTAGAAGATATAAGAAAAACTTCAGAAGAAATTAAAGATTTAGAAATAACAACCCGCAGTCAAAGCTCCAGTACGCTGTGGATTCAAGAACGAGCAATAAGACTAACTGCATCTATGTTTGGGAGGGTGTGTAAAATGTTGCCAAAAACATCATGTGCAAACACCGTAAAAAACTTACTTTATACAAATTTTTCGGGAAATCGTGCTACCGAATATGGCAAAACCCACGAGAAGATAGCGTTGCATGAATTTAGTGAGAGGACTGGCCTTACCGTCTCTGAATGTGGACTGTTTCTCCATGAGAAATACAATTATTTAGGTAAGTTTATTTTTTTTAAATAGCTTTATAATTAATAATTTCTTTATTATTTCTTAAATTTATTTTGCATTATTCCGCCATACTTTAAAATAAGTTTGGCTAATCAAATCAACTGGTTGTTATATTTAAAATTGTTTTGAAATTTAGGTATTATCATATTGAATTTCTTGTAGGTGCAAGCCCAGATGGTATGATTGGTAACGACAGCATTGTTGAAATAAAATGTCCAGCATCCGCTGAAAAATTTAAAATTGAAGAGGCAATTGGAAAAAAAATAATAAAGTTTGCAACAATTGTGGATGGCCAATTGAAATTAAAAGAAAATGATAATTATATGTATCAAGTTCAGGGGCAGCTACAAATAACAAAGAAAAAATATTGTTATTTCATACTTTGGACTCCACAAGATTTGAAAATTCAGAAGGTATGTTGCATATTTTTTCACATTATTAATTAAATACATGGTGTTCTTACAATTTATGTATATGTCCATCACAAAAGAAATAAATAACGGTGATCCGTTTTGCGGCTTTTTATGGTTAGATTGCCAAGAAAAATAAAATAAATCAAAATTGTAACACTGTATTTTGTATTATCTGTGTAACATAAAAGAGTAGACACCTGTGTAATGTTAAAAAAAAAACCATTAAGCCTGTGCCTGTAGTACACGAGTTGAGATATCGTATTAATTATGGGATTAAAATCATATCGTTTACAAAATCGCGTGTTATATTTGGATGAAAAGTGTATAGGTAGTACATGATACTATATTTTTCATATTGAAGTTGAGATGATAATTCATATGATATTAAAGCTTATGTACTACGAGCTTTATATGTATTTTAGATATGAATTAATTTTCTTTATTATTTTTATTTAGATTGAACGAGACGATACTTTTTGGAAAACAAAAATGGAGTCGAAATTGGTGTCATTTTACATAAAATGTATATTGCCGGAATTGATTGACGCAAGGCGTAGTAGAAATATGCCAATAAGAAATCCGTGCAGAAGATAATGTAACGATCACACTTTATTTATCTATTTATTTAGTTATTTATTTATTTATTTATCTTCCCGTTTTGCAGATGTAAAATTACATCATTGTTTTTATAATTATTTGATATCTATCTTAATTGTTTGATTTTATATTTGTTTGCTCATGTTTTCAATAATAAAATAAATTTGTAAAACTTATTTCTTTATATTTATTTAAAAAAGGCAAAATAAATAATAATTTATCTGAGACTTCTCAATTATTCTCTCACGGAGTGAGTAATGTTGTACATTAGTTATTTCAAATAACCATAGTAACAAGTATATTATGAGTCGGTGTTGCATAAAGTTTATTTATTGTTCAATATTTACATACAAAATTATGTCGCTGAGCGACATTACCCTACCTCTAACCGATATCTACTAAAACCAAAACACGTGCAATGACCGGCAGATGTAAAATTTAAGAGTGGGGTACATTTAGCCCGGCCCACTAGCCTTTTCAAAGCTTCTTCCCAAAACCGTGCATGGTAGCGGACTGTTTGAAAGGAGCCTTAATATTACTTATACATGATGAACTCTGATATCCAATAAGTATTTCTTAAAAAGCTGTAGCCTTGGAAACCCCTATTATGGAATACCAGTATTCTCGAAAATCAAAATGAAAATATATATGAAGACACTTTTACCGTGAAAATCCCAGTGAGTATGGTGTCGATTTCGAGGAACCTCCACCAGTGTTAATTACAGGTAATAATGTAGTTGTCCCAGATTTCATTTATATCCCATGTTTAGAACTTAATCGCCTTGTTACTGATCCAATCGCAGATGATAGAAATAACGGCGTTGCATTTTATCTTATCGTAAGAAACTTTTTAAAATCGTTCAATTAATTTTCTTTTAATTAATCATTTCACCAACTGGCAATATGGCCATCAATTAGCAGGTATCCAAATCACAAAATAACCTGGAAATTAGATTCGTTTTGGTTACGGTTCTTTTACCCTTTTTCTAACCTAAATGTTAAATTTGTGTCTTAACATATCTACTTTTATATGGGCTGGTCTATCGATCTCTATTTTTTTAAATCGATTTTTGTAATTATTTACTTTATTTAAACATAAGGTTATTTTATATTATAATGTCCACATATCCGCTGTATAGTTTTTCTAAAGTGTGTTCCAATAATTAGTAATTTTACATTTTTTAATGGAACGCCCTATACAGAATGGTGACCACGAAACCGGAATATAGGACTTTAATAAGTAAAATCATAGCCTTGGAACAAAGTTAATTCAATTAAAATAAACAACTGACATTTTATTTGTCAGAAGAATATTTTTTTTTTGTTTCACGAGCCTTGGAAATCAAAATTGTAAATTAATGTTCAATTATTAATTATTATGAAATTTTTTTGGTTAAAAAATTATTCAATTGAATCCCTGTATTTTTGATCACGTGTGCGAAAATAACCAATCCAAACAAACTTACCCTGATAATTATCCTAAGACAATTATCACTTATGTCATTAAGTAGCTAAGTAACAAATAATTTTTGACATAATGAAGGATTATTTGTTTTAATTTAAAAATGTCGTTTTAAGGGTATGACAGTGAAAATTACGCTTCAATTAATAAAATACATACAATAAAACAATCTATTATAAATAAAAAATTAGAAAATATCATTCTATTATTATTACTATTAAACGTTTGTATAATAAAACTGAAATGTGTCTCGTCATCTTGTAGTGTCAATGTTAGTCTTATTAGCATTACACACTTCACGCTGAACTATTACATAGCTACTACTGAGATCTATTGGGTGATCTTATAATTATAAAAATTCTGCAAAATACAAATTCTTCTGTAAATTTAATTAAAATTGCAAAAAAAATTCTCACTGAATATCCCTTGACCATTGATAAATACTTATAATTTTATCACAACTGTCATAAACTTATTTCGTTATTATCAATGTTCTCGGGATATTATAGCTGAAAATTTTTTGGCTAAAAAAAATATCCAATTGAATCCCATTATTTCTGATCACGTGTTTGAAAGTAACCAATCAAAACAAACTTACATTGATAATTATCCTAATGCCCGGTTTCTCCAGAGCAACTTACGATTTAAGTCGTTGCTTATTCGTAAGTTCCACCTTAAACTGTTGCACCACGCAAAAATGTCAAAATGTGAGACGTAAGTAGCACTTACATGTAAGTCGAAAAAATCGGTGACTTATGTGGTTATGTGTCATATGTCAATTGACATATCGGTAAGTCGCGGTAAATTTGTTTCGTTTTGGTCTGTTACGGCAAGAAAATTAGATATAAAGAAGAAACGATTAAATTATAGCAAAGAGGAAGAAAATTGGTCTGTGAGATTATAGAAACAAAGATTTAAAGAGAATATTGAAAACTAAAAAATCATTGCGGTGTCCATGTCCAATATTCAAAAAGATAACACCTGGAAATTAATTGCCGCAGCATTGGCAATAAAATTTGTGCAAATATGGAGACTGACGCAAGGAAGACGACATCGAAGAAAAAGGCTTCGGTTTATAAGACTGGCGGTGGTCCACATAAAAATATTAAAAATAAATAATATATTTGGAACAAATCAATTCTGTTACGTATTTGTCGCGGAGTCCTACCATTTTCGACAATATCGACTTCCATCACAGTATACACGACGTTAACGTCGTCAAAATTAGGGAAATCCTGTAAATCCATATCGAATATTGTTGAATGAATACAAATATAAACCCTGTTAAACACATTGACAGCTTTGACATTTGACAGCCGGTATTTTATTTTGAATCGCTAAATTTCAAATTGACCAATCATAGAACAACATTACGCTGTTGCCAATGTAATTTGTGACATAAGTTAAGTTCGCATTTGAATTTGCTGGTGCAACGCAATTGAGATATAAGTCCTACTTACAATTAAGTAGCACTTTAATAATCAACAACTTAAGTTGCTGTGGAGACACCGGGCATAAGACAATTATCACTTATGTCATTAAGTAACAAACACTTTTTCACAGATAATTAAAAGTTAATTGTTTTAATTTGAAAATTAAAATTTTAACCACAGATTGAAAAACCGGCCCTAAGTCATCATATCTTGCTGTTGGTAATTCCAACTCCATACCTGATATAAGACTGAACGGTACCATTGTCGAACGTAGCACTTCTGTCAATATTTTAGGACTTCTTGTTGATGAAAATCTCTCTTTCAGGCAACATCTAAATAAAAAACTTACAGCCTCGATACTTCGCTTACGACACCTGTACCAATTTAGGCAAGATCTAAGATCAGCAGTTAAATTACGCCTTGTTAACACTCTAATTCTACCCTTATTTCATTATTGCGCTTGTACGTATATTCCAAATCTTACAGAAACAGATAAAAATAGAATTACACTTGTCGAGAACTCTTGTCTGCGTTTCGTTTATGGTGCACGCAAGTATGATCATATATCCAAATATCGTAGGCTAGCCAATATGACATCTGTAAATAATCGCGTAAAAGCTATGTATCTCTGTTTAATACATAAAATTCTGAAAACTGGTACTCCTCACTATCTATTTGACAAATTGAAACCGAAGGAATATAATTATAAGCTCAGGATTAAAGATTTATATATAGTACCAGCTTATAGAAAATCGAAATTCAAGGGCTCTTTTTCTTATTTGGCACCGTCATTGTACAACAACATACCTTGTAATTTAAAAAACTTATCCCCGAGTATGTTTAAAATTCATGTTAAAAATATAATTGCGTAGGTAATATCTGTGTAATATACATATTATTATTATTATTATTATTATTATTATTATTATTATTATTATTATTATTATTATTATTATTATTATTATTATTATTATTATTATTTGATTAATTGGCATATTGTTTTGCATACAAAGATTTGTGGTTTATTTATGATTTAATGCATTTGTATTATTTTTGATTTTTATAAATTAATAATTGGCATTATTATGTAAAAATTTGTATGGTTAGGTGGTAGACCAGCCTATGGCTGAACCTCGCCATTGATCTCTCATCAATAAAGAAAATTATTATTATTATTATTATTATTATTATTATTATTATTATTATTATTATTATTATTATTATAATATTTACACAAATTTATTGTATTTCAGTTAGTTTTATTAATATCAAAGGAAATACAATGCATTGTTATTGTATCAATATTTTGATTATTGTAATCAATTGTTCTCAATTATTTTCTCTTTATTTATTACAATGTTATTATTATTTTTAAATGATTGTAAAATAGAAATATAAACTGATTTTTAAAAGTTCAACAATTTTTATGTAAAAAAAATTAAATAATTACCCCAACGGGGAATCGAACCCCAACCAAAAATTTCAAACGCGACTGTTATATCCACTGCGCCACGGAGTCATTTGTAGATGTTTACATATTGCATAATAAAAAACTGAAGCAATTATTTATTTGACAATTTCTGTAATTTATTGCAATATTTGCAATATTATTAAAACAATTAATATTAAATAATTTTTTTCCAAACACTTTGTCACCGTCAAACATTCATATCGTAACTATGGCATTGGTATACCCTATGTTTACTGATAAAATAAACTCGGTATATATATATATATATATATATATATATATATATATATATATATCAGAGCTGGGCAAGTTACTTTTAAAAAATAACTAGTTACAGTTACAGTTACCTCAAAAAAAAGTAACTAAGTTACTTAAGTTCCAGTTACTTTGGTGAAAGAACTAAGTTATTTACTAGTTACTCATTAAAAGTAACTTAGTTACCTTGAGTTACATTCTAACTACTTTTAATGGCGTGAAGTGTAGACTTAGACTGTTGACTTAGTTATTGTGTAGTATACATATCAGGGAGTTTTTGCACTAACTACGTTAACCTAAATTTTAACGTTATAGCTTAGCAACACCCAATCAGATTATTATTATTAATGTTAACGGGCCTACAGGGCCTTATTACCGCCTAGGCCCACGAGGCCACGGCCTAGGGCCCGCTTTGACAAAGGCCTGCAGGGCCCATTTGCTGTGATTTTTTAAAAATTTATTAATTTATTTTTCAATTTTGATTTCTTATACCAAAATATAAAGAATCTACTTTCTTTCTAACATGACATGACCATTATAATGTATAAAACATGCAGACATTATTTCCTAGACTTATTAGTGGATAATATTTATTTTTACTTTGACTAACTTAAGTTATATTCTAATTTCTGAGTTACTTTAAGTAACTTAAGTTACTCAAGTAACTAGTAACTAAAAACCGTAAAGTTACCAACTACTTTTCCTCAGCAAGTTAAGTTACAGTTACAGTTACCATATTTTAAAAAGTAACGAAGTTACGTTACAAGTTACGTAAAAGTAACTAGTTAGTAACTAAGTTCCTAAAGTAACTAGTTACTGCCCAGCTCTGATAGATATATATATATATATATATATATATATATATATATATATATATATATATATATAGCAGCTCGAGGGTTGGTCGTGGTTGCGCGAGGTCGAGGGTTCCTAAAGGGTGGTTGTGCAGGGATGAAATGATGGGCGCCAGTTATGTCGGGTTAAGAGAAGACACAACAACTCAAAAAAAGTTACAGTAAAATTTGAAGTTTATTTAAAAAAATTCGCAAATAGTTTTTAAGATAAATTTTAATTAAAATTATTAGTTGCAAAAAAAACAACCCAAAAAAATATGGTCGTACACACCTGGTTGAAGACCTGATTTGGGGTTACAAAAAAATGATGGATCCTAGAGATGAGTGGGCCGCTGGAGGGGGGAAACCTGTCGCACGGCGTCGTGGTAAGTTCGGACCGACTGCCTCGCTGATGATGCTACGATCTGCAAAGTCCGCCTCGCTGATGACGGCTACGATATGCCAAGTCCGCCTCGCTGATGACGGCTACGATATGCCAAGTCCGCCTCGCTGATGACGGCTACGATATGCCAAGTCCGCCTCGCTGATGACGACACGTTATCCAGCTCTCGTCAGAGCAGGTTCACGCTGATGGTGACGTCAAAACTACACAGGGCGGCATCCAGAGGCACAAGGGCTTAGGCGTAGTGGTGATCGCTCTAAGTCTTATGAACGGCACTTTCAGGCAGCGAGTGTGTATAGCTTGCAGAAGCGGTCTCTCGTCTCAATGTGAACTTTGCGGAGATGATTCCCCGCCCCAGCGATCCAAACAACTCATCCGGACCGGGACGTTGAAAAATCATAAAAAAGACCGTAAATTTTAGGCGTTGCTACAAAAAAATCGCAATAGTAAAAATATTCCTGATAAAAAAATGTGAAACTACTTCTGAAAAATAATTTTATTTTTAAAACTGTGCACAAAAAACAAGAAAACAGCTGGCCAAGCTGTAGTGGACAGTGAGAGAGGAGATTAGAACAAGATAGGGTTAGTAAAATGATTTGAGCTCTAGCTTTAAGAGAAAATTCTCTACTCGGCGGAATTTTTATAGTAACAAAATTATTTATCTAGGTAGCCTAAAAATTTAAGATAGATAAACGGCTTACCCAGAAGTCGAAGATACTCTTAGATAGTTTAAGATAAACTCGTAAAAACTTGACGAGCAACAATACAATTGTGTTACTGTGACGTCAAATCAGCGGTAGCCACGTCTGCAACTCCACCGTATAAGTTAGCTAACGAGCTGTATAAAAATGTAGTAAAATTGAATAACAAATTTGACATGTGATCTCAAAACCTATTAAAGAATTTATATAAATTACCCAAACAATTTTAGCCAAAATTATAAAAAAAATAGATAGATAAATTTAGAGATAAATTTTTGGATAAAAAATATAATTTATATAAATTTGAACAATAAAAAAACATGACAAATAGCCAATTTTTAATCCCATTAAAAATATTAAACCCCGAAAAATAAATAAAAATAAAGCGATACAGAGTTACTATAGGTATGGTGTACTCACAAAAATTGAATGTGCCAAACTCCGCGCTACAACCCGTGTCTTAGAAGGTTGCTAAGAACACAAAAAGTTGAGCAGAATATTACGAAACAAAAAAAGGAATTTAAAGCAAAAGTGAAAGCGTTAAACGCTGGGGACCGGTGAACCGTACTGGTTATTGGTTCGGCATAAAAAGGAATAGTTAAACAGAAAAACTATTATCGCCTCGTGTTACAAAAAACCTTAATTTTGAATAACCATAAGCCGAATGTGAGGCGATGCCCGGTCGGATTTTTTTTTTGCCGTGCCGCCACTGCATGCGCTGACGTTGGATGTAAAATTTTGACAAACAACTGATATGAACAAAAAATATAATTGAAACTTACCCAATCAGATGTTAAACTAGCCAAATAAATGAATAAAAGATAACAAAAGTGTATCATAACACCGATGATACAAGATAAAAATAATAGCACTGCAAAATTTGGAAAATAAATACAGTCAGCACACACGCAGCTGCGTCACGTCAAGAACACCGATCGAATCGAATTGAATTGACAGCATGTGTCGTCTACCGTTCAATTCACGCGGAAACACACAAAATATGTCGCTAATCAAATTGAACACTAAGATTTGAAAAAAACCGCGTAACGATTTTTGAAATCGTTACAATATATATATATATATATATATATATATATATATATATATATATATATGTTTTCAACTAAATAAATTAATCAACTGTGCTATAATACAATTACGAGAAACAGTAAAAAGTAATTACGGGATATTTAAATGAAAAGAACTACCCATAATCCCCGAATAAATTTTTCATTTGTACTTTGAAATGTTCAGGGTGTATATACTATTCACCCTGCAAAGTATGGTTTTATCAGGATAAATATTATCATAAGGGGTCCCGCGACCGCGTGCTTGAGTGTCTGGCCGCGAATTTGGGGAACCGGGTTCGATTCCGACGAACGCCAAGTATTTCAAATTTTAAATGGCACAAAAGTGATCCCTCTGGTGCACCCTTCACGCCAGCAATGAGTGCCCGTGAGGTGACGCGTAGTAAGCGCCAGCACGGTACAAATATGTCATCATCATTACCGATATCTGTGATAAAGCAGATTGGCACACCTAGGAATGGGGAATATGCCGTGATGATATATTTATTTATTTACTATTATCTTGAAAATAATAACAAAATTGCGAGAAATTTAGAAAATAGTCATTTCGTGGTATTTAAATCAAAAGAACTAGGCATATTCCTCTGAATAAATTTTTCATTTATAAAGTTCACGGTATATGTACTGTTAAATAAATAAATAAATAAATATATCATCACGCCATATTACCCATTTCTGAGTGTGCCACAATCTGCTTTATCGCAGATATCGGTAATGATGATGACATATTTGTACCGTGCGGGCGCTTACCAGGCGTCACCTCACGGGCACTGATTGCTGGCGTGGAGAGTGCACCACAGGAGTCACTTTTGTGCCATTTAAAATTCGAAATATTTGGCGTCGGTCGGGATTGAACCCGCTTCCCCAAGTTCGCGACCAGACACTCAGGCACGCGGCCACGGGACCCCATGTACTGTTTACCATGCAAAATACGATTATACCATGATAACTATTCGAGGAAAATTGTGAAAAGTGAAAAGACATGTCAGCCACTAGGATTCGAACCCGGACCCATTACCTTGCCGGGGTAACGCTCTGCCACTTGAGCTATGGCGGACTCTTATCACGATAGCTGAAATGGTCTTCTCACTCTTCACGAGGACTGCCAAAGTATCTCTAAAATGAGGATGTGTTATTATACGTCACTTTGGCAGTCCTCGTGAAGAGTGAGAAGACCATTTCAGCTATCATGATAAGAGTCCGCCATAGCTCAAGTGGCAGAGCGTTACCCCGGCAAGGTAATGGGTCCGGGTTCGAATCCTGGTGGCTGACATGTCTTTTCACTTTTCACAATTTTCCTCGATTTGAATGATTGTTAAATCCTCGTTGACATTAATGATAACTATTATCCTGACAAAATTATTAAATTTTCGAGAAACTTAGAAAATAATGACATCGTGATATTTAAATAAAAAGAACTACCCCTAATCCCCTGAATAAATTTTTCATTTTTACTTTGTAATGTACAGGGGGTGTGTACTATTCAACCAACAAAGTATGATTTCATCACGATTACTATTATCCCGAAAATAATATTAAAATTTCGAGAAACTTGGAAAATAGTGATATCGTGATATTTAAATAAAAAGAACTACCCCTAATCCCCTGAATAAATTTTTCGTTTGTACTTCATAATGTACAGGAGTTGTGTGCTGTTCACCCTACAAAGTATGATTTTATCAGGATTACTATTATCCTGAAAATAATAATATTGCAAGAAACTTGGAAAATTGTGACATCGTGATATTTAAGTAAAAAGAAATACCCCTAATCCCGTGATTAAATTTTTTAATTGTACTTTATAATGTTCAGGGTGAATGTACTATTCACCCTACAAAGTTTGATTTTATCAGGATAACTATTATCCTGTAAATAATATTAAAATTGCGAGAAACTTAGAGAATAGTGACATCGTGTTATTTAAATCAAAAGAACTACTTCTAATCCCCTGAATAAATTTTTCAATTGTATTTTATAATGTTCAGTGTATATACTGTTCACCATGAAACTATGATTTCATCAGGATTACTATTATCTTGAAAATAATATTAAAATCGCGAGAAACTTAGAAAAGTGACATCGTGTTATTTAATTCAAAAGAACTACCCATAATCCCCTGCATAAATTTTTCGTTTGTACTTTATAATGTTCAGGGTGTATGTGCTATTCACTCTACAAAGTATGATTTTATCAGGATTACTATTATCCTGAAAATAATATTAATATTGCAAGAAACTTGGAAAATTGTGACATCGTGATATTTAAGTAAAAAGAAATACCCCTAATCCCGTGAATAAATTTTTCAATTGTACTTTATAATGTTCAGGGTGAATGTACTATTCACCCTACAAAGTTTGATTTTATCAGGATAACTATTATCCTGAAAATAATATTAAAATTGCAAGAAACTTGGAAAATATTGATTTCCTGATATTTAAATCAAAAGAACTACCACTATTCCCTTGAATAAATTTTTCAATTGTACTTTATAATGTTCAGGGTGTATGTACTGTTCACCATGCAAAGTATGATTTTATCAGGATTACTATTATCCTGAACATAATAACAAAATAGCGAGAAACTTAGAAAACATCCCTTTCGTGTCTTAATCTCCTAAATAAATTATCTACAATGCATGTAGACATTGGTAATGATTTGGTATTTTTACCGTGTGGGTGCTTACCAGGCGTCACCTCACGTGTACTTATAGCTGGGG